>CAXIVR010000004.1:65923493-66523493 GCA_964035755.1 Teleogryllus oceanicus
CTGGAGCAGTACCCGAACAAAAATGCCACGGACAATACACAATCTTTCCTTTTCCTTCCTTGTCCTATCCTCACCCTTTATTTACCCATACACTTACATGCACTACACTACCACACATGGGGATGGGAGCGTAAGTTTGTCTCGACTGGGGCAGTGCCCTACTGGTGGGATACCTGGTTAGGAAAAACCCTGCTAGCTGACAGGTAGGTTAGCGCCAGATCTCACTGCTACCTCCCAGGGAAAAGCATGCACCACAGGACAGGACAAATCTTATAGGGCAAATGACCTTAGAAGTTGACACATCCAGAATTACTAATCAATGTTAGTGTAAAAAACGAGCTGAAAGCGGGATCAAAGCGGTAGAAAAAACAAAAACAAAAAAACACAACAACAACAACAACCAACTACTATTGCAATAAAAACTATTATTTAATGTGAATTAATGTATCATTAACAGGGGAAGGATAAGATTTAAAATAAGACCTAAAATTTGTGAGATATGACAAAAAATATATCCTAACAAAATATTTTTTCAGCAGTATTTTTAAAGTACTGATAATGTATATTATTAATGTATTTTTAATCTACTGTTGATGGAATGAAAAGAACATCAGAATAACAAATTTTTGTTGCCAAAAATTCTGAAGAACATGATGTTTGTTTGAGATCTGAATGGTAAGTAAACAGTTTCAAATACGAAGTTAAAATCTGACCAAAATATAAATAAAGTACAGTTTCATCCCCAAGTAAAATGGCACCATGTTTTTCCCAGGTGGGATCAAGAATTTCCCCTAAAGAGCACTGTGAAAAACAACCCAACATAACAAACTCTAAATTAAAAATAAATATTTTTCAAGTTTAAAATGTATAAATTCACGTATAAATATATGTAAATTTTACGTACAAATATATGTTCAATATATACGGTTTCCTAAGCAACAACCAACATTTCATTAGGCTCTCCTACATTAGAAAAATATTATATTTTATGACTGCTTACAATTCAAAATTTACATAAAAGGGTTTTTGAAATAAAAGGTTACTTTCAATTATTTTCATGAAAAGTATTATCATGGGAGATCATGTTGTTATTTTACAAATATTTATTAAAACTACATTTACCACACTCAATCAATCAAGATTTTTAATTTGTTTTTCAGTCATGCTACATAAATATTTCCCCTTTCTCAAAAAGGCATATACAAACCTGTTCCGGCATTGTTTAGGTGAGCGGTATGTTCGGGAGACATTGTTTACAATTTCAGATACAAAATCCCAATTTGGTGTGTGAGCTGGAGATAATCCAGCAAGGTTGAGTGGAAGTTCAAGATACACTTGCACTGCCTAAAACAAAATCAAAATAATAATAATAATAATAATAATAATAATAATAATAATAATAATAATAATAATAATAATTTCATATAAAAATGAATTCTAAGAGAGTACAGTATTAAGCAACACACAATCAATATAAACATTTCTCAGAATATTCATATACATGGGGATTAAGATATCACTAGTAGGTGAAGATACGGTATCAAAACTAATAAAACACAACAAAATAAATGAATGTATTAAAAAACACTTAACAAATATGGACACTGAGATTAGACCACACAATATTGTTGGAGAACCCACCTTGCATGGTAGTGAAACATGAATATTAGAATAAATGCACAAAAAAAGAAATCAAAACAACCATAAAAAGGTAATTAAAAAAAAAATTTGAAAAAAACTTAAAAGAATAAAAATATTGATTTAGAAACTGAGAAATACCAAAAGAAATGACACCACTTAAAAAGAATGAAGGAAAGAATGAACATTTCCCAAGGAAAGTACTAAAATACAAATTCTGA
This sequence comes from Teleogryllus oceanicus, assembly GCA_964035755.1. NCBI lineage: Eukaryota > Metazoa > Arthropoda > Insecta > Orthoptera > Gryllidae > Teleogryllus > Teleogryllus oceanicus. Next base: position 65,925,353 of record CAXIVR010000004.1, read on the forward strand.
AAGCAGGTTGCAAAGATTTTGGTGATCTTTCTGGTCTGAAAATATTTTGCCAACTTTCTGGATGATGTAAGGAACTTTGGTGGATGTCGCGAATGAGTGTGAATATAGTTATCTATCTTTGGTTTTGGAAATGTTTTGCTCATAGTTTCTTCTGCGAATTCAAATCTCTTTTGTTATAGAATTACATAATTCTGTAAATGCCCTACATATTGTAACAAGCAAGCTCTGGTGTAAATTTGACATCGATAAGGATTTATATAGATGGCCTACTTGGGACTAAAATGGCAATGCTTCAGATACTATGGAGACGATGAAGGTGCTTCCTTCAATTTTACATAAACCATTCAGTGCTAGAGGTGGCTCAGATATCTCAACTGGTCTTTCATAAAAAGTGGTATCAACTTTCTTATAAAAAAAATGAAAAATATTTCGCAAATCCTTCCACGATAGATGTACTATCATTAAATACTGATGAATCGCAATGTATATTAGGAAGGCCCTTACATTCTTTTAGAATTAACATACTTCCAAAAATTTCTTTGATCCATTGTGATACATCTCGTTAAATTCGCATTATATCTTGCAAAATCTCTCCACACTAAGCTTTTACAAATTGTTCTAAGTTTACAAAATCTCGTATACATTATAGGAGAGTTAAATCTTCACGTTAGCCTCAATACTGTCAACCTCGACGGTCAACTTAGCAATATCAGCTACTAACTTTGGTAGACACATTAGCCTGCCCTGGCAATCAATGCAGAGGAATTTAAAGCATACGCTTTTTTAATTCCAAGCATGAAATTTCCAATGTGGTCAGTTCCATACAAACGACATAAAAATGCCGCTGACAGCTATCACAGTCGAAGAACTTCTCTCCCATGGCTGCTGGCACGCCACACATACCTAAATGTCACTTGCATCTACCATAATGAAGATCGAGATTAGCCCACAAACAAGATTCTAAGTCAAAAGGTCCAAAGAGAGAAACGTTTTTGTTTTTCTTCTCACAAAATAGGTGGTAGAATTGCCAGTTTCAGTAGCACAATCCGTCACTAGTGTTGAGAGGTTATGCTGACAGCTCAATAGTAACGATTTAAAAATAGTTTTATATGTATGCAATTCAATGGAAATCGAATAATACCAAAGTGAGTGCACAAAAATGCACCAGTTATGATATAAATAAAAATTAAAAATTCATGATTTCTCATCACAGATTACCATGAAAAAATTAATACACAGATTTTTGTGTAATTGGAAAAAAATTAATGCCCCTAATACTGTATCAATCCTTTCCTGTATTCATCCCTTTCACACATCCATTTACAATCTTTTATAAAGTTTCTGTACACAACAAAGAATTGATAATACAATTTTCTTCCAATTCCTTGAAAAAAAACAACAAAAAAAACATACCAACACCACAATACATCAGTGAATTCCACATATCCTTCAGATCTCTCTCAAGAACAATGTTTTGTTCTTTTTTGTTTTAAGAAAACTTCCATACAACAATAATATATATGGATACCACGAGCTTAATATTAAGGTTTTAAAAAAAAATTGCATCAAATTAATACCTAAAGTAGATTGAATAATTTTTTTTATTCATAACGTTCTCTTGCGTGTCAATTTAAATTTTACATTAACACATTGTGATCCGCGGATGATATTTCTCGTCATTTCATGCTCTCACTTTAAGAGCTGTAATTAGTTTCAGAAAATATCTTTTTTGAGTGTACTAGCACTTTTGGAATCTTTTGCGGCCCACCTGTATTCATTTTCGAGAGAATATTTTTCATGTTTTCAAACAGGCAGATTGTTGATTCCAACCCTCCAGGAAAATGTCTAGGAATTGTAGGATAGTCTCCTACTATAATGGGTTCATTCAAATAAAAATTAATAAAAATAATTAAAATATTAGTTGTTTAAACTAATTGTTTTAAATTAAATATGGTTCTTGTTATGCCACACCTGCAATAAGGCCCAATCTTCATGAATCAACCATTCTGGAGCATTATCGGGTTCAGGCTGAGACTTTGTAGGAATGGCAGACTTCAATCCTGACAACGTAAGAGGATTTCGAACCATTCCCCTGTATTTCTGAAATTTCATGTCTCTTCGCATCTTCATAATAGCCGGTGACTGTCTATCAAATAATGATCTTGGTGAATACATTGATTCTTCACGGTGTCTCACTTTAAGAGGACGGCGACCTTCAATAACAACAAAAGGAAAGATATTCAGAAATCAACCCCACAATAGAAAATGATTCACGACTCACTGTGGTAAATTAAACTTAATACATAGTTCATAAAAATATATCATCCACAAACACTACCAAATTTAATTTTTTAAGGCACTTCATATCAATAGTAACAATAGGAATAAAACAAAATATTACAATAAAATGTTAATGACTATCCAGAAATTAAATCAAACATTCCCGGGTAGTGTGTTATTAAAAGATTTGAATGTTTGTGCATCGCAACCTGCAACTACCTTTCCTTCAATTGCCCGTAAACAAAAGTAAGTTGAATAAAACCAACCTTCTTTGTCATTAGCTGATGCATCCAACCTCATTCGTTTATGTTCTTTTTTAATGTACACTGGAGGTAACTGAGATTCAGACATCACACTTTGTTCATACAAAAATCCAATAGAATGATCAATATATACATCATTATCATCTTGAGGGGGTGTTGGCGGGCACCACATCTGCAAGTTCACAAATGTTGTCCATTAGTCAATGAATGACATTGACAGTAAAAACGTTTCACTGCTTACAAAAAGGTCACAAAATTCTGCTATAACACAAAGTAAAATACAATCTTTCACAACTGAAGAAATATTAGTGTACACTTGCTAATTTTTAGTGAAAAAAGTATTCCTTTGTTCTTTTCAATGCAAATAATTTCAGAATAATTTATTTCCTTCTTAAACAATACATGTTCTAAGTATTTATGTTCTTGATAAAAAGGTTTCTCTTGGGCATATCTATCAACAAATTCAAAATTGATTTCAGCTTTTCCTGATCCTGAATTATCAGGAGAGAGACTATTTGTAGATACAAATATAATTTTATGTAGATTTTTAAAATATTAATTTTTTGTCTCCTGAGAATTTACAATAATTGAAAGTTAATTTTGCATTTTGCTTAATGACAGAAATAAATACAATCTAAAACATTGACTTTTACGACTTGCACGTAGCATCCAAATTTTTCTATAAAAATTCTTATCTCACTTTTCAAAAAGACTCCATAAGTACTAACTGATAAGAGTATTTTGTATTAACTCTAGAATGCTACCTTGTATTTCCAGGATTACACAAGATCTACTTCATGAAGGGAACATGTACATCAATGAATACAGTGTGCAAGTGTCTTAGAGCTGAATGTAAATATCGATTGCATGAAAGGGAGTAATATTTCAACAAATCATCATTCTGATTTAATAGGTTCAGTTCCTATAAAAAAAGCACTCTCCTATCTTCATTTCAAATGAGCATAAAAAGGCAAGAAGTTTACAATTAATTGAAGCATCAATTTACATTTTTCAATAATCAGTTATATCAGATGTGAAAATGCCTAAATGTCTGTATGGTGTTGTGCTCTATTTGTTTTACTCTAATGAATAACACAAATGAAACAAAATTCAGACATAATGCTCCAGTAAGAAATATCAATTAAACTTCTTAGTTTTTTAATATGAGATAAATAGGGTAATGTAGTTAATAGCAACAAATCTGTGTATTGACATAGGTCTATTTCTGTCCCCCCCCCCCCCAACCAAAAAGAATAAATACCACTTACAGGCATTTGCTCTTTGCAGTTGTCTGATATCCACATCTGAAAAAAGAAAAAGAACATATAAAGAGAACTCTGAATTTGGAAACTTTATAATTGGCCAACTTTTGAAAAGGTACTTTCAAACATAGAGCTGGAGATTTATTTGCAAGAAATCAGATCTTTCAATACACACATATATACCAATTATAACCTCAAACATTAATGCCAAAAGTTAAATGCAAGGAAAAATGAAATAAAATACTGGCATACCTAGTCCCAGACTAATGATTGTCATGGAGAAAAGTGTTGAATTGAGTTTTCTCCTCCAAAGCAAAATAGTGTAAAAAATAAAACAAATAAGGAAATTGGGAACAATATTTAACCAATGTGATGATTCTTAAAGAGAGACCTTTGTTTTGGAAAATTTCAATGCACATAATAGGTTAACCTGTCTTACTGCAGCATTCAGACTCTTTAAGTTCAGCTGCACAATGACTAATTTATCCTCGTAATTTTCCTTACTCGCTGTGCATGCTTATATCTTGGGTAGTCTCCAAGTTTGGAATGGCAAAGGCAATGTTTTGGTGCCAGTTACAAAAAATTTATTCCACAGTATTGAAGGCGGATTCAATTCATAAAGTAATCCAACCAATTAACTCTATACTGTGGCCACATGAATTTTAAAAAATTCAATTCAAGGTAATGACAAGCCTATGCCATACCAAACTAATTTTGACAGCCAATAAACAAGCACACCGAGCAACATGACACCAAAACAGAGCTCCACCTTTGAATCCACTTGGAAACGTACCAAGAAATAAGTAACACAGAGTATAGCAAGGAAAGAATATATCTTTATTCTCCTTTCAGTACTATTTCACAGGACAATTTAAATAGCGTGACAACATGTCACATTTCTGTATTACAACAAAACCACATGATCGCAAAATCACATGGCATATCATTCTTCACTCATTCACACATCAATTTATAGTTACAATATAAAGAACAGAAAAGCCATCCTCCCACAGTAGTGACTTATCTGAAATGTTCATTTCCATCCACTTTCATATAACTAGTTTATGTACATTGGTTAAAACTATGCTGTAAAAAAACTGTCCTTTAGAATACACAAGGAGTGCCTTCAAAATCGAAGCTTATTTACAGCAGGCTGTCTTAGGTAGCAATAAACGACATTAATGCTCTTCATGCGGAGGCACATTGTCTAATTCTCAATGCACTAAAGTGCTTAGTTTCATACAGTGCCTCAACACGTTTCAATTTAGGCATATTATGCACTCACAAAGCTCAAGTAATTGGGCCATTTCCTTCTATTGAATGATCAGATCTGCGTGTTAGCCTGCTTCCCCTGCTTCCTCTTTTTGGAGTAGCAATTTCAATACATTCACTGGTATATGAACCGATGTCATTTTCAGAAGTCCTAGAGGGTGTAACTGAAGCACGTCGTGTCCTTATAACCAAATTTGGATTGGAATATGGTGTAGGTGATGAACTATATGGGCCAGAAGAATTGCTGTTTTGTGAGGGCCGCCGAGGAGTTATTTGAGAATCATGTGATTTAATTGAATTATGAAGGCCACGACCGCTTCCCCTGCGATACCGAATACCTCTTCCCCTTGCTATTGATGCTGGGGTACGTCCAGAAGCAGTTCCAACAGGCTTAACCCCAGGTAAGATTGGACTCACATCAAGAGTCCAAAGATTAATGCTGACAGTACCTCTAGAGCGAGTTCGAGGACTATTTGAATTAACTATATGATGGTTGTTTGGAACAGTTCTTGGAAAGTGACCATTGCTTTTCAAATCACTATCTGAGTCCACCCCAGTATATTCACTGCCTGCATCACTTTCTTCACTATTCAAACTCATAACTTCAGTTGCTGAAGTGTTTTCACTGTCACTACCCGAAGAGTGGAGTTTTTCTACTTGTATCCGAGCTCCCCTACCTCCCCTGCCTCGCCCTCGGCCCCTGCCACCTCTCCTGCCCTCTCTTTTGGGTCCCCCCGCGTTGCTCACAACCTGATTCTGGGAATCCTCGCGTGAGAAAGTGAGAAGCTGGTCGTCGTCATCTTCCAGGCGTGATCTCCTCTCTTCTTCCTCCTTCAAGGCCTGAAGACGACCCAGCTCCCATTCTCTCTTCTGTTGCTCAATTTCAGCTTCAGCTGCCGCCAACTGTTCTGCTGACCAAGCTGAATCGGTTTCTTCTACGAATTTCATTGCATATCGTTCCACAGGAGTAAGCTGTGAATTCAATTACAAACAATATCAGAACAAAGCTCACCACCATTAAGTGTTTCATGTAAACCAAAAGAATATAGGATATAAACTAATTAAATAAATTATTTCATTAAAAAATTATTACACATTTACAAGATGCTATTATGGATATCAATACGATTAAGAATGTCTGAAAACACCAAGAATCAGTACCTGCTGCATGATGTTATTCACTTCCTGTTCTGCTCTACTGATTTCAGGGTCTCCTCCATTAGTTTCACCATCTTCCAGAGGAATGTTCTCATCAAATTCGGCCAAATCTGCAGCTGCTTCAGCCTTTGCAGTCCTGGCTGCCAACACATCTGTCTCATCTTCAGCAGCAGCCAACGCAGATTCCAAAGCACCTAGAGCCATCTTGTCCTCGTGAGGAGATGGAGGGAGCTGTAATCATATAAATTGTAATGTCTTACGACAATCAGAAAATACAAAGAAACGAAAATTATTTTTCCAAATAGTTAGTTCATGTTCTCATAATTTATAACATTATTAAATATTAATTATTATTTCATCGTTATTAAATCATCTTAAAAGAAACCAACCTGACTATCGCTTGGACGCCTTCTTTCTGCATCTCTATCCAGTACTTCTGCCATTCTCCTGGACGCATCATTTTCGCCAACATCAATATTGAACAAATCTTGGATAGTAGACTGTAAAGCAAGAAAGCAGAAATTATGAATAATATTTATTCCTTGGCAACAGGTACACACTTAATTGTCAAAACATCTATAAAGTTGATAATGGATTTCTAAATCGAAAAGTAAAATTTCAGAGAGAACTCTTAACTGCAATGACAGTAATACATTGCAACCTTTCAATACTCTAAGAGAGCCACTAGTATTCACCTTCTTACTAAAAAATATTGAATGTTATACTATAATACTTAAAATATTACTGTTCATATGATTAAATACTAAGAAACCATTTAAAAACTGCTACAGCAGAGATGCATAGAAATAAAAAGCTTTGAGTTAGACAATATCTTCTTTTGCTTTTTATTCAGCTCTCAATGTTGAACTTTTAGCAAATATTGTACTTAAAAGTTACTTAAACACTTACACTTTTAAAGTAAGCTGTTGTGAAGTTACCACCTTCAATAGCAAGATCTCCCAAAAGTCTCTTTTGATTTGCTTTCTTCAAAATATTTTCTTCCACGGTCATTTCACTGACGAGCCTAATTAAAAAAATATTCATATTAATATGCAAGAATACGAGAATATGTTAACACAATTCAGGACAAATTACCTATAAATGTGAACATCTCTGGTTTGTCCTATTCTATGGCATCGATCCTGGGCCTGAGCATCCATTGTTGGGTTCCAATCACTGTCATAAAATATCACAGTGTCAGCCCCAGTAAGATTCACGCCTATGCCACCAGATCGAGTTGAAAGAATGAAGCAGAAGATCCTTTTATCAGCATTGAAACGTTCCATGAGAATCTGAATGAAACAATTATATCCATTACTGAATAATTTTTGTGTATGTAAATATTTGTACAGTTATGTAAAAAATAATAGTACATTTTAATTAATTAATGAAATAAAATCAATCAGCAATACTGTAATCAACCAGCAATAAAAACGAGTAATACCTCAGATTTTTCAACATACAAAAACAGAGATAAAAATAAAAATTGCAGAACAAAAGGTTTGTCACAATCAGCTCAAGTGTCATAGTTTGGCATGCTAAGTGTGAAGTTGATAACCTGTCCCATGGGGGCAACCATCAATCCAAAAAAACATCTGTGTATAGTAGCGTTAGCTCATCAACAAGAGTCCAGATGAAATGGAAGAGGTTACAGGAATGGTCCAATGTACACTTTGATGGGGTGGTTGGTTGAGTAGAGGTGTATTTATAATTTGTTTGTGTTTTATTAGATAATTATTTATTATTATTATTATTATTATTATTATTATTATTATTATTATTATTATTATTATTATTATTATTATTAGTTGTTCATACAAGTAACAATTATAATCATTCAACAATCGATTATGAAAATCATTTAAAATCAATCTGAGTAAGTGGTAACAGTATCACTGTGATAATTGGAGGAGAATTTTTAAGTTTTACCGCCAAAGTAGTTAAACAACTCAACAACACTGTTGGATGGGAAGGGAGGACAGTTGAATTTTGATGGCTCGAGAAGCAAGATGTATTTTCCACTGCTCTGTACAATTAATAAGTAGTAATGTATACCAAATTTACCTGAATGTAAGTTGACCCAAGGCCTCCTGAGAATTTTTTAAATATTTAACTAATTCTTACTATTTAGTCCAAATGAAATTGCAAATTGTGTTATGGACTAGAAAATTGCCTTTTTGATGAGAATGTAAAGCCTTATTGCTCAACTATCATTCTCTTGTTCCTTAAAATCATCACAATCATGGTTTTTGTCACTACCCTGAATCATCTTCGCATGGACCAATGTTTCTTTCTTTTTGGTCCACCTTCCATGCTTCAACATTGTCTGACTTTTTAGGCACCTCTGAAAGTTTTGTAGTTTCAATTTATGTTGTACATGAGACGCCACCTAAGAACATTCCCTTGTGTCTCGCCAGATTTTCTATCTATCCCACAATTGTTGATGGCCTCTGTTTAACTGTTCCAAACATACATTAGCATTGGCTGGGCATCGAACCGAGATTCTGCGCGGTCTCGTTGAACCTGCCATTTAACAAATCTTGGTTTTCATTTTCACGTTATATTTCATTTGATACAATGCCATTTGTTTTGAAGTTTTCTTTACAGGCTCATTCAAAAATATCGGGCTCAATTGCCCTCAATTTCACAGTGAATGCCGAGAATACAGACGTGAATATAATTACATACACACACGCGGCACATATACGCACAATACTTTTACCACCTTCGCAATTTATTGTTACATCCACATTTACAAATTTTGTAACATGGAATGGCAATGTAAACACTTAAACCCTAACTCATTAGGCTTAATCTGCAAATATAAGATGACCCTACATTTCTCGACAGAAATTTCGAAAAAATGTCTTGTTTGGGTAAATACAATATTTAATATATTGTTGTTGTTATTATTATTGTTCAATAATGATGATGATGATAATAATAATAATAATAATAATAATAATAATAATAATAATAATAATAATAATAATGTATATACACGAATATAACCCCCCACATTTTTTCGAAAAATTGCTAGCTGAAAATTGGGGTGCGGGTAATATTTGCGTCAAGGTCAATACGGCGAACTTAAGGCGTGTTGTACGTGGTCACAGGGTGGTGTGTGTTAGTAGAAAGTGTTCATTGAAGTGCAATATATGTTTACCAGTCACCCGTAGGTTGTAATGGCTTCTCCAAGTTGTCACAGGAGGTCTTTCGCCACAAAAGAAAAACTACATGTGATAAATGAAGCATAAAAAATCAGTAATCACTCAGCAGGAAGAAAATATGGTGTAGACGAAAGTTGTATTCATGAGTGGTGTTGAAACAAAACGTGTCTTGGAGAAACTAGTGTTAATAGGCGGGCCTTTCGAGGACAGAAAGTGAAGTTTCTTGAAATTCAGACCAAAATGTGCACTTATATTGAGGAAAAAAGACGTGGTGCCACTTCGAGATGTGCCAAGTGAAAGACTGGCTATTGCAAAGGAACATTGAATGACGGTTGCGAGTGGCTCGCACGTGCTTTTGCGAGCAATGGACACAGGAAAACCAACATTGCCCAACTGTTACCTAGCGATTTTGGAGAAAAGGTAATCAATTTCCACAAGTATGTGATTAGTTTGCGAAAATCGAATACCAACTTATTGTCGCAAATCGGCAATGTCGATCACACCCCGGTATATTTTGACATGCCATTAAATTATACTGTAAAGAAAGAAGAGAGAATCGAATGTCACGTTGAGAACAGGAGGCTCTGAAAAGCTAAGATGCACAGTAATGTTCTGAGTTGCTACAGAGAGGCAGAAGTTGCCTCCCTATATAATTTTTCAGCAGAAAACCATCCCAAGAATTGATATTCCCGGCATTATTGTGAAGGCAGAAACAAAATGTTGGATCGACAATCTGAAGTGTTTATCACCTTGTGCAGGACTGGGTTAAGAGTTTGCCGACATCGCCCTGGAACACTTTTAAACTTGCCCAACCTGTTGGTCCAACTCTGGCCACACCACAGAGGAAGTACGGAATTTGTTAACTAGGGGGACTTGGTAATCATCCCGGGAGGTCTAACTTCTATTCTGCAGCCTCTGGATGTGTGCATTAATCGCCCATTGAAGGTTGCGGGTAAATAACATTATACAAGGTGGATGGCAGAGGCAAAATCGCGAGTACACCTCAATTGGAAAGATCAAGCGGTCAGACGTTTCACAATTCTGCCGATGTATTGGAAGTGCTTGGGACGCGTTTGAGCTTTCTCTGGTGGAGAAGAGCTTTAACAAGTGCGGCATAAGTTCTTTTTCTATCAAAATGTTGCTGTTCTTATTCGCGACAAACACAAACTTAGTTATTTTTCTTTTATTGCAGGTGCAGGATTATTTAAACCATTATTGGAACTATCTTTTGCAATAAAAATGAAGAAACAAATTTTTTTTTTCCCCTCTTTTTCTTTTTCGAGATTCCTTCTTGTAAAGTTAGGGAGCGGGTAATATTCGAGGTCGGGGTATATTCGAGTATATACGGTAATCAATTATAATAATTTTAATAATAATAATAATAATAATAATAATAATAATAATAATAATAATAATAATAATTTTGTATCTAAAGTGAAATGATTAGTGTTTGATTCAATACCACCTCCCACACCACTTTCAGGAAAGATATTCAGAATGATGTACAGAAGAAAAATCTGAAGTGTTTATCACAGTAGTCCTGAGTGCTCCTTTGTCTTATGTTGCTCCTTTAACATGATTCATCACAACACTTTTCTCACCAGTTATAGTTACAACCAAATTGAAAAATTACTTAAGAAAAACTTGCCTGAGAACACCTCAAAATTCTTACATTTTAGTCAATTAAATTATTTGACTTTTATTACCTGTCTCTGATCTACCCGAGTTGTTCCATCTAATCGAAGATATATGTGACCATGAAAATTTAAAAATGCTTCTAATACATCCAACATTCTGGTCATCTGTGTGAAAATCAACACTCTATGATGATCAGCTTTCAGTTGACGCAGCAATTTAATTTCCAAATTAAAAATTTTTTAAAAATTTCTTGTATATCACTAATCTTTTCACGAAATATCAATAAACTATTTTACAATTAATTACATTTAATCAGTCATGTTTCATATATCAATCATTCAAAAACACAAGGATAAAGAATACTTACCACAATCATATTGTATTAATCTGGGATCTGGAAATTGTGTTACCATTGCACTTGCAATTGGATGAAGTAATGCGCATTTTGAAGACAATTCTTGCTGAAGCATTGCTTGAGTTCGCTTAAGTGCCCATAACTGTGACGGAGGTGGGTGAGATACGTGAATCTCTGGTTGTGGAGCAGATACTGCAGGTACACAAAACACAAACCTGGAAAAATTAAGTAATATATGTAAAATTAAGTACAATATTATAAGTATAATATTATATGCAATAAAAAGTCTTTAACTTCAAAATTAGCATTTCTCATACTGATAATATTCATCCTGCCGCTGCCAGGAACAATGGTTCATATGTCACATAAGGTCCTGATGCAAAACATCTTTACTACACTATTTCTAACATTCCTTAGTACTGTATGCACACGAATATAAGTCGACCTCAAATATAAGATGACCCCCAATTTTGAAGAGGACTCCTGAGAACTTTTTTTTTACATTGAACTAATTGTAACTAATCACAATTACCATAAAAGTACAAGTGGTATTACTGATTAGAAACATTTTAAATAAAAAATGAAAGTTTTATCTCTCCAATTGGTTTTCTTTATCATCACTACTTTGGTCATCTTCACTTGAATTGTTTTTAATTTCCTCCTTCTTCCACAGTAGGTCATCTTCTGAGCCATCAAGTGCATTGGATAAGGAGCCCTTTTTAAAACCCTTCACAACAGATAAACTGGAGATCCTATTCCCAGCAGTAGCTATCCATTCTCCCAGTTTGTAATTCTGAGGGTTTCCTTAATTTACCTCCAGGAGTGAGAGCATGATTTCTTTGAAGCTAGTCATTATACAGTAGTTGAAGATGATCTTTGAATGTTTTTGTATACAACAACATCCATTACTTGAAGTTGCGATTTCATCTCAGCAGGAATGATCTGCTTGTCAATTGCGAACTCTTAGATCCCCGTAACGTCACAGAATTCTGGTCAAAACTTCTACTAATTTTTCTGTTGCATTTAAACCTACAATGTCATTCAACTTATCTCGCTTAAAAAAATACTAGTCTAAATTGGAACAGCATGTCCACAGTGGACACTACAGAAATGTTTGAGAGATACGTAGGCTTATTTAACACACGCCTGTGTCTGAAATCCAACTACCCGAGTGTGCACTATGAGCCTGCAGGCCTCAGGATAGGGAATCGTTTCAGTTTTCATCACTAATGTATCCTGCGACAGTTCGCACAGTCCAGACCACCTTTTCGTTGGTGACGGTGTTGAGAAAAGGGTGATGAATAAGAGTGCAATCAGGACGCATCAGTCAGCAGCTACCTGCAAGGTGCCCACATGCAATCTTTAATACTCCAATTGTTCACCCGATACCCTTTGAAAGCTAAAAACGCACAATACTGCAGTGATTCGACATTCCGCGGTGCGTTTCCTGAGGGGAAAGATGAGAGGGGCTTATGCAGAGGGCCCTTGTTGCATACTGTTTCGTTCGCGTACGAGTTTTATGGCAGAGACAGTGTTTCTCACCAACCAAACTTAATCTGTTATTATAAGACAACCCCGCTTTTTTCAAACGAAGTCTTTAGGGAAAACACCTCGTCTTATATTCGAGTAAATACAGTACTTCATTATTTGAGTATAAGGGTTTTGCATTGTGTTGTTCCAGCTGGTGAAATTCAATTGAATCCGAGTATCTAGAATGGAGTGTTGCACCACTAAGCACACATGAAGTCAGTCTTTTATTAAAAGATCTAGAAAACGATGTCACAATTCAAAACCGACATCTTTGCAGTCTTATTGCCTGCCCTCAACAAACCTTGCTCTTTACCTACGCAGCCTCAGAGACTGTTCATCATTCCCTCACATTCATCATCTCCATGCATGCAACAGGTAGGTTGCTACTGGGTTATGAATATAAAACACAGATTTCACACAGTCTAACAACTTATGCAGAGTGCCATTATCATTATCCATATTGAAAAAAATTGAAAACACAATGTAGTTAGAAAAGAAATTTTTAAATTTGTATGATTCAATTACACTTTACTTTCCAACATGTTTCTGGACCATAACCTTCTGTTATACAATCTTCCACAATAACTAGAGATTAAAAAACTGTTATTCATAATATAAGCATTTTTATATGATCAAGAAATGAATTGTCTATTATGTCATAAGCAAAATAATTAGAAGAAATAAAAGAAGTCATCTTCGTCAACATATCAGTTTTATTAAGATAGCCGGCTTTCGACGGCTTTGCCGTCATCGTCAGTCTCGCTGCTGTCGGCAAAAGTCGCTCGACAGCAGCGAGACTGACGATGATGGCAAAGCCGTCGAAAGCCGGCTATCTTAATAAAGCTGATATGTTGATGAAGATGACTTCTTTTATTTCTTCTTATAAGAACGTCAACAACATCCAATCAGAATTCCCACAAGCAAAATAATTGTTTCTTGGACAATCACAATTGATTTTTTGCCTCCCTGCCTAAAAACAAAAACCATTTATCAAATATTTCATGCATTTAAATTTAATTTTTTTTAGCACTACAAACTGCATCCAAGAAAATTAATTTGTCAAGAAACTTTTACATTAAATGAATTAAAAATCCCAAAGAATTATAAGCAAACTTTTTAACCATTGCATACCTCGAAAAAATATCCTGAAGCTCTTCAACATACTGTTCAGCAGAATGTACAGCTGCAAGAAGACTGTCAGTGCGACTATAATATTCCTCCGATGTGTGAAATGGTTTGAATGCATTAAGACAATGCACATAGCCTGCACTATTCCATTGGCTGTTTTCTGGGTTTGTTGAACATGTTACATTCAGAGATTCTCGTAAATCAGCCCCATAAATTGGACAAGCTTGACACCGACGATAATTGCGACTAGCCATCATACGAAGCTTCTCTTTTCTTTTATGATGTTTCAGTTCTTCTAATTCAGGCTGTAACAAAATTACACGTAAATATTTCACAAAAGAATAAATGTTAATGTTGAAAAATTCATCCGCATGATAATGTAGAGAATGGTTCACATTTTAACACGTGCAAGAAATTTTTTTTTTTATACCAGCATTACAAACAACTTTCTCTGTTGCAAGAAATCTTTCATAAAAGGGCCTTTCGTGGCACAAATGATGACGTATTAGATTTTATGACACAAATGATTGCGTCATCACACATTCAGCCAATAACAACATGAGAATCATGGGGTGGTAGTGGTAAATGGAACAGCCGACCACCGTTTTCTTGTACAGATGTCAAATTTCCGAAGACTTCACAAGGAAGTTATTTCACAATATTAAGTTTGATTCTCTTAAAAATTTATAATGCTGTTATACAAATAAATAGTGTATGCAACTTGTTCCTAATGTTGCTTAATTGCATTCGTACACATTTGAAAACTCATTCCTAATGTTGCTCATTTTCAAAACATGTACTCCTGCAATAAAGCTTTAAATTCTAAACTAACTGCATAAACTACAATTAGAGTGCTCTTGAATTTTTTATAGAAAATACAATTTTTATATAAAATAGTATGATAAATGTATGTTCTAATGAAATAAAATATACATGAATTTAGATCACTAGTCGAATACATCTCCATTTCATAAACATTAAACATTCACTTGCAAATTAGGTACATCAATATTGACAAAATATTGAAGAATGTAACCTTGACAAAATTCACTGTATATGAAACAAAGCTTTGACATGGCAATTGAAAATCCAATTCGAGAGAAATTAATAAAAAATCTACTCAATTGAAATGAAGCTTCAAATGAATAAATAGAAAAATGAAACTCAAATGAAAAGAAACCAATGTTATACAATGAACAAAACAAGCGAAATATTTCGAATACCTTATTCTTTAATGACAGTTACCATAATCAACTAATCCATCAAATATTCTAAAGGACTTTCCCAACAATCTCATATAAAGCATGGAAAAAATTCAATCCTATGAAGAAAGTCCCTCTATTAAAAATTCCATTTACTAACCCTAAAGCAAACTACTTTTTTGAAGAAATAGGTAAGAAGAAAAAAGACATAGTAGAAAAGTAAAAAGAACAAAATGTTTCCCCATCAGTCACAGTGATTAATGAATAATCAAGAGCAGCTCAAACATCTTCTCTGTAGAGAACCTTAAGCTAAAACAAATGTTACTTGCTGAAGTAATCTGGTGTTGCCAGAGTTATTTATTAAACCACAATCATCAAAGTTACACAGAAAAAGCAACGAGTTCTATCTACATCTTAAATGGTAATTTTGTTCTCATCCTTGCCATGACATACCCTCTGCTCCATCCCTTTCAGCCTTCCCCACCTACCATTCCAGTCTTGTTCTGCCCAACCTGCACTCATTGTCTAACCCCACCTTTCTCATCCCTTCCCTGTCCCATTTAGTGGTGTTTTGCAAGAGATGGCTGAAATATTAATAGGATACAAATTGCAATATTACATATTATTATCACATAAGCTTTACAACAAAGAGAAAGGATTGCTGTAATAGCAAAATAACGTCTTCTAGTCTATATAAATAAAATTGAAGTGACTATAATTTCAAAATAACTGCTATTATAGTCTCATATGGATATTTTCAAACGTTAAAGCCTATCCAATTGTTGTTTTGTTGTTGGTCCAAGCTAATCTCAGAAACAGCTAAACAGGTATTGATGGAGTTTTCTCTAAAAGATGGGTATAGATAAGGTTAACAAATAAGTAGTTATTTTGTCAGGCATAATGTTAGCATTTTTAAGGATGAACATTTGTTTTCTTTTACACAAATCAATAGTTTTATTCCAATCAGACTGCAATTCCATGCAGACTGCAATCTTCAGGTGGCGTATTCTTCCACCTCTCTTAATGGGTAGACATACCTACATGTCAAAGCCTTTTCTCTATAAAGCAGGTTTCAATGCAGAGATGGAAAGGTCACCATAGCGGTGCACTACACTGGGTACCTGTTACTGAAATGACACACATAGCCCCTTTCATTTCACCCAAGTTGGAACGCTATTATGCCCAAATTAAGCCTCGCATTGAAGCTTTAATGAAATGTTTTGAGTGTGACCTCCAAAACCAGAGAAAAGTTACCGTCTAGATGACCTTTCATAAAAAACACCACTCTCCTCCTTTCCTATTCTTCCGTTTTTCACAAATATCCAAAAAAATAGAAAGAAAATTCCCCTCAGATGATTTTACTTTTCTGAAAGTCCATTAAATTTCCTATTGAATCCATTTTGATTTATTTATAGTGCAATCAGGTTTCAAGTAATTGAAGTACAATTTTTTTATTGTAAGTTTACCATTTGTGTGCAACAATGCATCTGTTTACAGCAACCAGTAGCAGCAATGATAGTAGTAACAATGTTCATAATGATCAATACAAGGCAAGGCAGGTTAGGGTAGGGTAAGGCACAGTGGGCAGGGATGGAGTGAGATGGCGAAAGTGCGGGAAGGGGGGGTGGGGGGGGGGGGGGGGGGGGAAAGGGGGGGAGGGGGAGGGGGAGGGGGCGGGGGGGTGGGGTAGAGAGGGCCTAGCTGGACAGAATATGATGAGATGTGACCGGATGGGTCGATAAGGAGTGACAGAGTGGAGTAGGGCAGGGTGGGCAGTACATGGTGGGGTAGGGCACAACAGATACGAACTTCTTCCTTTTCCTATCAAATAGACAATTGTGATTAATTAATACCCAGGCAACACAGGATACTTCAGCTAGTTAAAAGTAGAAAGCACAGCAGGAATTCTAAATAACAACACAACTGAATGAAGATGAATACTTTGAGCAAAAATACAGTGAAAGTAGAATAAATTCAAACATCCAGTACATATGGAATGACAAAATAAGCCATTGTTATTTAAAATTAGATTGATTAAATACCTTGATTTTTTTAAAAAGATACATAAAATTTAATTTTTTGGAAAATTACATACGTTATTTAATGAAAAAGTGTGAAAATAAACACATTTTTTTATGCAATACGATGCTGAAAAATAATACACCAAGAAAAAGACATTTAAAGATGTAGATACTATTGCGAATATATTGTCAGAACAGTTGCCTTGGTCCTACAAATTTTTCTCAGGGATAACTTCTTTCACATTTTAAGTTGGACTGGATGATTTTTACTTCTCCATTGGAGAGAGGGAAAGAAAAAAAGAAAAACAACAACGATAATAATAACTTTACATTTCAAAATACAAATTCTAACACACTGCTTCACATAATTGCAGTGAACATCCAGCCAATGAATCCACTAACTCATTTCTGCCCCTGGAGTCGTTAAAGACCAATCTCACAAAATAATTTTTTTAAAGAGAAAAATATTATGAATTTAGAAATTGGTAACATTGTACTACTTGATCATTTAATATTGTGTATTTTTTGTGACCCCTGAATGTTGGGTATTCTTGATGGAAAGTGCCTTCAAGGAGAGACAGAGTTCTAAGCAAACAAATTCTTGAGATGTGCTGTAAAACACACTGCAAGTATTTTTATAATTTTCATTTCTTGTAATAAATAATATTAAAAATTAGTTTATAAAACTGCCACAAGCAACTGTAAGTAATGACATATTAGTTACAATTTTATAACCGTGTGAAGTACAGGTACAAACTTGTCTGGGTCATGAATGACTTAAGAAGCTATTGCAGCAAGACGACTACTTTCTGAACAGGCATACAAAATTGAAATTCTATTCAATCAGTTACCTGAGAAGTGTGTAGTAGATTCTTTAGATGAAACTTATGTTGGATTGATTAGTCATTTGATTATAAGAAATTAAAAATATAATTTCCTGCATCATGATTCTGATATTGTCTTATGCAGGTCAGAGTATAAGTGTCAGAAAGGGCTGGGTACTTATGAGATTTTGGAAGAACTTGAAAAGGAGTTGAAGATGATAATGTTGGTCGAGTTGATATTTTCATAGATGCAACTGAAGATGTTGATGAAACTGACCATAACTTTGGTGACAAATTCTGTAATGATCTCGGTAAACCGTCAGGCAGACAACTTCAAGATCCAGCAGAACATGTCATCAAAAATCATGATGATCATAATTTTGAAGTAGATGATCCTTCAGAATGCAATGATTAGGATCAAATAGAAACTAGTAATAAAGTCAGGTTTACAATAAGTTCTACATCAATTCATACCGCTACGTATCTTTTACCAAATTTAAGGGAAATGGTGACATTTGCAGAACATCTACATTTCAATAGACTAGACTACCCTCAAATTCTATCCTGTCTCTTTGAGTCGAGCCTTCCTGCAGAATTCTAACTTTATGAAGTGGTAGTGAACAACACATAGCTACTTGCATAATCGTTCAATTATAACATATGTGCATCAACATTCAGAAGGAGTGTTGCAACAGCAATACTGAACAAGTATGAAACACCTTTATTTCGACTACGATCACCTGGAAGCCTACACTGGATTCCCTGTCTCCCAAATGGCAATACCAAATAAGTTACGTGACAATTTTAGGACAAAGTAGAAGATGTAAAGTTTGGGGAAAAATAAAAAGCATGCAAAAAGTGAGTCGTGCCACTGCATGATAAATCCTTTGCTACATTTCATCAATAAATAAGTTTATAAAAAATTATAAGTTTTTATATAGAAAATTATAGTTAATTTTCGAATCCAAAGATTTGTAAAATAAATCATTAAATGCAAAATTTCCATTATTATTTAAAAATATTTCTTCAAAAATTTCAAATTTTACTAAAATATAAAAATCTGTTAAAAAAAAAATTTGAAATAGAAATAAATTCCATTTTTCATAATATATTTTAAGCATTTATGGTACTAAAATTTATATTTCAAGAGAGAAAAATTGAACAAAAAAGTTCTGGGCAGATGTGGGTGAACACAAATAGCTGTACAACTGTGTAGTAAAAATTGTACTCCATCATACAGAAAAAGAAAGAATAAATAAACTTCTAAAATAATTTTATTTCAAAAGAATTGTTTTAAAACAAAAAAAAAACAAACTTGTCAAGTATATCAAATAAAATACAAAATGTTTATATTCAGTATCATTATACTATTAAACTAAAGGGAGGGAAGAAACAAAGAAAAAATAAGATGAAAAGAAGAAAAAATAAGAAGAAAAGAAAAGACGAAGAAAAAGAAAAGAAAAAGGAGTGTCATGCAGATTAAAAATACCATTTTTTGACAATCTGTCAAGTGGTAAAACAAAAATCAATAGAGCACAAAAATAACATTATAATGAAGTATGAAGCATACACAGTGAAACTCCGTTTATGTGCTTTGCATTTATACGTTTTTCACGTTTATAAGTTGTTTTCTGGAAGACCTGAATAAATTCCTACACTTCCCATGCTATATTATTACAGATACGTGTTTTACGTTCATATGGTTTTCACACTTATTTGTTCATAATGAAAATAAGTCTTTTAAGACAGTATAATGTCCAAATGATAACTACACTGGTGACCAATAAGAGAGAATATATTTACGTTATCATAGAGGAGTCCATGGGAGTTTTGGGTCAATTCAGTATTCTGGTTGTTAAATTTCATCACTATGCAGGACTTTTCAACTGGTTTCAATTCTCCAGTTTGGAATTTTGGACAAGACTACAGAATGAAAAAACAGTGCTAGTGTCGTCCAGTGTGGCTTTGCACAATGATTTCCTTGCACAATAAAATATCAATGTATTTAAAGGCAATCTTGAAACTCAAGGGAATTAAAGACTTATAATGACAATTTGGCCAGTGTCATACGAGCACTATGTTGACATGCGTCATCCAATGCTGATGACGTCAGCTGCATCAATGCCTCCGCACACGAGTCACATAATGTGCATTGTAGAATAACACTATCTTATGGAAAAGGCGCCTAGCAGTTGTCATTGATGAACAGTAACAAGTAATATAGTTCAGCTTCCAGTCTCAATCAGATTGTTGTCCAGTTTCCTTGATCCATTGAGCCAATGCTGAGATGGTCCCTTGTTTTGCTTCAGGACATAAATGTAGTTTCACCTTTTTGCTAGTAGTGGTAGGAGTAGAGCCGGGGGAGTGTTATTTTGTTAGCAATAAAAATAATAATAAAAAAATACTTAAAAAATCTGCAGTTTGTTTACCGATGCAAAAAAGTTTTCTATAACCTCGTAGCGAAAAATGTCTGGTTTTCAAAACTTGCTAACTTCGCTCTTCTTGAAACTTTTATTCATCATTCAACTATTTATAGTTAAAACGTTGGGAAGAGATTCTGGAGCTTAAGGAAACATGTTCAGAGAGTATTTTTCTTCCAAACATCACCTGCAGTTTTTACTGTTCTAACTAAATAAATCAATTCTACGTTGGTCCAAAAGTGGAGCACACTAACGTAAAAATACTGAATTATTGTTTTGTTCACAATATTCAATTTCAGTTATGCGTTTTTTTTAACCTTTTCTTTTTTTTCTCCTCTTTCAGTCCCATGAAAAACATATAAGTGAAGTTTTACCATATGTTTAAATAACTACCACTTGAAAATGGTTGAACAGTAAAATACTAAACTGTTTCCTAACAGCTTCATGGGATGAGAATGAAAAAATAGATAAATTAAACAAACAAAAATTCAAACAAAACTTCAGTCACATGTCTACTTAACAAAGAATATCTTTAAAAAAAGTATGGTTCTCATTGTGTTCCATAATTTGCAAACAAACTTCAGTTGGCAGGAATATTAAAAAGGAAATTCACACATCAATTAGCATTTAAAATGTTTTTTAAACATTACCAAATAAAAGACAGATTGAGTCACTGCATCCTGCAAACATGTCTTCCGTGATGTTTCTAATCCAGGTTCAGTCTTAACAACAGGGTTTTCTGTTTCAGGCTCAGTCTTAATAGTCACATTGGCAGAGTTCACATTAGTTACAGGTGAATGACTAGCAACATTTCGAGGTTTCTGTACCAATGCTGTTAACATAGGCTGAGTCAAGGCAGCACTAGTTTTTGTAGTTGATGAGGTAACTGTAGTTGTAATGGTTGTAGTGCTTGCCACTATGTTGTTGTTCAGTAGGTTAGAAGTAGATACTGAAACTCCTGTTGTATTAACATTTAAAGGTGGAACTCTCACAACAGGCCGAGCTAAACCTGGAGAAGACACCATTCGACTTCCACTTGATATAGAACTGGTTGCCACATTTCCTACAGATTTTGGAACCACAGTTAAACGCTGTCCACTTGCAGTCAATACTGAAACAAAATGAACACAAATATTAAATGCACATACTTAATATTTTCCTTTCTAATAGTCCATACTTAATAATTTCCTTCCTAATAGCTTGTACTATGATTTGTAAATTGTGTAATGAAGTTTTTGTAAAACATCAAATACAGTTTCAAAAAGTTGAAGCTCACAATAACAAGAATAACATGAATAAAGAAGCTTGATGAATGTACAATAATCATCACTAGGGCCCGGATGTTTATGACATGTCATATTTTTCCTTGTATTATTTCCATGCAAAAAATAAATAAAGCAAGATTTTATCAATGACTAAAATTACGTAATTTTCAAATACATTATCGTATACAGTCAATTTTGGCTTTCCTTTTGTCATTTTCCCTTAATATTTCACGTTACAGTCATATTTTTTCCATGAATTTTAGTATTTTTGTCATATTTTTATCTTTTTGATTCCATTTTTGCATATTTGCTTGCAGTTGTCCCAAGGAGATTCTTCACATCTAATTGTTATCTTTAAGATCTAACAATTGTTGAATCTAATTGTCATTCCTACAAATATATGTTCTATGTATATTAGGAGGGTAAACTATATAGAAAGAGACAGGCATGTAGACAGCACCTGATGCCAAAAAAAGCATTAGTTTAGTTTTGTCAGGTGTTGTGCTAAGGACAACCGCTTCTATAAATAACTTTAGCAAGTAGAATTGTCTTCATGGGGCACCAAAGAAGAAGGGGTGATAGGAAGGTTCAGTGGGTTCAGCTACTGGACAGTTTGTGTGTGATTGTAAATACTCTCAGTTCACTATGCCTAAATCTAACTTTTCAATAAAAGAAAATTTGCAAGTATTTGTGCGTGTGTTTGGAAATAACCATTTTAGAACAGATGGCACGGTTCTGTTCAGTAAACTGTGCGAAATTAATACAGAGCTAAAAAGCAGTTTAATGTTGAACAGCACTGCAATACAGCAAAACAAAAACAATGTGTCTCAAAATGTATTGTCACAAAACCGTCAACAGCTCCTGTTCCAGAGAATTTCGTCACCATCTATGACAAGCAGAACATTTTAACAAATATTTATGTACAATGATGATGTCCGCTTAAGAACCTCTGG
The DNA here is from genome assembly GCA_964035755.1 of Teleogryllus oceanicus. NCBI lineage: Eukaryota > Metazoa > Arthropoda > Insecta > Orthoptera > Gryllidae > Teleogryllus > Teleogryllus oceanicus. The sequence goes on from CAXIVR010000004.1 coordinate 65,948,094, forward strand.
AGAATGTTAAAAATCAGCACTTCACCAATTTTTTTTTAAAAGTTCACTAATCAGCACATTCCTAACGCAACACCACTTCGCAAGAACTACTTGACTACCTGCTACAAAGAGGTTTTAAATATAATACAATCCTGCACTTCTATGGATGAAATCACCTATGCTGAAGGGAGATACAGTCGACTTTGGTTGTAGTGAAATTCTGGGGAGTAATATTTTTAGTTCACTATATCCAATGATGTCAAACTTAAAATTTCAATTTCTTCATTTGTTTCAGAAGAAATTCATAAAAATTATCCTGATGTAGGTAAAATAATTTCTGTAGTGAAAAAAATCGTCATCAGACTACATTATGAGTGTAAAAATTCAAGGCAATGGTTCTTTTGGTACTTCTGCCTCCCCAACCCATTCTCACATGGGGCGCATGTCTTAACGCTGCTAACTACCACTGTACCTATTGTAAAGCTATCGAAAATGTTCACGCATTCAATGAAGGTGAAGTTGCCTCCATCAAAACTGCCAAGTCGCTATTTTCAAGTACCACACTGACTGGAGAATTGTTTACATCAAGTTTAATTTCAATGTATCGGCAACATCATACAATTAGAAGAAACTGATGGTCAACTCTCTGATCCCCTGCAACTGGAGAAAAAGACTGAATGTGAGTTAAAGACTGTATGTTGTGAACTTGGTGAATGTGATGCAAAACCACAACATGTGGTGGAACAAAGGGTACTCTAATCTCCCCTAGATTAGCGACATTGCGAGTGCCAAATCAACAACATTCCATAAAGAGAAGTCTGAATTAATAAACACTTAGACTTATTTCAAATAGACCCCCATTACATCCTGTGATGTTGAGTAGTCGTTTTTCTGTTACAAGACAATGTTGTGTGAAAACAGAAGATCTTTCCTATGTGAATTATTATTATTATCATTATCATTATCATCACTATCACTATCATCATCTTCATTATTATTATTATTATTATTATTATTATTATTATTATTATTATTATTATTATTATTGAATGCGCTAGATTTTAAAAAATATTTTCCAGGTTATTTAAACAGCACCAAATTTTGGACGTTTCAAAAATGCAATTAAATCTCAAAGTCGTATTTATGGTCATATTTTTGAATTTTTTTTTTTAGGTCATAAATGCTTGCATATTTCTAATATTTTAGGTCACAAACATCTGGGCCCTAATCATCACCTTCACCACATTGCTATTCTGATGATAAATTAATGATCTTACTACAGCACAATCCCTTCTCCTATTACTTATGGCACTTTCGTAATATTATGCAACCTCTATCCTACTAACACTTCACCCATCACTTGAACTCTCATAGGTAAAACTAACATGTGTGGTTAGTTATGAAGTGCCATTGGGAAAAGTGCCAATATTTTAACAAAAAACACATTTTGTGGGCTCCTGACACTGAAAGAGATATTTTTCTTGCCCACAAATGAAATAAATTACTTTCTCGTATATGTAGCGCAAGATAAAATCCATTTTGGGGTGCAAATGGGTGGATTGGTCGGTCTGTGAACAACGGTAGCACCTAAACCCTAAATAGGATTTTCCTCAAAACAGATATATCCTTATCTATCTGGGTTAGGTCATGGCCACTTGAATTTATTTATTTTTTTCAATCCAGAGATATACTACACAGTTTTACTATGTAATATCTATAGAGGTACATAAATTACTGCAATTACTTACATAAATATTTGCACAAAAGTGATAAAACTTGCATATTGGCAGCTCTGCTGAATTACATCCTGCAGTTTAATCCAAAAGAACAAGAATGAGATTTTGGTACCTGTTGTAGTAGTTGGTACATTCTGGGAACTTCCCGCTTGCACCATTTGTTGAGATGTAAATAGTATGTGATGACGTCCTGTTGAGGTTTGCACCAGTTGAGCAAAACCAGCTGGCAAGGTTATTCGCTGCATGCCATCTTGCTTTGGAACACCCTGAAGTTGTTGTGTTTGTTGAACAGTAGTACCAGGTACTTGCTGGGTAGGGCCCAATGTGGCAACAGGAATGGCTTTAACACAATGACATAGGAAATAAAAAATTCTTATCCAGAGAAAAACAATGTCTGCCAAAAACAAGATCACAAACTCTCAATTTTATGAAATTTATATAAATTACAAACACGCGCAACAGCATGAACCCACCAAACATCTCTTGATCTGAAGTAATGAGATGTATTACATTCATTTATTAGCAAAAATTATTTTATTATCAACATGTTGAGTCGAAAAAGTACAATAATATTGACAATCTTCTTCCCAGTGAGGCTCCACAACATCAATCGCTAATTGTTTTGGTTTGTTCGCCTGTAGGCTTCCATTCGTTTCTGTTGTTCACTTCCACAGTCAAATCAATGATGGATTATTGCAGCGTTATACCAATTTTTGGTTTATACGTAATAAAAATCGTAACGTAAGTGACTGCTTTTGTGATATGCAAAATTTTCGTATAATTTTGACAATAATTTTTGCAATAACTTTTAGAAATAATATGCTATGTTATCCTTACAAGTGCTATGATACCTATCACTAATAATCATGCAGTTGTCCGTTTTCTCTCGCGCACATTGCAATAGAAGGATTTTGTGTAACATGTTGAATTCAAGATCGCCAACAACAAGCAGTGACAGTTGGTAAGTGACTCTGTAGCCCTGAAGCACGCACTTCTGCAGAAGGACACATTCCTGTTTGTTTACATCTGCTCTTAAAAGACAAACTCAAATTTTCTTCTTCTTTTTCCCCACATTCAAAGTGGTGATGCTTTTTTTATTCAACGAGAGATCGTTGAATAAAAAACAGCATCACCACTTTGAATGTGGGGAAAAAGAAGAAGAAAATTCGAGTTTATCTTTTGTGAGAGGTGATTGAGTACGATGCTGTGTTGAAGTTGTGATGTTGCTTGTTTTACCCCCCCACACACACACACACACACATGCCCATACACACACTTAACAACTGAATAAGTGTATCGAAGTTTAGAACACTCAACATTCTGATGAAATCATAATGAGCATTTATTTGCTGACATTTCCTCAAAATAAGTAGGAGCTTTTGAGAGCAAGTTGAAATTAATAGAATATCCTTGTGTGGCCAGTTGACAATGTAATGCAATTAATAACAAGGTTAATTTTACTTAATTGTAATACAATTGTGAACTGCCCACACAAACAAAAAATTCTTTTATCAGCTTGCTCTGAAGAGCTCAAATTTGTTTTGACAAAACTTTAGCATATATTAGTAATTTTTGGTATATGAGAGTAAAATTATTTGTGAGTGGAAACTTTGCCCCTGAAAGCAACATTAGGAGCTGGAGGGGCTAATTTTCACGTGTGAATAAAATGCTTTAGTCTCGAGTGCCTCACATTATTTTATCTATATCTATATTTTTTTAAGATTTCATATTATTTACATTTAATTTTGGCTCTAACAACAGTCGCTATTTTATAGTTTGTTGTTTGGTTAGGGATACATAAATAAAACGTACTAATTGTGTACTTTGATGTACTGTTTTAGAAGTACTGAAATTAAATATGAACAAAAGTATGATTTAGGTTGTCAGCAAGGAGATAAATGATGGTTTAGACAGCTGGGAAAATATATTTTCCAAAAAAAAGTTTATTAGAAAATTTTGTTTAAACCGCAAATAATTTTAAATTCAAATATTTGAAGCATTAAAACATTAAACTGTGAAAAAAGCTTTTTATTCTGCAAGAGATGGGAGGTATTAGGAAGATAAAAATATATTTTTGGGCCAGAATAATTGTTTAAACTTATTACTTTATTTCACTCCATTGCACTCAATCTCAACTAAATGATCTCTGGAGCCTGGAGGTTTGTGGTATTCTAACATGGCTTCAGAACAATTATTACAATAAAAATTGTTTTCAGGCTGTCCATAAACTACATAATGTGAATTTGGTGTGTTTTGAATACCCCCACTCCCCCAATGTAATGCGCACTTGAACTCCCCTAATTAATTATGTAACTCCTGCGACAACTCCCATTTACAAAAAGTAAAATAAATTATATAAATAAAAACAATTTGCAGTAATTTTAATTGTGATGTCTGTTACAATTTATTATAATTAAAGCCAGAATTAGTTAGCAATGCTGACCGCACCTAACAAGATTGTGAGCAATTTTCAAGGAAGGACGCATTGCTGAGAAATTTGCAGAAAAACCATGTACACATCATCGTGAATAACGTCTAGTCATAGTGGGCTAGTCTACTATGCCAATTTAATTGTATTCTTCAGTATTCAATGAATTTTGAATATTTTCTTCCCTATTTAACAGATTCAATCAATAAATCATTGATGAATAAACCTATTTATTGTAATAATTTGTACATACCTTCTTACTTTTTCATTTAATTACATTTTTAATTTTCTTCCCTACACTGAAGCACAGAGAGGAAAAGTACTGGAATCACCTCAGCAATATGATCTCTAATATGATATAGGTGTCCAGAGAGGAAACAGAACCTTGAAAATAAGCTCTTAAGTGAATTTTAAGCATATTTTGTCTAATAAACTCCTTCAAGATTTTAACACTTTAATTCAAATTGTTTATTTTTTTACAACAGAAATGAGTATTTTTGTTTAGAAAGAAAAATTAACCACAAATAAAATAACTGAATTGTGTAAATGAGGTGCTTTTATATTTTTGGTTAATTTTTCTTTCTAAACAAAAATATTCATATCTGTTGTAAATAATAAACAATTTACATATTTCTGGAGTGTTTATGTATTTCTGAAAAGCAAATTTTTGCATAGAAAGTATTTTTTCAAACATATTTTCACGTGCTTATTGTGGCTCAGCCATTTCAAAGCTCGAAGGTGTTTATTAGACAAAATATGCTTAACACGATGGCTGCCATGCGAGACTACATGGTTCCATAGGGAGATTTAATTTTTTTTTACTACGAAATAGGTCCGTGTGTTGGTTTGTCACTTAATGAAACTTTAAAAAATTTAATTTTTTTTTTCTTGGCACAGAAACATATGCGAGTATGCGCTTGGCAGTGAATGTGCTAAAATTGCCCTCAGAGCTTATTTTCAAAGTTTCGTTTTCCTCCCTGGACATCCTGTACGTATGTGCACACACACATGCAAGTATGCACATGTGCACATATACACGTGTGTTACTAACACCAAACTAACACTCCTAAGTAAAATCCCCAGCTGCCTCAAAATTCCTGGCTCCTTTTGCTTTACCTATGTGATTTATGAGTAACCCCTTTAAAATTAAATGAATACACCATGTTAAATTTATCTGACTATAATGCTGTAGAAGACGAGTTTGCTATCATTAGCAACAACTGTAATAGTTTGCTAAGGTACTGTGTATATTACACAGATAATAGAATTCGAGTAATAATGAAAAATGTCTTTACTGATGTGTTTATTAAAATGTTAGTGTCGATAACGTTTACTCCTACTTGTACGCACTATTACACGGCCTCCTTTAACCATTCCACTCATGTAACTTGAGCCAAATGCGGGTGCAATAAAATACACACCAATGAAGACTTGTTATACAAACCACTTTTGCAAAATAATCTTTTTATTATTACCACCTCCTCACAAGTAATAATGATTAAATCTAATCTGTTTACACAGATACCCGACATAACTTTACTAATAACAACACACTGCATTTAATAAACATTCCCTTCTCGGACTACTACACACCGCATCACATCTCTCTCAGGTCACCTTCATTGGATCATCTACACATTTTCTTCTCATTGGGTAGTCTCGCGTTGAGTTTCTGGCCAATAGGGATAAAAGGCAATGACATAATGACTACGTTCATGAAGAATTAGTCCATGTTCAATGCTGAATCAAAGCTTGAAACATTGTTAGGAGCGTAACGAGATATTTTTAATGTGAAGAGCTTTTTACCAGTGTTTTCCATATATAATTTCTGCACTTCAATTTCCCTGTGTTTCTCGAGTTTTCTTGTTTGTAAGTTTTACTTTTCAGAAATCTGTCTCCTTGATGGTATATTATTAATTTTAAAATTCACGAACATAAGGACATTCTAACAAAGTAGAAAACAGAAATAAATCTGCACAATATTTTGACAACTCAATTTTCATTTTACAAACAGAAACTGAATTTCAACAACAAGCAAAGTGGTATGGTGTGAATCACATAAGCAAACCAACATGCTTAGTACATAAACAAAGAATCTATTTTCACAATGAACACAAAGATTTCGTAATGAACACAAGTAGTTAAAAATAAAAATATCTAGACATTAACACATGCACTTCAAAAATATTGTAGTTTCACTAACAGCTCCCTTCAAGCCCAATGATTAAAGTACAATTGTGCATTAAAGTAATGGATGCAAACCAAAGGTCTATCAACACTAGGGCACATTTAACCAAATACAAGTCATTTTTTCACAATAATCTATATTTCACATGATTAGATCATGCAGAATCCATTGTTAGGCTTGTGCAACATCTTTAACTTGCAGAGATCACTTCATTTATTTTTAAGTGACTGTGATCATGTTTCAAGTGGGTAATTACTTATGACAAAAGATTCATAACAGCTGAAGATAATTTTTTGAAGTTGGATACTTCTTAAGGGTGAATATCTTTAAAATATTTCACAATGATTTATTTAGACATGCCAGCATCTTCCCTTATAGGTAAAGACATTTAATGAAGAACTGCTTCAGGAAATATCCAGATTATTATTACATATACAACATAATTTCATTTAAAATATTACATTCAGACAAGATCAAATTTGTCAAATGTGAAAATAAAACTTATAGTTCTCAATACTTACTAACTGAATTTTTTTCCCCTCACTTTAATAATAAATTCAACAATATTATCAATCTCAATAGTAAATAATTTCATACATAGTAAACAATATCATTAAATGAATTCTACTTCTCCAATAAAAAAAAAAAACAAAAAAACAAAAAACACACCACTAGCTTTTGGACTTGACAATGCAATTGCTGATTGATATTACCATTGCAAACAACATAATTCCTTTTATAAACTTTACCCAAATGAACTCTGTATCAGGGCAGTTTAATAAAAGATTCATGTTCTGCAGGATAAGAACTTCAATCTTTATCCATTTTCTCAATGAACAATAAAAAGAGATGTTTCTTAATTACACAATTGATACTAATTTTCAAGAATATTGTAAAATAACACAATTTTATTTTACTACTAAAAGTTATTATTCACTGACATTTGTTGAAATCATTCTTACATAGAGTTACTTTCAGAACACTTATTAATGAGTAACTTATACATAAATACCCTTGTAACATAAACCTTTTACTTTTCTCCTTCAATTTAGTTAGGCGTTCAAGTTAATAAATTTCTGAATTTAAAGATTCTTTTTTCACATCTTAAAAACCTTTCCAACACAACCACATGAACTGTGTGTGAACGGTCTCAAATGTTAATTGCATTTTATTTCAGTTTTACTAGCTCCTTATTTTTAATATAGAAACAAAAATTGTTCATATAAGGTCAATTTTCGAAATCAGGTTCCAAATAACCTAATTCTTTTAGAAAAGCATCTTTAGTGAGGATTAATATAGTCATAGCTGAGAACAAATGTTCATTTCCTTCTTCACTATGGAATTAATTTTTCTTAATGCAAGAACTTTTCGTCTTCTTAGTTCCACATAAGAATCATGGAAACAAGATATAGTTTGGGAAACTTTCACCATTTCTTCAATTCATACAGCGAACATGATCACATTTAATTCTTGCAATGAAATAACCATATTCACAAATACGGATTACATCAACAGATATCAATATTATAAGCCAAATCTGGGTAATCAGTGCAGACTCTGTCTTTTGGCTGCTCACTTCATTTTGTCACCATCCAATTATATACAAACATCAAATCATGACCTTCAAAAAGGAAGAGCTTAACGATTGGAAAACGCTCCTGAAATTCAACAACAGCTTCTTGATAAATATACACACTTCTCCAAGACTATTTTAATTCCACAGTCTGAAGTCTACATGTACGAAATCCTCTTCAACAAAGTAGTTCATTTATTGATCTTGGTGATTAAGTAATGTTTTACACAAGTCAAACGTATTATCATGAAGAATCATACATGCTGATCTTGATGATCAATTGATTTGATAATTGATGAATCTCTAAGTTTTATTTGATGAATTATTATAAATATTATAAAATGCCAGCATTCTCTCATTTTCAAAATTTTGCTTTAGGACTGTCTAAGATGAACCAAAATGCTAAGCATTAATAGTTATTAATAATACATGCCCAATTAAATCATGCAATTTCCCTATCTACCCCACTGAAACATTACAAATTCTGTGAATATAATTCACAGAAACAACAATTTTCAACAATAACAAATGATTTTCAGAAAACTTGTATTTATTTGCATCATGCATATCTTCCTTGCTACAAGCTGTTGGGATTACTCTTAAGCTTTCTTCAGGGTGATATTAGTGATTAATCTTCATGACTTTCATCATTTTCCCAGATAGATACTCTTTCCTTTCAGTAATCCCCTCTAAATTAAATTTTAATTTATTATCCCCCATTAATGATAATAGTATCTAAATCATACAAAATATATTCACTGCATAGCTCTTGTTTTCTTTCATCCCTTACAACTTTATATGCTAAATCCTGGCATCTTGCAGTACATCTATTTCATAAATATCTAATCTTGAAGAAGCCAAAAAAGCATTAAAAAATTTTCTAAATGCAAATATGAAGAACGGAATTGGAAATGTTGGTACCTTTCAGTCCTCCTTGTTGCTGAACTAACTGCACTGAATATCCCTGCATTTGGTTTCCTCCTGTCACTCGAAGAGTTACTCCTATTAGTTGGGAAATCCAAACAAAAAATTAGAATACAATTGTTAAGACACACCCTTAGTAAAAGAAAAATTAAAAGTCTGATACTACATGAGGGTGTATTATTAAAGATGCCACTATTGCACTGCTAATAGAGTACTATTAATTCTCACATTATTTTCAAAAGTAATTGAAGACAGAAGGGACAAGAACATAGGTATAACAAAAGGAACTTAACTCTCATTCTCAATTACATTCACAGAACTACAAAATGCACATGTTTACTGAAGACATGATCCTTTGATTTTAGCTTAGTGTAAGTATATATTAAACCTTGCTCGAATATATTTAGTAAAACTTGCTCAATGTGGAACATGTATAATGAGGAAATCTGTCTAATGTGAATGTAAATTGCAGTCCTAGCAAACAAATTCTACAGTATTGCATTGTATAATGCAAAATCTTGTAGAATACAGAAAAATATACTGGTCCCTTGAGATTCCACATTGAGCAAGTTGGCAATGTGAAGCTATATACGGTGTGTATGTGTTTAAATTTGTTAATCACAATAGTTTTAATTGAATGTACAATTATTTTTATCCATAAATATTTCATGCACTCCCATTGTCATCATTTTTGAGGAATTTGTACTTTGGAGCAATTATACAATAATGGTCAAGCAAACTATTCCAAGAGGTCAAACAGACAAAATACAAGATCATCATGTTTACATCCATATTTCCTTGATAGAAACAAGAGCATTATTTGTGTAATGTCCTCCATTCAGAAAAAGAATGAGCATGTAATCTATTTTAAACCTGAATACAATTTGATATTAAGCAATATTACTGCTCATTTGATTAACTCCACCCACGTTTTTATTTTACTTATTTCCCATATTTGTTTCGAGTATATATTGAAGGCTCTCAGCTGTCCAGGTGATGCCACTTTTGAGAGCAGTGATGCCTCAAGGAATATAGTCTTGACTTTAGTCGCTTAACACCTCTAAGCAGTCAGGACAGAAACCACACCAAACTCATTGGATTAGACAGATATGACATTTTTATAATTTCACTCTATACACACAACTTTTCTTGGCGGTAATTGTACTCTTGTATAACCCTTTCTTCTTATTCAATATTTTTGGATCTTCCTGAGGATATTTCTCAGTCTTGTTTGCTCTCACAGTATCTGTGCTCTCAAATCTTATTTTTCCCAATTTCTGTCAATGGGTAAAGAAATTAAAAAAAGAATAGAGGCAGGGAACTCTATATCCAAGTAAGATCTGAGCATTAATAATAATTGCATAACTACAGAATCCTGTCCCATTTTTGTTTCAGAGGCTACAATTTTACTTACATTGCTTCCCCAGCCTTACTAAATGTTAAAATTAACAAATCCTGAAATTCATGCACGAATCGATGCCTTGTAGCCAAAGCAAGTAGACTTCCCTTTTATAAACTATTTACATTATTTTTGACAAAATATGTGATCATTGACTCCTCAATACACAATGTACCTAAGAGAAATATTGGAAAAAAAATTAAGTGTCTTGATCACGGGTAACTATGTGACCTATTTGTAACTTCTATTTAAATTAGTACTGACAGTAGCATGCAGAAATCTGTAAATTTCTTTGAATTAGTTTCGTCTACTTGAATCAGCAGCCAAGTTTTTACATGGATCTTCTTGGTTGTCCCAACACGTTCTTTGCATACGTCCAGTAACATAATTATTCAACAACAATATTCCAAAAGAATTGTATTTTTTCTTCATTTTTAAGTTCCAGGGAGCATCAGCTCAGGGACAATTCAATACATTCATTCTTGAATTGCCATGAGAAAGTGATGGTTATTAAATACTATTTCTCCACTCTCATTTCTCTCAGATCTCATTTTCTTTAAAATAAAAAATAAAAAAAAGTGTTTTCTTCCTTTTTTTTTCTTCTTCTTCTTCTTTCCCTTTTCTTTTCTTCAATTTGTAACTTTTGTAGAACTCAGCAATTTTTGTAGAAGTTGCACAATCTGGATAATCCATTAAACTTCAGCTACCTCTTGTAACTGTTTTCAACTAACTGTTTACAGATCATTAGCATTTTCTTCAACAGAATCCCAAATGCAGTTAGGCAAACAACATTTGGCAAGTTAAAATTTGTCCCTGCACATAAACTTTTCCAGAATTTAAGCCATTAGTTCCTTCCTGATTTGAATTTCAAAAATACTATTATCACTTGTCATAGTCACATATTGTATCAATATATTACATTAGAAAATATTAGAGAGATAACTTTGGTTATTGCTTACCGATAATATTTATCTTCCTTAGTATGTACACCTTTCTGTAGTCCAATATTCATAGATTTTCACTGATGTATTGGATCTGTGAAGCTTTGAACTATAAATGAAAGACTGCGTACCTGTCATCTGAACTTGTAGTAAACTAAACAACAGTTTACAAGTCATTTAAAGCACTTTATTGTGTTGGGTAATTAATGACCCCATGGGTATAATTGATTAACATAATGTATAAATTGAAATGTATCATTTTTCACAAGCAATATACATTAATCAGAACCAAAAGTAAGTGGATGAAAAAGCCAATTTTTATATCTTGAGTCCATTCCGTTGTTTCTTCCGATATTCTGGTCTCTTTCTCTCATTTTTCCACATTCCCACATTGTATGTACTTGTGATTAAAAGCACCAAAACAAAAATTGTGAATGCTTCAACTTTCAAAGATGATGCCTTTTTGCTTCAACAAAACTCCATATCCAAGGCAAGTAATTTTGGGAGTATGATACATATATGTACATTCCTCTCATTTGATATTACAATATTATTTACATTATTTATTTTACTTCATATTTTACACACATATGGATGATTACACTGATCAACTTAATTTAAACCTTTATCTGTTAACAGGACATTCAATGGTATTTTCTTCTGGACTTAAGAACCTAGTGATTCTTTTAAATTTTTTTAACCTGTTTTTTAGAAAATATTATCTCAAATGTACCTATCTATTCAATTAGTTCTTGCAGGTTTTCTGGCAAATGGACCACAACTGCAACTCAGTGTCCACTATTAACTTGAATTCTTGGGTTCCATAATCTATGATCATAACGTGCCATTGTAGATGACTTTCTGATGAAGATCTTCCATGTTCATCGCTTGTAGTGCCAAGATTCTCCAAGACAAAAAAAAAAGGTACAATTCAAGGCCAGAATTTTCAATGACATATCTGACTTTTTTTTACGGAAGAATAAACTCTCAAGTTCTTTGAATTTACTAAAAATGCTGATCCATATGCAGTCATCTCAAATCCACAGAATGGATTTCACCTTACCATCTCCTATTCTGGAGAGGTAATGTTTATGAATAATGAAATAAAATGCTTGCCTCTTACAATCCACTACTTTCACCAAAAGTTTTATTAAGCGAGATTGATATGTACTGGAGGAAGATAATTTTTTTCAAAAGCTTCACATTCCTCTCACCAATTCTGAAAACTTCTCTCTTTAACTATTGACTTTCCAATTTAGGGTTTTGCCTTGCTTCTACAGTCGCTCTCACAAAAGACACTGGATTATCGAGATATTTACCACCAATAGAATACAACAATTTTCAGATCACTACTCAGAGACTCACTTTAATATTCGGTCATCCTTTTATTCTAAATAATGTAAACTTTTCTTAAAAGGAGTGGCAACAAAAATAAATTAACAAATAAATCAATCAATAGTAGCTATTTAATTGCAAAATATGTGTCGATCAAAATTACTAATGAAACTGCAGAAACATAAATAACAAAGAAAAAATATATTGGATAAAAAATACCACTTTAATATTTAGGTATATTGAGCAAATTATTTATTGTTGCCATACAAATTTAATCTTAATATCTTGTAGAGATGTACATTTAACTACCTCTTGTAAACATGGCATATTTAATACACCTAAATTTTCCCAATCCCTGTTAAGCCATTTCTTCTGCTCTTCTTTTGAAGCTAACATTTTCTGACTTATTTGTCAAGAAATTCCCGAAGATTCACATTGGGGTTTCGGTCTGGTGTTTAGGGGGTGCCCAAAATCTTTGGTTAATTGGAGAGCAACCAATATGAGTGTCATGAATAGGGTCATAGTATTGGTAAAACTGGAAAGTCTGTTTTGTTCCCAAATTTTCTGCATTTAGTGTACATTTTTGCTTATGTTTTCTCAAATAGTACTTTTATGAACGAATCTTGTCTGCCCAGGGTGTCTAATGACGGTCCTCTCACTTCTGCTCTTGGCTGTTGTGCTACTTCCTTTCAGGCAGTTCCTAGTCATGAAATTCATACATTTCCATGACCTTCTGTCTCAGAATTTCATCCTTTTTCAATTGACATTTTCCTCTGATGTACCGTTTTCTCCTTTATCCTGCTACCACACTGTTTTCTCTCCACCAATACCAAGCCACTTGACTGTCCCTAATTGGTCATTGCCTTAATTAACCATTGCATTACTTCTCCTTCTCATTTATAAGATGGCAGCCACCTGGCGGCAGTACAGCTCTAAAGAAAGTTGCAACAGGTTAGTTGAAATGTCAGAAAATATGCTGCTGACACAGCTCATCCCAGACAGCAAAAATCACACGATACCAGCCACAGAAGTGTATGCAAGCGTGTCTTGATAGTTTCCTCAAAGATGATCATCTGTTACACAACCCATTTGAACTGACACCTCCATAAATAAAATTGATTTAACTTAGGCTCCAGTTTATTTGTTTTCACTTCTCCTCCCCCACTCCCTCAAGTTCTGCATTCATTTTTCCTCTTTAGCACCCTGCCAACTGATTTAAAAAGGTTAAACTTGCTTTCAACTGCTAATATCACATTTCAACACCACACTGGTGAATTCTGAACATATATTTTGTGAAGTCCAGTTGTTTTTTTTTTCTATTTGCTTTGCTCGCATCAGATTTCTTCTCAGCTAATCTTCCATTACACCCCACACTTCTTAAGACTTCTCCCCCAGAGTTTCAGAATGAACATCCCTCCCATTATCCATTTGAACCTCAGCCACAATTTTTGGAGCACTTGCAACTAAAACTATATTGAGATCTTGACATTCCAGGAGAAAGATTGCAGGCAAAATGAAATTCTGTTAGGTAGGTAATAGAGGGTTGAGGACAGTTAAATTGTGTACCACCATTTTCTGTTCTTCTTAACTTATTTGTGATGAAATTAGTATCCATTGATTGTGACCATGTATTGAATATGTGACTGAAGATACTTCTAAGTAAACCAGAGCTTATTTCTTATCTTATACTATCAAAATTGTTAAATGTTAGAAATTTGCAGAGGAAATAGGGACAGCATCAAATGAATTCTTTTAGTTACCAATTTTTTTAACATCACATTAGCTTTATATTATGTATAAACTCAAACTCTATGAATGGAAAGTAAAATATTCACATGATTAATACAAGTGCTTAGCATTGTTAAAAATGTAAACGTTTTCTGTATGTTGACAAAAATATGTAACCTTAAACTTTACAGAGTTACATAAATTTTCTGTAAAGGACTAATATCATAACTAGACTTCGGATTTTTAGGCTCTAAAATATCTCATTTAGGCACCTAAAATAGGCTCTTAAAAGAAAAAAAATCGGTATTAAAATTTCTTAAATAGGCAAAATAAATTAAGATGAAAATAACTTTTCAGAATAACATTTATTTTATATTTGCCTATTTTATTACTGTTTGATTTTCACATAAAATATTTTTAAAATTTAAGATGTAAATGGTGAAACATAATTATAGCAAATAGAGATAAACGTATGGTGAAAAAACATACTTTGAAAAGCTAAGGAACAAAATTATTTTCCTTAATTTGCCTCACAATAAACAACTAAAATCTTTTGTAAATTATGAGGCTGGAATCATTAAATCTGCAATTTATTAGCAGAAAATTATTTTTCTAAACTCACATTTAAGATTGGTGCATGCTTCAATTTTGGAGATAATTGGCAAATAACAAATTGTCTCTTAACAGTCTAATAGTAAGGTTTCATCTGATGAGAATTTTTGATGCAGGGCAAAGCCACAATATGGTTCATCAATTTTGTAGCACCTTAGATTAATGTTAACATAAATGTCCAATTTGAGAATATTTCTACAAAGTAATAGTTCAATTAAGTAGACAAGTATACTTAATTGAAATGTAAGACAATTGTTAGTGATAAGAGGCACTGGAACTGCTTGCAACGATGTTCCAAGAACAGAATTCTCTCCCCTTAAGGTGACTTGACTATGAAGCAAGTTTGTAAATAGTCAATATAATTTTAAATAATTTTTGAAAATCAATACATTAGGTAATTAATGGAAGAATAGGCATTTTTAGGCTCCAATGCTGAAATACGCATTTTAGGCAATATAAATAAGGTTCCTGAAATATGGAAGTCAATTAATTTCAAGTGTCTATGGCACACGAGAGTAAAGAGATTTGCCTGAAAATCTGATGTCTAGTCAAAACTCATTAAATTTAGTCTTACACAAGCATGTAAATATATAGAAGCAATGCCACAATGATTGCCGTAATTCTGTACCAAAGGTTTTAAAAAAAAGTTGCAAATAAAGAAAATACAAACATAAGGTGTCAGAACAAATGAGATTGTTGATGTTAATAGAAGCAAAGACAAGATATAACAAAGAGATTTTAGTGTAAGCAAATGTTTTGATTCAGAAAAAACATATGCAAATAACCCGTACATTTTGAAAGAGGTTAGCCTACATGAGTAACAAATCTAGAGATATTTAGACCACTGTTGAATTGCCTCAATGCAATAACATTGAATAAAATCAAAAGTCATTCCTTTTTTTTAAAAAAAAAGGTAGTTCCATTATTAAAAATTGGAGGCTGGTACAATTATGTAAATATCAACTTCACAATCAGTGCACCAAAATACATACCAAACAGTATAAATTACCAAACAAAATCACTATTCAGCATTGCTACTCTTAGAAGAAAAGGTATCTTTCCATATCATTACATTCACTACTGTCAACGAATTCATGATGAGTAATTCGCTAATACAAAGAAAATTTTACATTACAAGAATGTGCATCCATGCATGCACATACGAATAAAAAATAAATCAGATATACTTCAATGAAATGATGTGTTTTGACAATAAGTAAATCAAAAAATCACTTGTCATTAACATGTTGACATCCATGTTAGAAATGGTAGCATACAATTCAATTTCTTTTCCAAAATTTTTACTAATGTAACAAACTTGCTATCAAGGGAATGATCAAAACCTGTCTTGACTAATGTCTATTGTAGTTCATAAGCAAAAAAAAGGCTAACAAAACAAATTGGAAGTGCATTTAAAAAAATCAGTATTATCATGATAGTTTTGAGGGGCAATTACAGTGAAAAATTGTCAACCCCTTCCGTTTCTCAGAACACCGCTTGTTTGTTCTACTGTACTGTGCACGTCATAACTGATAAAAAGAGTATATGGGGAAATAACAACTGAAAGGGAATGACAGAAACGAAAGCTCACATACGTCTTACCAGAGGATTTTTTTTTAATGTGTGTGTTTTTTTTCTTTTATTACTCTTATGTATATAAACTTTATTCAATATGCATGGTATGGCTCAAAATACACAGATCAGTCTCTGAAATCATTCATAACTCCAGAACGTGAGACTCATAGAACTGTCAAATGTTATCCTTCATTATATGGTCTTGGAGCTCAAATACACATGTGAGCAACACAGTAATGCAGGTATTTCTCTTTTATTACAGTTATAAAGAATAAACAGACTCAAAAGCTAAGACTTACATTTATTAGGGACGTTGCCTTAAAGGTCAATTATTACAAAAATACCTACATAAGAGTTCCTTGAATCTGTTTTCCCTGCATTTTCCAGCCAATTTTCTGCCTTTTGAAGTGAAGCAAATGTTAAATTAAAATCATGTCAAACATCATATGTCAATAATGTGTGACATGAAGCAATGACTTGATTTGATGACTTGATTTTGACCTATACCAAGAATTTGTCAATTTGTTGATATCGTAGGCTTGTCAATTTGTTTCCAACTCCCTAATCCTACCCACAGCTTCTACACAAAGAGAAACATATTTTTATTTGGCTAAAAGCAATGTCATGTTTGATATAAAATTATTACCTTAAAATTCTATTTTATTTCTAATATTTAATTTTAAAAAATTGTTTCAAATTCAAACTTAAAAACAATTTTCAGAAATTATTTTAATATATTTAAGAAGTATTTCCTAAAACCTATGAGAAGTTTTCAACCAGTAGAAAAATTATTTTTAGACGTTTAAAGTGTCAAAATTACATGGAAAGAAATACATTTTGTTGATTTTTTTTAGTAACTTCCAGTTCATTTCAGCAGCTAAAATTTGCATATGAACCAGATGAGACCTTCACAATCAGGGAATGTCTTTTTAAAACTGAATTCAACCCAAAAGGTGGTTGATCTTTTCCTGAAACTAATGTAAAATCACTTTTCATGGGTTTTTACAAGGCTATAGATATTTTAATTTAGCCTTCACAAAAATTTGTTCTTTCAATTTCAAGAAACTTAATGTCTCTGAATATGCAATGCTGCACACACTATCCTGACTACACAGGGTAAGGGAATCCTGAGGACCCCCAAATTAAACGGAAGAACCCAAATGTCTTGTAGATTATTGTAAGAAGAATGTAATTTTTTTCTCCTCCTCCCTGCCCTTTCTCACAAACCTTAACATTAATAAAGAGAAGGTGCAATTCATTAAAATTTTCTTTTTGTCCCAAGCTGCATTTGTTAAAATTGATTAGGTATGAGTCTCGAACTTAATGTATACAACAGAAATAAATACATTTACATTATTTCTGAAAGGAAAGGTCTAAAAATTTTTCTCTTTCTGAGCCTTGCTAAAAAAATTTTTCTTATGAACAAGATGTAAGGCTTCAGAATCACTGAATGTCTATTTTAAATCTAAATCGAAAACAAAAGGTGGTCAATCTTTTCCTGAAATCAATATAAAATGACTTTTCACAATTTTTTTAGTAACCTACAGGTATTTTATTTTTCCCTGATAAATTTTTTTTTGAGAATTGCTCAGGATTTAAAGACGGCTTTTAAAGAAAGAAAATAATTTTGTCAAAAAGTAATGTAGCACCAATGATATTTAAAGAACAATTTATAATTTTAAACATGTTTACACATTAAACTGAAAATACATTAAAGAAACTAATCGATAAAATAAAATTTCATTACATGTCTTCTCATAAACTCCTCGTGCATTTGAAAAAACAAATAACATAGCATACAAATTCACATGCATTTTACACAAAAACTACACTCTCATATTATTTTCTTGACCACAAAACACAACACATTTACAATTTGTTCCATACATTTAACAAAAAAAAATATATATTTATATTTTAGGTGAGCTAAAAGTGATAACTAAGCAGTTTATTGTCTGTTATTTTAAGGGCATTTCAATGTAGTACATTTCATTTTAAGTCAAAAATTCTTCATTGAATCCCATTATGAAATCACAACGAAAATTGGTACCAAGGCAATTTTAAAATACATTTTATGATAAAGAAAGCAATGTAATCATGTATACACATGTACATTTTAATGACTAAGGACTTGGATTAAGGTTGTTAATTTCTAATAATCCAAGAATGTGCGTTATTTTTATTGAATTTTAAAAACACGTTAACTTAAATTTCAATGAAACCACGTTCTAACTTGATTCTTTACTTGTTGCAATGTACACTTGTTTTGTTTTGTATTGTTTTACATCGTCATGGTCTTCTTATGAAAGAAGAACAAGCTTTTCACATTGCACCTTCCACCTTCTTAAACGAAAGGCATTAATAGAGAATAATGAAAAAATAATCACAGTTCATTAAACAAATCGACAATTTAAAAAACCACTTTCTTTTTCACAATCAAGTATGTTATACAAACAACACAGAATTTTACATGTAAAAAATATACAAGTGTCAAAAGAATGAAAAATAATTCAAAAGTAACATCCTAACTGTATTTCAAATATACATACAAGCAATATTTTCTCTATCTTTCACAACATTTTACTATCAATGATGCTGTAATCAAAAAGACTGAGAAAGAATGCTAAATGTAATGCAGTTTCATGCAGCCCATGGTACACCAATGAGACCAATGTACACCAATGATTTATTGTTCTGAAGAAGGGAAAATGGAACCACGTATGGAAAATGATGGATGCAGATCAATATGTCATACAAAACATAATAACCAACATTTTATTTACTTATTTCTTTAACAAAAAAACCAAATATTTTAATTGGTGAGCAGTCTGGCTATCTTACATGACAAAACAAGATTTCTCCAATTCTATCTATGTGCTTTCATCACTAAACAAGGTTATATATAACAGAAGTATGCAAAAACCCATGGAAGAACTTTTAGCACATTAAAACCCAGATGTGTCCCTGTTCAAAAAATATGCTTTACTAAAATTCAAGATTCTGCATATCACTCAATTTGGAATGGTGTAAACCCCACCCTCACAACACAGTGTGAGGGAACCCTGGGGAGTCAAACCACCAAAATATAATAGAAGAACCCAAATATCATGTTTTGTAGAGTATTGCAAGAGCTAATTAGACATTCTTTTCCCATCCTCCCTCCCCTTCCCCACAACATTAACCATCACGGACCAGAACTCTTTGGGTGGATGAAAAGTAACTGACAGTTGACACTTCAAAATGACATTTTAAGCATGTACTCAAGTTTCCGAGTCAATGACACCTAAGGTTTTGAGAAAAAGGGTATCTCGTTTTTGGGATGTTGGCCTATGCCAATTCCTATTTATCAATTCTGGAGTGTCTATGCTATTGGAAATGTAATAAGTATATCTTTGTTATATATTTTGAAAAATTTTTATTTATAAAAGGAAAATAGTTACAACAATGCTGTTTCATTTAAAATTGATTTCTACATATAAATAATTAAGGAGTTGTATTTTACTTTTTCAATAATGAAATCCACACCGCAAGATGGGGTATTTGTTTCAGTGTACGTTGGATGTTGTTACTTCCATGAGGGGGCTGGACTATTTGATTTTGATATAAAGTAGATTCAGATTAGTCTGTGGGAGGCTCTTTTCTATCAATATCTGTAGTCAGTTCCAACTTCCTCTGTTTATGTTTTAGAAATAATATTTGAAGTATCTTCATCAGCCAGTTGATCAAGATCATGGATATGTTAAAATAATTTTCCCCTAATATTAATTTTTACAGACATCTTCTAACCAAGCAACAATTTCATCAACGGTAAACCTCTTGCCATGAAACATAGATCTGCTTCTGATTGAAACATCACTATTTTTTTATCAGTAATGATTTCTAACAATATCTCACTACAAATACTATATAAATAAAATAACAAATAAAATGTGAAAATGACGTTAAGTGGTGTAAATTATTAAATAATTATGTACGGCATAAAATCCCCCAGCATTATGCACTATTTAAACTAAGTTATGTTCCTTGTATGACAGCATGTTTTGCAGGTAATATAACTTTATCTGGCCAATGTTCTAAAAACTGGATGCAATACATTACACTCTGGGCTCTTACTTCAAACCAAGAATCAGTTGAAATCAACAATGAAATATATGTTTATACTTAACACAAACAAGGCAAGACACTTACAAGCACATACTCCTTCCACAGTGTCTCTCAGAATTTTATTTTACCAACACGGAAACCAAACTTTCACCAAGTTTAAAAAAAAATTTTTCATGAACTAACATTTCCTCTTGAAACTTTGATTCATTACCTGTTGTAATGATATATCTTCTACTGTTTTGCAGAATTACAAAACTTTCCATATTGTTAAATTCAAAAAAGCATCCCAAAAATGGAACATTGGCCAAGTAATGGGTTACATTTATAAAGTGAAAGTGCCATTTGTCATGCTCACTGAAATTTTCTTTCTTTTGACACTGCATTTATTAAAATTGCTTGGGTAAGAGTCTCAAAATATATCTATACAACAGAGATAAACACATGTGCATTATTTCTGTGAAGAAAGCTCCAAATATTTTTCTCTTTCCGAGCCCACATTTCTTGCTTTATGAGCCTCACTACTGTCTTGCATTGTTGCATAGTACAATCATTGTTCAACAAGAAATTTTTCTCTTAAATGATGTTTGTCTGTAGTATTCTCGTTGGTAAAATTTCCAGATTGACAGAAATTTTAATAAGCAATTTTTGGATTGAAATTGTAGAATATTTTTTATATTATATTGTGTCAAAATTCATCATAAGAAAAATTTACACCATTTCAAAATAGATACATTAGCTGTTGTTTATTTAATGACATAACTTAATTTAGTAAAAGTTTTACTTAGCTTGATGTCACAGTGTGTTATATTATGATAAGCATCCTTGGCATGAAACATTGGCCAAATTCAGTTTGCTGCAGTTTGACAAATCCATGTGTTTTTCTGCCACCATTGTTTCATTCCGAGTTTAAAAATTGCTTAATTGCTTTGTTTGTAAGATTGTTTTTTTAAGGTTCTGTTCTTCGTGTTCACTGTGTTTTGAATTTTATTTGGTGTTTCATGTGTTGTGGGAGTGTGTGTGTGTTTCCAAATGTATTTTGCATGATGTTTGTGTTGGAGAGTTGTACGTATTGTGAACACTATCATCTTTCTTGTATTTGTGTACACTTGCATTTGTACTGATCTGTCAGAAAGACAGAAAGTATGGGAGTGTATGTGTGCACATGCTTGCATGTGCACACACGTGCGTGTGCATGTGCGTGTGTAAGAAGAGTAGGGGGTACATTGATGGATGGTCTGATCGCGAAGGCCGATGAATTTTACTGGTCAATATTGTCACAAATAACTTTCTGCAATACCATGAAATAGTTGCATTATTTGTACAACAGGGTCAGTTAGACTCCACCCATTAAAACAACAAAAGCACTGCAAATAATTTATCAGAACACACTAGGATATGTTTTTCGTCAAAACAGTGAAAAACTGACAAAGAAAATTAGTGCTTTTTTCTGGTCTATAAGTTCCATCATAAAAAGAAAGGCAGTAATGAAAATGAAAAAGAAACTAGTTCTGACTTTCTGATTATTTGCTATCTTGTTAGGTCCCATTCTTCAGGTCTTGGTCGATTCAGAATAAATTTTTTAATGGACCGGTAAAGGAAGAATCTCAAATGAACGGAATTAAAGTAGGAATGCAACATTGTTTTACGGATGCCAATGATTTTCTTTGAACTTCAACATTTTTACAAGGTTGATATTTTATTTTTGAATGAAAAGATTAATAATAAAGATTTATAATAATTTTTAGATATCCTAAATTAAACATCCTTCAGTCTTAGATGTCCAAATACAAAATAAGTTAGTTGATTTTTTGTTGATAAAAGTAGCATATTCTTTTTGTATTATCCAATCTGATAATTAACATTTTGTTCATTGTTCTCATACTTATTGATCTCGTTTTATCAGCTAAATCTCAATTACAAATTCAATACCACCTCAATGAAATGTAATCGCTCCTCCACTCCCTTGCATGTGTAAAAGATCAAGGATTTCTCTAAAAATTTCCCAACTTTTCCAGATCAATAAAACTCCCTGAATCTTTCCATTTCTTAGAAAAAGGTCATATTCTTAGCGTCATCTATTCCTGCATCCATCATTTTTAAAATTTCAAGACATTCTCAACATTCATTTTGCATGAATGTGATTCTGAACAGCATATATGCAGTAATACTTTTCATCAGGATCAAACTTACCCCAATGATTGATGAGAGAAAATTAAAAGAAGAGTGATGCATCTAGAGAAAATGCATCTTAATAACAGAGCAGAGCCAAAGAAAAAAAACGGATCAGGCAAGACAATAACGTTGGAACCAGATTTCACTGCAGTATTATTTTAGCATGACAAACCACAAGCATAAGAACTGTGGCTCAAGCCTGAATCCTGCTGCTGAATTCCAATGAGAAGACAGCCACATGCTGTAATGTTCCTAGGCCTCCTAGAGCACATAAACCTGCTCTCTGCCAGTTTCCATTAAATAAATGCAAAGCATGCTACCTAGGTGCAAGACACTTAAGAGCTCTTCTGCACTTTGCCAAACCACAACCCTCGCCACTAGATCAGGTTTCATCAGATAATTCAATATGCTCTACTGGCAAATTACACCCTAGCAAATCTAAACAGACTTTGCACCAAAAACTCCACAAGCCATTAGCGCACGAGCTTTATGAGTGAATGGTTCAGATAGTATTCTGTACTCTCCATGAATTCTCAAAATCCACAACCTTCCATTACAAATGCAGAAGACTCTAAAAAAATTATTATTCTCTATATTTTAAGACATAGGTACTGTCTTCCAATTCAAACACTACGAACAATTCCAGGAGTTGAACATAAACATCTGTTGAAAACTTTCTTTAATGTAATTAATGTCCATAGCAGAGAAGGTATGGCGTATATGACGGCATATGCCGTCCTTCACAGGTTCACTCTCTAGCATGTACAACAGCATATGCTGTTCATGTTTTTGAATGAGTCGCCAGAGTTACTAGACGTATTTTGCAAAGTGATCGCTAGCTTAGCATTGTAGTATCTTAGCTTTTTGTATATAGATTTTCATGTTTTTCACATCAGCTGTTGATTTTTTATGCCAATATTGGGTTGCTGGTGTATAATTTTCTGGGAATGACGGATTGACAAATTATCCAGACATAAATTCATGTACTAAACCGGAAGTATGTCTAAGGAAGAGAGTAGTGAGCTATAACAATAACAGAAAATAAACATCATATTGTAGCAAAATTTGCCTTGGAAACCTTTTTTGAATTGTTATTTGCTTTGAAGTCCACCGCTCCTGGAAAGTTATGGTTTGTTTATTTTTTTTTTGGTTAATGTGCATATTACTTGTGAATTTTTCAATAAATTAAATGAAAGAACATACTTTCATCAAGATATTCTAATTTTTTCTGAAATTTTCCTTTAATAGTTTAAATGATACATGATTTTAACCTAAATGAAAAGTGAATTGTAACCGAGGCAAATTTAAAAGTCGTGCTGCAGCAGCTGATGGCGGATGGCAAGTCACACCTGAAGGGTTAATAGACAGTTTCTGCATTGCATGAAGCTCTGAATTGTATTCAAAATGAACACACTTTTGAGCCTTGGTACACATGCAAATTCAATCATTATGATTAGAAGCGGATTTTAATGAAATGTTGTTTTTTCTTTTCGCTTTAGAACAATGCCTTTTAGTACAGGCATTAGTTATGACAAAAGGAAATGACTCGTTTTTATGACTTTTTCTTTTCTCGTTTATTTCAACTAATATGTCATTTCTTACCTTTTTCCATCTTTGTTAAAGAATTTTTCACTAGTTTCATCAGTTTTATTATTATTTTAACAGTACTTGCTTCAAACAATATTTATGAGATACAACAAACATTCTCCACAGACTTCTGGAGTAGC
Source organism: Teleogryllus oceanicus (assembly GCA_964035755.1). Taxonomy (NCBI): domain Eukaryota; kingdom Metazoa; phylum Arthropoda; class Insecta; order Orthoptera; family Gryllidae; genus Teleogryllus; species Teleogryllus oceanicus. Next base: position 65,972,515 of record CAXIVR010000004.1, read on the forward strand.
CTATTTGATTTCTTCGCTCAAAAATTGTAATGTCAGCTAATGTATGTACGCCAAGGCTCCTGTGACACCTATTAGCACCATTGTCGGGATGGCTGATTTTGCAACAACTTATGACAAGGTATTTCCTGGTAAAGAACAGTCCAAACCAGAAGTTTGCAAGCTGAGTTAACTTGAACGAAATAATGAAGACTCAATTACATCAGTAACATACCCAATAGCTTGAGTTGCTCATTTGAACTGGTTTTCATCAAATTTTTTTACGAATTTTTCTTTGCTGTTAGGGCATTTTTAAAACATTTTAAAAGCATTTTATCGATCACTTTTGGCACTGTTTTAGTTGATCAAAATCCACCAAACAAGTTATGATAATTATATTGGAAAACAATACTTCATCACAACTATCATGTATTATCAGGTGCATCATGTACAATAGAAGCCATGTGATTGCAGTAAATATAATCTGATCGCAATTGTGGATGAGTGCTAACTTTATATTCCCATTGTGCAACTCATTGTTGGAGGGAAGCTCAAATCGAACCAATGTGAATCAAAAGGATGTGGCTTTAAGGAAATTTTGCATTTGCAATACACACTACCATCACAATTCACTTCCATTTATCAACGTTTTAGAATGAACATTGGGCAAAACACCTAGAAGATTTCAATGATTCTGGTCTCATGATTGTGTGTAAAAGGCATCATATTGTTTTATGGTACACTGTACAATAACTCCCTAATACGTCATCTAAACATTTACTAAATGTTAGCAGATATACAAGTATTAACAAATCGTTTGAGTTAACATTAAGTAAAGAGCAACACAACAGACACTTGTGGCAGAGTGTCTCCAGTACATGGGGATTCAAACTGATGCAGATTATTATCCTAACATTGAACATTAAATTACTAATTGAAATGTAATTAATTGGTAGAAAGTTTATGTGTGGGCACTGATTCTCACTTTTGTGATAACTCATATCAAGCATGCCAAGTATAAAACATGGTTGAGATCCTACCTTGACCTAATCCTTGAGGTAAGACACTCTTCAATAGTGGAGATGCTCCCATTCTTGATCCAGCAATATTTAATGCTAGTCCCTTGTTCAAGAGAAGAGAACTTGCAGAGGAAATAGGCTGCTGATTGTAAGTATATCGAACATGTATTTTTATCTTTCCCGCAGGGCAACGTGGAGCACATTCAGGAGCTTTGTCTATTTCTTCAATCCGTTGTTTTGGAACACAAAATTTCTTTAATCTATGAGCTACAAAAGCAGTTAGGCTTGTTTCCAATTCCACCAAAAGAAAGTTCATGAAGGTAAAATTCACATGCTGTAATATTAAAAAAAAAAATAAAAAAATTAAAAATTAAAAAATATTACAATAAAAACAACAAATTTTATTACAATAAATCTCACTCTTCAGTTTGAAGATATAAACAAAATATAATTTAATATAGTTATATTTAAATCATTACCTTGAAAGGATCATAATTCAATGCTGAATACACTAATGATGAAGTAACATACAATATCCCTTCCATTTGAAATGGTGAGACTGTAGGTCGAACTTCAAACAAATTTGGATGATTGCAAACTTTCCGCAGCTGCATTAAAACATTTATAACGCTGAGTAAATTTCCTGTTGCCAGAGTTTCCTTTGTCCTACATTAAAAAAGGTGAAGTTACTACACATGTTATCAATTATAGCTAAACAGCAAATGCACATTCAAAACAAAAGATTTCATACTTGGCCCGAGACATGAAGTCGTCATACAAAAATCGTTGGCGTTTTGAAAGCCGGCACATAACTATATGTTCATACTTTTTGGGAAGCTGCTTTTCTACTTCAGTTTTTAACCGCCGCAAAAGAAAAGGTCTCAATACCTACAATAAAATCATCATAAAATATTGTTTGTTGTGTACTATCAAAATCCATATTATAAGGAATATCTTGAATAGAAAAATACCTTGTGTAGACGCTTAATAATGCTATCATTGTACTCTGAATTCCCTTCAATCATTCCAGTCACTGGATTAGAAAACCACTCTTTAAATTCACGATGTGACTGAAATACATTTGGCATTAGAAAATGCATCAAGGACCACAATTCCATTAGGTTGTTTTGTAAAGGAGTTCCAGTGAGTAACAAGCGCCTATAAAAATGTTCAGTTTAAAAACAAGAAAATAAATTCTTACCAATCACTTACATGAAAAAAGATAGAAGGAAATTACTAAACCTCTACTTAGTTTACTTATAAAACTGAAATGAAAGCAACAATATCCAACCAACAATATCCAAAACTTTCATTTCTTCAAGAAATACAAACAATAGGTTACCTCTGTGTTTGAAAATTAAGCAGTAATTGCCAACGTTGAGATTTGAAATTTTTTATATTCTGTGCTTCATCTAGAATTAAGTACTTCCATTTTTTTCTTCTAAAGCTTTGATGATCTTGGATAACTAATTTATAAGAAGTAATACATACATGGAAGGCATTAGGTTTAGTCCAGCCTGAAACATTGCAAATTAATTGTTAAAATCAGTACAATTGGGATTCACAAAACTCTCAAATTCCTTCAAAAACAGAATTGAATAGCAGTTAAGTATCATAGTAATATCATATTCATATAAGTTTAAATATCATTAAAATCAGTTGTTAAGCATTTCACAAATCCCAACATTCAGTTAGATTTATAATTGATTCAATGTATAAGTTAAATGTGAGTTTCGAATCAAAAGTTACACCCAAATCACCAAAGCTTGCATTTCTAATACAAAATTTTCTATTTCATAGTTGAAATCAACCACTTTTTTTTTAATTTTTAATTTCCTTTAAATAAATTCAAATCATACTGCAAAACATAATCTTGATTAGTCAATAATGTGATATAGTTTCAAATCATCTGCATAGAGTAAACACACAGAGTTTTAGAACACTTTATTTATATCATTTACATACATGAAAAAGAGTAAAAGTGCCTAACGTGACCCTTGTGGCACACCTGACATTATATAAATATCTTTTGAAATATAGGATTTATAATTAATATTTTGTATTCTGCCTATCAAATAAATACAAAACCATTTCAAGAGAGCCTGTCACACCAATATCCTCTAGCATTTTAAGTAAAATAAAATTATTAACTGAATAAAAAGCTTTAGAGAAATCTGCATAAATAACATTGACTTAATTATTTTGTTCTAAATTTTCAAGCAAATAGTCTTGGATAGTCCGTAAGTTAGTAACTGTGGACCTGTTTTTCCTGAATCCATGTTGTTCATCAATTAGGAGTATTTAAAGATGTAGTTAATTTATTAGTAATAGAAGATTCAAATAACTTAGCTATAATGCACATTTTAGAAACAGGTCTATAGTTTGTTATATTAGAACGATCACCATTTAAAAAAACTGGGAAATGAAACTAGTTTTCCAGATTTGAGGAAGCACTTCTTCCTGTAAATATTTTGTGAACAAATAATGTAGAATGGGAGTAATATTCGTAATACAATATTTCAGTATACCATCAGTGCCTGGTGAATATGTAAATTTTCAATTTTCAATAGCTCAATTAACTTCAATTTGTGTAACCATATTTTCTCGTGTACAAGCTGCACTTTTTGGCCCAAAAAGTAACTCATGAAATCAGGGTGCAACATATACGAGATTTTCCGTCAAAAATCATTGGAAGAAAAACAAACTTTTATGCTGAAAATAATATTAGTTTTTTCCCTGTACATAGTATATAAAGTTAAATTTAATTATTTTCATTACTCGCGGACTTAGTCACATCACCCCTGATTTGTTGTCACTTTCAAAATTGCTAGAAACATTCCATAATACATCATCTTCACTTTTGTTCATCTTATCTCCACCAAAATCCCACACACTTTCAAACTTTTCACAATCAGTTTGACTGAAATCGATGCCCATGCACTCAAAATCCATTGACACCATGTCGACCTTCTTGAGACGGCTGGCTGGAGTTGTCATTTCTGTTCGTTGCACCCACATTCGGTACAAATGTCGCACATCCACTTTGACTGCTTGGTTAATAATAGCTACATCTGAAGGTTGCAGCATCCCAGTTATGTCGCTTGGCTTCACTACTAAATCCCCATTATTCTCCTTCAGTTTACTTCCTAACCTCTCAGTTGTGTGAGCCTGAAAACTATCCAAAAGTACCATAGACCATTGTTTCAGCAGCACACCATGCCGTTACAACTACACATGCTTCATCCAGTGCAGGACGAGGTTTACATTCATCCACCAATCCATCCATTTTCCTGGGTATACTGGGTATCCTGGGGGAAAGTTCTCCTTCAGCATAGTTTTCCGTCTAAAATCCTGTTTGGCGGCACCTTATGCCCATCCACCGTTATCACCAGATTAACCGTGCTATGTTGTTTCTCTGCTCCCATAGATCTTATGAGAACACTTCTCTCGCCCACTGGTAGCCGCGCCGATTCGATACAGGGGATAATACCGAGTTTCCAGGCTTTTAGCTGCCTTCAAACTGCAGCACCTCTCGGAAGAGGCAAAGCCATTGCACCAGGTTTCTCAAATGTATTCCAACAATTCTTCAACTGCTGGATTTCTACATTTCTTGCCTCGAAATGCACTTCTATAGCGATTGTTACTTTCCAATATGGTTTTGTCATGAACCAACTGCCATCTCATCAACGTTGTATTTCCTCCCAGTTGCCCGATTCCCATACTGTTTGGCAAACTTCACTGCAGCTTATACAGGGGGGTGTTTTTCTGTTGTTGTTTTTCTCCCCTCAAATTATCATGTCAAAGATTGTTAATGTGGCCTATACATGGACGCAGCCTATAGAAGAGCCAATAAGGTATTTCAATATGATCAAAATCAATTAGTTTATCATTAAGAATGAATTAAATCATTTCGGTCAGTATCGTCAGTTGGCAAAGAAACGAATTCAAAGTGTTTGGCAAATAATTGAACAATTTTCTGAGGTTCATTCGTTTGAACATTTTCAAGGAAATGTATAATAATTAAATATAGTATTTTTAATTTCATCAAAATTGCTTGGTTTTTACATGCATTACTCTCCATTCCCACATCTTATTACGCAAAACAAAATCATCTATTTGTTTTCATAATTAAAAGATGTGATTTCAAAAAGGTTTTATATAATTTCTAAAAGATTAATTTGTAAATGTATAACAAAAGCTTGAATGTAGGAAACGAACGAAGAAATATGAAATAATATAGAAATTCTAATTTACATAGCATCCACCTGCCTGAAATTATCTCTATTACGTTCACAAAGAGCAGTAAATTCAGAGCAGGCGACTGTGTACGTCACCAAATTACACAAAAAATACTCATATTTTCAAAAACTTCAACATGACCTTATTTGAATATATTTTTAATGAGCATATTTCATTAAGAAAAAATGTACCTTTACAATTGTAGGACGCTGAAATATTTTTAATTTTCTAATTTTTCAAAAATAGTGCATTTCAACGAAAGTGAGACTTGCACCATCTTAAATGTCCTTTACTCTATCTAAAAGTCTAAATCTATTCACAAAATTTTGTGCTGTTTTTAAGAAAAAATGATTTAAAGAAAATAAATATGGTCCATGTTCGACATCAAATTTTGTACAAAATACTAATGTTTTCAAAAAATTGAACCTGACATTATTTTTAGATGTTTTTCACAAACCATTTCATTAACAAAAAATGTTTAATTTCATAATTGTAGTTGTAGGAAGACACCGAAAAAATGTGAACTTTTTCTATTTTTGAAAAAGGTTTTCAACAAACGTGAGACCTGCAGCATTCTCTTACACATCCTTCAGACTATCCAATAACAAAATTAAAAAAAATGGAGCCATTTTTGAGAAAAAGTTTTTTAAATAAAATTCAAAATTGCCTACATTTCACATACAATTACACAAAAAATACTCAAATTTTCAAAAAATTGTACATAATTTTATTTCAAAATCTAGTTTTAACGTTAAACTTTAAATGCAAGTACAGATCACAAAGATAATAAGATATACTAGCATAGACCCCAGACGCAAAATTATAGAACCAATCATCGTAATCTTTCATATTTTCATTTGTTGCAATAACATAGTCATGACAGTAAGCAGAAACAATGGAATCACACGCCATAGTGACCAAATGCATATCTGGGTTTGAAAAAACTAAATCCAGCAAAACATTTTTAACATTAACAATATGATTGATTTCAAACAAATTAATGTAGCTCAAAGTTTCTGCTATTGTTGTTGCATAGTTCCTCTCATTTAATGTAGCATCTTTGTTGGATAGCATGCGAATACATCATTTTGCCAATAAATGTTTGGTAAATTATAGTCACCTGGTAATATACAATTTACATTTGGATTTGCTAATTCAAGGGTTTCAAAAGTATTGCAATATGATGAAAAAGTAACTTCAGATGCTTGCGGTGGCATATAGACAGAACTAAATTTATGAGGGTTTAAAACTCGCACACCAAAACGGTCAACATCTTCAGGATTGTCTGGTTCAAAGTATTGATATTTTTTTTTTACTTATTGCAATTAATACACCTTCCCCATACCATATTGACTACTATAGATATTCCTATCATTCCTATATATCACAAAATTCAAGACTTTTTTATGCATGACTGCATTTGTAGTACAAGCACTTCCAATTATTTCATAAGAATTTTCTCAAAATCTGACGTTTTCTGTGAAAATGAACTCAAAATTGCACAATTTGAGAGAAACTCAAATAACATTTTTTTTCAAAAGCAGGTTCAAAGGTACCCCAGATGGTAAAAAGTTCCCGAAAGCCCAACAAGTACTCAAACTATCACTCTAACATAAAAATAAGATATTTGAAAGGTTTCTTCCTCAACCACCCCTCTACAGCCAAAAAAGTGGTGGTGGTGGTGGTGGTGGTTGGAAGGCGAGTGTGTGCATGTGCGTATGCGTGTGTGTAAAAATAGATTTTTACTGTGGCTTGGGAGAAAAAAAAAAAGAGAGAGAGAGAGATCTCAAATCATCAATTATGGTGAATCCCCCCCCCCATTTTTTTCTATTACTGGACTTTCGGTAAAACAAAAGTTTAAAAATTTTAAAAAATAAAGTGAAAAAACTATTTTTTATCTTTTTCTTTCTTCAAATCACTTATAACGACAATTAAACAATGAAAATGACAGCAACACTTCTGAACATTAATTTTAGTGTTTATTAGACATATGTATATATGTCTTATTAGACATATATACATATGTATGTATATATATATATATATAAAAACCAAAAACGTTAGTCCTGACCCATTAGAAAAAGGAAACTACCTAGTGCAAGAAAACCTGTGCTATTTTGGACAACCACTAGTTTTCATAGTTATCAGTTACAGTAAGGTATCCACTTTTTGTGGAGAGATTTTTTAAGAGAACATGTTTTAATCAACGAGATAGAATATACTACATAGAGTGGCTGAGTCTGTGGTTTCAGCGCGCTTGGTGGACGCTCTCAGTACTAGGGGCCGCCATGTTTTCTACAGTCAAAACATTGGTGAGTCGGGCATGCGATACTGTGATACTGAACGTGTTTGTGATACCAGGCGCTCTTCGTGTGTCGTTTTACTTTTCGATCACATTTATTATAATTGTAATAGTGACTGGAGCATAATGCCTTCAGTTTGTTCGGCGTATAACTGCACAAACAAGAGTAATCAAACCACAAACATTTCGTTTTTCAAGTAAGTGCTTTCATTGAACTGTTTTCTACTTTTGTCTTTGATGTACTCATGCCATAAAAATCTGATACCACTAATTGTTGTATTTAATTATTGTAGATTCCCATTGAAGAACAAGGAACATACGAAGCGATGGGTTGTAAATATGAGAAGGGATAAATGGGCGCCAACATCAGCAAGTTACTTGTGTTCTTCTCACTTTGAGGAGAAGTTTATGTGTCGAACAAATAGCCAAAGGCGTCTTCTGGCTTCATCTCTTATTATTTTCACCAAAAACTGCTGAGAAAAGGGGTTTAATTAAAATAAGAGATGTGAAAGATAGTTTAATAAACCCTTCTGATGATGTTGTTAGGCTTCTACAGGTTGCGGAGAAGTTTTTTAGAAGCGAGGAACATTTGCTACTCAAATGTCCAAAGAATGTCGTATTGAAATTTCAAACTCAAATTTTACAACTTGTAGGGCATTCTTTATTTGTACAGAGTGACCATGTAACGACTGCAACAGAATTTGGAGAATAATCTCACTATGTTTCATTAGTGAAACTGATTCTCAAACATTATTTGAGTTGCAGAATGTACCACTTGTGCAAGACAAAATCCTTCGACATAAGGGGAAAACATGTAAGACAAATGTTTACAAAACTAATACAATTCAAAGGACAGTAGAATATTAAAGTGTTTACTGAAAACAATTATGTACGTTTCTTTCAAACCCTCTTCCTTCATTCTCACCAACATGACATCGTTTGCTGTAAGTATTGTACGTTAATATCAGCAGTCGTGCAAGAGGTTTTGTTTTTATTTGTTCGCTTATTTGTTTCGTTTTTATTTATTACAACGCCCGGTTAAGGAAATAATTATTTTTTTTAAATTTCTCAATTCGTTAACTTATGACAATTTTTAAATGATTTGTTACTAGTCGTGAAACTCATTGCAATAGGCTTTCTACGCGCAACCACCCGGGCTCCGACCGGGTTTGACTGTTTAAAACATGGCGGCACGTCATTCAATTTGCTGCAAAGATGGCGCCGCCTCAGCCAGTCTATGTAGTATATTCTAAGTCGTTGGTTTTAATGCATATTAAAACAGTTTCAATATAGCCATAGTATGGTCATATCTAAGAGTCATAGTCTTTTTATTTGAGGGGATTACAAAACAGTAGAATTAGTTGAAGTGCAAAGTCTAAGAAGCCAATTCATTTCTCATTAAAATTTAATATAATTAATTAAACAGAGTATTAATGTTCTGTAATTTATTAAAGGTGACCGTTGAAAAGGGTAAGATGAATTTGTACAAAATTATTTTTGGGAGTACTGTGAACTCCAACAAGCTACATGCATGAAAAATATTTCCAAATTAAGATATTTGAAGTTCATTACCTGTCCTTTTCTGTTTCCTTTCTTTCTGGGTTCCATAATATGTCAGAATTTTGAAGGCTGGACACCATTTTTTGAATTCCATTTCCCAGTTCAGCATAACAGATGTTGGAACAATTATTAAATGAGGACCCCAATTTCCTGAAAGAATGTTGTTGTTTTTTATTCGTGTTCAAGATATTCATACAAAAAAGAAAGATGATATTAATTACATTACCTTTTTCACAAGCCAAATGAGCTAACAATGAAATTGTTTGAATTGTTTTACCAAGGCCCATCTCGTCAGCTAAGATACCATTTAGTTTTCTATCAAACATAGTAACAAGCCAATCTAAGCCAATATGTTGATATTCTCTCAAGGTGTGCTTCAGAAGAAATGGAATCGTCGTTACAACCTACAAATGTAAACATATTTACAATGAAATAAAATAAAGTTGACTAATTCACAATACAAATATTTTCTCAAGAGCACAAAATCTATCTACAGAAAAGGTTGCCTAAAAGGAACCAAACTGAGAGCTACTGCTTGACTATGGTTGGCAACATTAAAGGTTACGTTCATGCAGTTGTCAACGATGTATCACTTACACCATTAATTTGTTTGTAATTGACTCACTTACAAATGGCTTCAATACTTCAAGTGATATCATTGGCCGAATAAAATAAGAGTCTTCCACATGAAATAATTGAAATTAGGATGCACTGGGCTATATATGTTTCTTTAGAAATTCTCAATTTTTATAGAATTTTTATAATTAGACTAAATTTATGATAATGATATAAATGATTTTTGTGATAAATATTATTACATTTTAAAAGTCTTAAACAGGAGGTGCCTAGATGCACCATATGATTTGTGAGCATGAACGATGTCTTTACTGGAGTCATCAATAAATATAAAGGTTCTATGAAGAGGAGTGATTAAACTGCTGTTGCAGGGAGACTTGACAAGATGTTCACTTGTTTTTTGAAGTCACTTTGGTCCCATCTATGCCAACCTCGACTGTAACCGAGTATTGACTTAAAATATTGAGGAAGTGAAAGTTTATATGGTCTTGTTGAGAGTCAGAATTAGGAAAATTTAAGAAAGATGAAACTGATCTTTGAACTGAACCAAACCACCTCATCATTTGACAGAAATACAATTCAACTGCATATCTTACTTCCAGAACATACATTTCACAAAAATACAATAAATTAGAAATACAATAATGACTTACATTAGTTGATGATAGCGTATTTCCTTTAGGTTGAATACTTTCTGCCAAAGCTGCTACATCAGTTATTTCCTTCCCTGCAGCTGCATTTTTCTCATTTTGCTGCACATCAATGAACAAAAGATACAATGATAAAGCAACTATGACAATTGCACCCAAAATGTTCCACTATTTGTGAAGAAATGGAATTAGACATTGAAAAGAACTATTATAAGGAAACTTTCACAAAAATTTAAGGGAAATAAATTCACAAAAAACAGACCTCATTAACTGATGCACTCGTATCATCCAACAATGATTTTAACCCAACTTCACTCTCTTCACAGCTCTTTTCATCTTCTACTTCTGTTCCTTCCCCATCTTCAGCTTCACATTCACTTTCTGAATCACTCTTTTCTGTAAGGGATAAGTGAATATTAATTCAGAGATTTGAGGAGTTAATTATATATAACTTTTACAGTTTAATTTTTATCAGGGAGTTTGATATGTATTACAATGGCTGAAAAACAATGTCATATAAAATATACAATTGTAAAATGATCAATGGTTTCTGTATCTAACTCTTACCAAGTTGCATAGTCAAGCAAACACTTCGTCTTATTTCCAAACTCAAAGTTCACTGAGAAGTAGTTTTAAAAAGAATTTGTCTCCCCATGCCATATTGTAAGCTTAACAAAGTAATGCCAATCCTCAATAGTTATTTTAAATACTGACAAAAAAGATCATATCATGTTCTATTATTTAAATACTTTAAAAAATACCATCAGTCTCATTGTCTTGATCATCTTGAACTTCAGCATCTAAACAATCTGGTCCTTCTTCAAGACCATTTCTCCTTCAGCCTGGAAAAAAAGGAAATGACATATCAGTTAATGTTTACATGAACTTTCACACTAAACAAGCTGCCAAAGTCACTAACAAATTTTTGAGCAGTCTGTAAAGCCCACGTTTGATTTTCAGTGTAAGAACAGATTTCCTCTGCTTTTCTCTATTACTCCTCTATAGAAATCTGCATGATGAGATTTATAATTTGAGCACGTGTTTAATTGAGGTTAAGGGAAACGGCACCATAAAGCTTATGTAGTATGAACATGATTCTAAAGGACTTGCTTTGAAGCTTTATTTCATCCTTGCTTTGGGTCCTTGGTTTTCTTGATATTTATATATGACATAATGAATGTGTTGAAAAACAGCTCTTTTAGTTTATTTGCTGATGATTGTAAGTTTTGCAGGGTAATATCAGACAAAAATGATGCTGTACTTTTGCAGCACGTCTTGAATAATTTTGTACAGTGGTGTCATGGACATTGTATTAATTTGAATATAAATAAATGCAAGTTGCTTCATTATAATCAGGGGCATAATGTTATTTTAACAAGCTATACTATTGATGGATCAAGCTTGGAGTGTGTTTCTGAAATTAAGGATTTGGGTATTATTGTTGATAGTAAAATTTGTTTTGATCAACAAATTGATTATGTGATTAATAGTTCTTTAAAGTTATTGGGTTTTGTAAAACAACAATCATCGAAATTTACTTCATTAAATGATCACCCAATATCATAGAATTTTTTAGTTAAATATAAACTCATGCATTGTTATTCAGAATGGCCTCCTAGTACTATCAAATTAAAGATTGAGAGGGTTCAGCACATATTTTTCTCATATGCGGTGTATAAGGCTACTTGAAAATCCCAGATACACTCAAAACTACGTAGAAATAGCTAAATTATTGCATATTCCATCACTGGGATCTGCAAGATTGACAAATAATGTACTCGTTATGTATAAATTTCAGACTGTGCTGATAATTTGTGTTGCATCGAGGAATCTATTTGGTGAATATTGAAATTCATGTAATATTAGAATTTAATTTCCTTAAATTGCAAATGAAAATATAACATGTAGTGATTTGTATTGTAATCTATACTCCTTTTCGAAAACTATTAAACATCATTTGTATAATTATTGCTAAATTTATTTTATTTTGTATAATGCTTTTTAATCTTAAATTGTCATTACTTTGATGTGTTATTCAATGCTTGTACTGGAGCTTCTAATATGAATAGTTTTCATATATGTATTGAGTTACTTAGCCTTAGATTTCTTTAAAATCTACATAATTGAGACCTCTACCTTCAAAACACACAAATAAAGTGGAATCTCATTAGCACATTCCTGGTTAACCCATTTTAGGCCAACTATAGAAATAATCATACAAAAGTATTGAATATTTGTGCATATCTTCAGTTATTTACAAATAAGACAGATATGTTGCCAGAAATTTTTTATCTTTAACCAACAATGATTTACGGCATGGTGCATTCACGCACCACTGGCCCTTAGTGGGGTGTCTGGGATCCTAATGAGAGAACGGTTTACATCAAAATGAAAAATGTATTTAAACTCATTGATTAAAAACTTTTATTTATTGTATAATTTTTAATAAAAAATATAAGTTTTACATAATGTAAAAAATTAATTTTTGTGGAAATTTTCAAAACATTCTGGATGAAGATGCTTTTCACATTTTATACAGAAAAACATTGTGTGGTTTTTACACACTCCGCATCTTCTGCGGGCATTCAGTTCATGTTTCCTAATGAGGTGACCAATGTTATCAAATCTGATTTCTGGAATGATGCTCCTTTTGTCAATTTTCCGTATTTTTGGACTGTTTCCAAAAGAAGAAATTTTGTCGCTTTGCAGTAGGCGCAAGCACATATCCAAAAATTCTACATATGACCTGAAATCAATTACAATGAACTTTCCATGCATTAACAATACAGCTGTCAATGGCATTGATAAACAGTGGCCACCACCATTTCTTACCCCTAGCTTTGATGATATTCGCGACGGCGTTGTCGTGCAAATCGACTCCGCCCATGTACCTGTTGTATTCTGAAATCACATTTGGCTGTTGAACCTGTATGTGTTTTTTTTTCTTTCTTATCATATCTTTTAGCATTTCCTAAGGGCAAAACCTTTCCATTATTTGTTGCCACTGTTACAACAGAATTATCGTTCCATCTTACGATAAGTACTTCATACTTTTTGTCGAAAGAAAAATCATAAAATCCTTTTGCTTCCCGCTTTACAACTTTTGATGATTTGAAGGGAATACCTGGAATTCTGTCTTCGCGAATTGTTCCAGTTGCAAAATAGCCTCGTTCTTTTAGGACAGTGAATAATTTAAACGATGTAAAGAAATTATCAAAGAAAACTTTGTGATGGTTTGGACGATCGACAAATTTCAATAAATGAAGCACGACATCTGCGCTAAGCCCTAAAGTAGTTTCTTTTATCTGAGACTTTGAACCCCCATATGGTTCAAACTGAAACAAATAACCTGTACTCTCTGCAAGACACCACATTTTGAAGCCAAAACGAACAGGCTTACCCTTGATAAACATCTTTGCAGAGTGTCGTCCAAAGTATGGAACCATTTGTTCATCGATGGACAAATGATATGAAAAAACTCCAAACTGCATAAAGTTTTTGTTCAAAAGATTGAATAATGGTCTCAACTTACTGAATCTATCATCTAAATTCAAATTCTTGTTATCTGCACAATGGATATTTCTTTTGATTGTCCTAAATCTATTTCTGCTCATGGCTTTCTTTACATTCGGAACTTCTTTATCTTCGTCAGTGGACCAATACATATTCATGTTTGGTAGTGTATGATAGCCCGTGAGATTATTCTTACCGCCCGCAAGCGCTTCAATTCGCACTCACTGACATTAAAATCATGCCGATTACATTGTTGAGTATATCTCATACTCTCTCCTCGTAGCAGTTTCCAAACGTTTTGGTCCACAAACATATCAAAGATTTGCAATGGTGTACAGCCAGAAAGCTGCTCTCTCAACATTCGAATCGCTTCTTCTTCTACAGATTCAGGTGTTATCGTATAACGTGGATGATATTTTTTCCATTGGGGTGCCTCGAAAAAATACTTTCGTTTCATGCGAGATGTACTTTCTGGTATAGTGTCAATGGTTTCCGATAAATTTTGAAAACCTTCCGAAATGTCCGGTTGTTTGTCAATATGAAGTTCTAACACACCAGTGACATCATTTGGCAAAACTTCATCAACCGTTTTGCCACCAGTAAGATCATCTTCTATATTCTCTTCATCGGTCAAATCATCAACGTCAGGGGGAATCACAACAACATCGGCACATTCCACATCAATAGCCTCGAGCTCTGCAGTTATTTCTTCAGTAGTCAAACCACGGTAACTGAACATCTGCAATAAGATAATTATATAATACGCTATTTCGGAACGTGACCTATCTGCTTCGTTAAATATAATTATTTTCAGATTTTTAGATGAACATTATCACCACTTACCTCAAATCCAGAAGAAATTAAATGTTGTAAGGCCTGATGAATAATTTATTTATGAAATTAAAAATGTTTATGCATTTCAGATAAATAGTTATAATTGATTAAAATCAATATAATTTCACTCTTATCTTCTTCTACAATCGCACACACAGTTCACCAATTCTATCTCCACTGACAAAGATATCCAATCGCAATATGTCGACGTGAGATCGCATTCGCGCCTACCAAGCAACTGAACTTCTCGACTGTATGATCAAAAATATTCTGTTGCGTCATTAGAAATACTTTTCTGGGAATGAACAGAGCCCACTTTGTTGCGACTCGCGCTCCCCTCGCTCGGAGCGCGTTTGTTTTCATAACACTCCCAGCAGCAACAGTCGAAGGGTCGGGCAGCAGAGCTATCACGAGATACAATGGTATGGGCCAGTGGTGCGTTTACGCACCATGATTAATGAAATACAAATTTAACGAAAATGAAAGAATGAAGATAACTCATATAAATATTACGAATATGGCTTGATAATCGACAACCATAAATAGAATTCAAAATTATATTTTTTCAAATTAGAAAAAAAAAATTTAAACACAACTTCATTTCATGTGAAAATTACAACATATTTAACGTTATATCTTCTTCATTACATGAATGTAAATTCAAGAAAAAAAAATACGGAAAGTTACAACAGATATTGAATATTATTATGGCAGAAACTGCGTCTAATTCTGTAAAAAATACCTTTCACAAAAAAATCGTATACAAAATGATGCGTGTACGCACCAGTGGTGCAAAATGGGTTAACACACTTTCCTGCTTAGTACGACCATATTTTTAATTCCCAATCCCAATTGCATCAAATTACTTGTTTACACATTCAACATTCCCACTTAGCACGTTCCAAGTTTGTAGGTAATTTGTTTCAGGAGAGGCATGCGATTTCGGTGCACCAACACCATTTTCAATGTGTTGTTGTTTTCGGGTACTTTTGGTTAAGATCACTTTTACTTTCAGTCTGATTCCAGAACCGGAAAAACGTGTTTCACTGTACCTTCCACACCATCTTTGTTGTGTGTTACCATTAGTTTCCATGTTACATGTTTCTTTAATGTAATAGACTCAGAGTGCTTTTTTTTTCTGGTGTGTGTGTTTTTGTGAAGTACATTCAACACTATGGAGAAAAGAAAGGCAAGGCAAATTACCAATGAAGAGAAATGAAATATTATCCAAGAAATAGACCGCAATCCCAATGTGAAGAGAATAGAAATTGCACAAAAGCTAAACATCCTGCCATCTACATTGAATTCTATGTTAAATAAGAGCCATAACTGAGGTGGACAATGCAATTTTGAAGTTAAGAGAAAAAAGTAAAACACAATCAACGATTGATCAATTTTTCAAACCCGTATAAAATTTTTAATTTTTCCTGTTAATAGGCGTTACTTTCAATGCTTTTTTATTTGTGTAATTTACTTTTATTTCATGTCATTTATCAGTAAATTAGTTCATTCCATGGATATTATTTATGTATACATTAGTTTTCCATATTATGGTGGCTTTGTAGTTGGAAATGTGGAAAGTGAGTATAAATTGAGCATTTTTCTTTAGAACGTTTTGCCGCTTATGACTTACAAAATTTTCAGTCCCTTTGAAAAACATACTGACAAGATTCCAGTGTATATATTTTGAAAATTCTAAGGAATTTTGTTTAGAAAGAAATTTGATCTTTCTAAATTTCATGATTTTTTTTCTAATGAAAAGTAGCAAGTCTTAGATATGTGATTGAGTGCTATTATTTACCAGTTTTACAGAATAAATACTAAATTTTCATAATGTCTTAACAGTAATAGAATGAATGTTTATCTTTTGTTCATTATGTCATTTCCTAGACCAAATACACGTAGTTGGCATCTGTCATTTTATTGCACTAGTTGTAATCAATCTACCAAAAGCAGTCAATTTTTCCTAACATAAGGAAGTGTGTGTTACAGTTAGCAAATACTTTAAGTTCAAAGATGGAGTGGTCTTAAATGCAAAGATTAGTGACTGTATTTGTGTAACAAGTATAAAAGCAATGTTCAGCAATTGTTTAATACATCTTTCCTTTTACCAAAAACATTCAGTGACTATCAGTTTACTTATTCGTGAAGCATTATGTTTCCCAACAAAGGCACATAAAAAAATTTCCTGCTATGATCCACTAGAGACATGAAACAATATCTTTGGAAATTTTTATTTTCTTTATAGTTTATTTCAGCTCTTTTCTGCAATGTAATCACTCGGGTTCAGCTGTTTGAAGTGATAATGGCTATGAAAGAAAAGCGACAAAAAAATAATGACTACATGATTGTATGAAATTTTTTAACATAATCAAAAGTTTAAACAAAAATAATAAAAAGAAAAGAAAGAAAAAATAAAAGAAAAAAAAGAACAAAAGAAAGAAACAAGGAAAGAAAAAGGAAAAAAAATTAGAAGAATAAGAAAAATCAAACATATTTGCGAAGTATCTACCTCTAAAGCAGCAAGTTCTTCTTTATGATCAACAGTTCCCTCCACAGTCTCCTGCTCTTGAATGGTTTCTTCATCATCAGTAGATTCTCCATCAGAAGCCACAAATTCATCATCATTGGAAACTGATTTTTCATCTTCACTCTACGACAAATATGCAAACAAAATCTTAAGTGAGGTGTTTCAAATTTAACAACATCAGTATATAAGAGAGATTCAATTCAAATTCTGCAAGGATTTTGTAACTTGAAAAATTCAAATTAAAGTAGCAATAAATGGATGTAATCATAAACAGAAATATTGATTACATTTTTTTATGTTTACGAACCTAATAAATAAGCACTTACCTTGCCTTCACTCACTAATTTATCTCTATTTTCTAAATAGTCTTCAGGTAGCTCTTTCAACAAATCTTCCAGCGGAAGTTCAGATTCTCGTTTCAACATTTCTATTTCATCTGAATTACCCTGACTGCCCATATCTTCTTCTGCTTTAGCTATTGTTTCTTCATCATCTGTAGAACTTTTTTTTTTTTTTTAAAAAACAGCATTGAATGTGAAATTTCTACTTTTCAAGAAACTCGATTAATTGATTCAATCATATCAATAAGATCAGAGTTTTGGCCATCATATTCAATAATTAACAGGTGCGATTTAGGTCTTTCTGAAAGGAAACACATTTACAATTCCCTTGTATATATCACCTCTTAGAAAACTTCCAAATCAGCTTTCTCTCGTTTGATATTTCTCAGTAATTGACACAATGTTATCACTATCATCTGTTAGACACAAAAAGGAGTGAATTTGGTCTATGATGTAAAAAGAAAGTAATTCCATTTACATCCCTGCCCCATACCACTTTGATTTGCTTTTCCCCCTCCTAGCCATGTCTTAGCTAAGCACTGTGGATTACTCTCTAACATTTTATGCTATGAATGGAGTTTAATGTATTCTAACAGCTGTTTCTATTAACTACACTGAATGACCAATTACTTTTTATTGGACAGTGTTTGACTTTAAATTGCGTATTAAACACACATATGAAGATCATCATGTTTCACAATCTATTCTGTTTTCTTCTTTTGGTGATACACCTAAAATTATGACAAATGTTAAGTTCATAAATCTCAAGATTAATAAATAATAATAAAATTTAAATAATCATTACACATTGAGTACATACCTCAAATATATGACAAATATGAAGAAATAAGAATAAACATAAACAAGTCATTACCAGAAATAGACAACAAAACAGATTGTTAAAACACGATTTTAATTTCTGCTATAATCTGAGAGACCTTGGTACAAACTCCAATACAGTTTGAGATTTGTATCCAATCCAAATGAGTACCAATATTAATTGATTCACAGTAAATATATGGACGAAGCATGGTGTGTGTGCCATGCCATTTTCTCATTTTCAAAATAGTAAGATCTCCTATGACCAATACAAAAATATGTAAAGAGAGCCCTGAAGTATGAAGCAAATAACAGAAAAAGGCAAGGTCTACAGGTGTCCTAGTCTCAGCAGTTACTAAGTAAGTGAACTGACAGTACTTGTGATAAACAAAGCTTACTTAAAAAAAGTTCAATGTGGTCTGTTGAAAATAATTGAAAGTTAATAAAATATTGTAGGAATTGAGGTGTTTTTACTAATCATGAAACATGATTTTTTGGTGAACCACAAAAACATGAAAATTTATATATAATATATTAATTAATATTTCATAAAAATTTATTTATTTACAAAAAGTTAAATCCAACATGTTTCTCCAATTATAGGATTATTACAAAGAAGTATTAATTATTGGTGGTGCCGATGCAGTTGTGCGTGGCAATGTGCATATGTACACGTAAAGAAACACCAAAAACATCCAAATCACTACAATAATTAGTTGTTGTTTTTTTTTGTTTCTTTTTAATTTGTTGCGTCTACATCTTGACGCAACGCGTCTCCAAGCCCCTTAAGGGGCGTTGAGCGCTTTACACTTTGGGAGTAATCCTCCATTAATGTGTTTTTACGTGTTGTCAAGTCTCGTCACGTCGCAGTCAGTCAGTGCCTTTTATCCCTTCGGCCGGGGGCTCGACGCCATTAGATCCTGGGGTTCCCGCGAGTCTCGAAATCCTGGGGTTAGATCCCGCGAGTCTCGAAAGCGCTTAACCTTCGTGACTTCATGGAGCGTAGTAAACGCATTCGGCTAGCGCCGCCGGCTTGAAATATGAATGAAAAATACTTATGAAATATATTAAAGCAAAATGGGCTAATCAAACATGTTATTTTATTGAGACATTTATTAAACTTATCTTTGTAGCTTGAAATAGAAATCAATACCAATGTCCATTAAGCAATTCTGGACATTGCTATTCTACATAATCTGACACTGCATTTGGTTGCAAAAAGATACTGAACCAACCACATAACCCGAGCTTTTCTGCTTCCTTTTGAACAATACTTCTAAATCACTACAGATGATCAGTTAACAAAAGTCAATTTGCAAAATGTGCCTGGTCACTGTCCACTGAGCTCAAATGAAGGAATTTTGATGTACCTAATGCAAAAATCAATGGTTCCATGCAACAAATCAGCAGGTGAAGGAGTTGAGTGATTAATTGAGCTCGCTGTTGGACGTGGTATCATTGTAATACAGTAAAACCCCTCTTTTACACTTTTCATGGGTAAATAGGAAAAATTGTGTAAACTGCCAGAAGTGTAAATAAGGGGAAATTTTTTTTCCTTCAAAATTAAGAATAAAATGTATTTAGTACACACAATCAATAATAATTATAATATGCAGTATTATATACATAAACAATATCACAAGATCAAATAAAATCTGAAATTTTTGTTTGTTTTCATCTTTTTGCTTGCTTTGACTAATTTTAAGTTCTAGTTCATTAAGTTTCTCAAATATAGTATCACCACCGTGTGTATTGTATTTAAGTCTCTTGTTCATTAAGTTTCTCAAATGTAGCATCACCACAATCTGCAGAAGAGTAGTATTTCTCAAATATTTCTAATGCTGGCAATGCTTGCACACTCATGGGAGGAGGTTGACAGTCATCATCTCTGTCATCTTCACTTCCATCAGAATTATTTTGAAGATTATGTTCTATCATATCTTCCAATGATGATTGTTCATCTGCACTAAGAACATAATTGCAGAGATTCAACAAATAAAGTTTCAGGCTGAATATTTCCCCAGTCCTCCCATTCAAGATCAGAAGCATCATCTTCCATAACTTGCTCTGTATCAGTCAGAAAGTCAGCTTTCTTTAAACTGTTGGCAATAATAATTTTCAATAATAGTTGGCAACCCAAAATTTTGCAATAAGATGTAAGGCATCTAAAAATGTTTTTATGACTGGAACATCTTCACCTTATTCAATTTTTCTTAAATACTTTTGAACTAAATTTCTGCAGTACTGACTTTCAAATTATTAATGATGCCCAAATCCAGAGGTTGCAACATACATGTGCATTTGGCAGGGAAAAACTCCATCCTTATGTTCTTTAAATTAAAAGTTTTAGGATGAGCTGGACATTGATCAATAAATGGACACAGGGTTTCAGTTCCCTCCGCACTAGTTACCAACATTACCATAAGGCGAACTCTGCTGTGTTTGCCCCTATAACATGGTTCATTCTTTATTGAAAAGGTTTTACTGAGCAGAAAATAACCGTTTTGTCAATATTAAAAATATTTCTTACCATATATCCTCTTGTGAATTCTTGAAGGCTGGAGTCTTTCCAGGAAAAAAATATTATTTTTAACAACACTGTTAGATTCACCACATATTGCCCCATAAACAACATTGTACCATTTCTTGAAACAATCCATCATTGGATGCAACAAAATTTTCTACACCCAACAATCTGCCACATTTTTTTGCTTTTTCTCTCAAAACCTTGTCCTAATTCGTATATTTTATGTCCTTGTTTCAAATCAGTTATTTAAAATGTTTTCCATTTCTTCATACTTTGAGAATTTCCCATATTTTCACTTTCTAGAATTTTTTCGCACTTCATTGCACTTTGTTCAACTGTTTTCTGGCACTTCACAACTGTACTGAGAGTTGAAATGGAACTTTCCAATTGTTTCGACAACACAACACACGATTCTAGAAAAGTGTCTACTTTCTTAAAAATTTCCGTTTTCTGTTCAACAGAAAATTTTTCTATCCTCCTTTTCCATTTCACTTCTACCGTTGAAAAAATTCTCACACAAATCCACAATCCGTGATTTTCTTAAAAACACAATTTATCACTTTTGCATGCAAACAAATCCCAGGCCACAATGGACGCAGTACCAAATCACATTTGTAACGTTCCCTCAGAACGGCACGACATTTTTGCTCTCAGTGCTACAGTGAAAAGCCATGTTCCTTGCAAGATCGGAAATGCAGACATATTCACACCAAAGCGTAGTGAATTTTAAATGTCGCAATGACACTTCTTGAGTCCCCCCCATTCACTGATGGAAGACTTTGACGAAGCAGCAATGTACGCTTTGTAGACGAAGAGAGAAAATTGGATTTTCTACTGTTAGAAAAAATGCAAAGTTTACATTTTCCCAAACTCAATAAAAAGTTTGTTTTTAGCAGTCCATAAAGACATCTGACTAGTATATTTTATATTGTGGGAAGTGCAGTGTGACGTGAAATCGTTTCCAGAAAATGTTGTGGCAAGCAGACTGTTGTAACTTGCAGTAAAATTGAAATTATATTAACGTAAATGCAGGGTATTTATAATACTGTGAATATATGAAAACAGATGTGACTGACAGGAAGATATAAGCAGGGTTTTACTGTATACAGCATATTTGAATACAATATTATTTTTAAGAATATATATTTCTAACCCTGTTGGTGGTTAAATTAAAACATATTTACCATCAGAAACTCCATCTGGTCTGGAGGGTGAAGATAATACTGAAGAGTTCACAGATGGAGGGACACTATGTGGCACAGTGTCTCCAGGCTTATTCATGCTTTCTGCCAGCCAAGTGGAATACTTTTCAGTCTGATCAACAATAAAACTAAGATGTTGATCTAGCACCTTTTTTCTTTTCTCTTCCAACCTGGTTTGCTGTTTATATTCAACCAGCTATAAAATAAGAAACATATAAAATTTCACCATATAAAATTTAAATTCAAAGTTAGTTGTTTCATCAGAATATCCAGAGGTTTACCTTTTCTACATTTGTCCAAAATGTTTTCACTTCTTTTGCAATGAAGTTTGCAATCTTCCGTAATCGCAATTCTTGAGTTTTTTCCGCCTTTTGGGCTTGAATAGCTTTTTCTTGAAAATACTTCTGAATACTTCTTGCACACTATGAAAATAAAAATTCAAACCAATGTTATGTTTGCAATACTGTCATAAATTTCTAAACAAGTATTATATATTTGAGAAATGTCCATAATTTCAAAACTGAACATTTAAAACATAATATTTAAAAATATTAATTCTCAGAGTTAACAAGATTAAAAGAAAATTAATTATCACCTTTTTGGCAGCTGCCTTCTTCCACTTTCTTTCTTGAGCAAAGTCGGCAGCTAGCCAAACCATTTCCTCAACAAGGTAATCCCAGTGTGCTTTTGCTCGTGGTGGTTCCTGAACTTTTGGTAAGCGTTTTTCAGACCAAAGGCCTTCTTTTTGCAGTTCCACAATTCTTTGCATAACATATGCTTCCTGTAAATTAAAATATGAATATTATATAGCATTGACAGTAAGGGTTCGTTACAGAAACTCACCTTGCATCTTTCTGCAGTCCTGAGGAACCTTTGAACACTAGCAAAAGTTTGGAGATTTCTGGATTCTTACCTTAATGAATATAATATAATTTCTAATGACCAACATTTAAAAAAATGCAATGAAATGTTTCCGTGACTGACAAATAATATATCCACTACTTTAAAATGAATATACTATAGCATTATCATATGCATAACTGTCATGACTAGGGCTGTGATTTATATGTAATAAAAACAGCAAAATTAATATTTGCTGTATAAAAACAGCGGGGTATGGGTATTGAAACAAAAATATGACTTCCTCTCAATTACCATATCATATGACTACCAATCAATTACCATCTAGTGACCGTGTAGCACATGGCGAGAGAACTGTCAAAGCTGCTTGCACACAGATGGAAGTGTAACTGTTTGGGCTTCTTTTCATGGATGAGGGTTGAATATGCAACAAAAATATGTAATTTTGGTATATATGCGAAATAAAAGGGTTTTTCTAACATGGCGGCTGAGGACAGTATCTCCAAAATGGAATTTGGAATGACCGAGTCATTCTCAGTCCTGCCACAAGATGTCACATGATCACGACCGCATCAAGCAGTGCTGCAGATCAAGCGACTCTAGCGGCAGACTGACAATGACTCAAAAGGTCCTGCCTAATTCCATCTCGGATACTACCCACAGCCACCATGTTAGAAAAACCCAAGTATAAATGGATTCTAAAGCCCTCAAAACGTATACAATTTGTTGAAAATGTGTTGTTGTTGTTGTTGTTGTTGTTGTTGTTTTTTAGTTAACAAAAAAATATGCAAATGCATATAAATCAAAGCCCTAGTCATAACGCTCTATCCCCTTTATTTATTCATTCTGTGTTTGTGGCAACAGGTGTAAATTTCTGGAAACACTGCTGCTATAGCATGTAACTCAGAAACCACTGTTGGTATCACAACACGACTCACAAACAACAAGCAAAGAAGTTTGGTACAATGTATAAAGAACTTGAATGGGGAAAGAAATTCACTAAATTAATACTCATCTGTTCATTCTGGAGATCTCTCCTAGAAATTCTTGAAGCATATCTTATTTTCAAAAGAACAAGTACTGAATGAAGCACATATTTTTGTGGAAACAGAAGAAATATTACTGATAATTGATAAGAGTTTGGGCCTCTTATATTCAATAAATGTCCTGATTATGTCACTTATATTAATTTTAATCTGAACTAAATGTATATAAAATTATCTAATCCTGGGTAATTGTGAATGTTTCTAAGCTACTATCGTTACTTTCTACTCTGACGGATTGTATAGAAGGTTCAAAATTTGCTGTTAACTTGACGATTAGCAAATATAACAACTCGACAACAATATGAACCCTGCTTTTTAATTTGTTTTTAAATTTTTTATTTTATTTTATTTTACTTTTTTTAATCATCCCATTACTTTTTTTAAATGCCCAATCTCTGATGCACCTATTATATTTTATCAGGTTATTATTCTCAATGTGAAGTCTTAAGGTGATCCAGTTGAAATCTCCATATACAGATCACAGTAGACTCCAGGCCATGTATTAGGCCGCACTAAATTTGCAATATGGCAGCTTGAAAAATTTCCTGTCGGAATAGCCAACTTATGAAACTATAACTCTGATCAAGTCTCTCACTTTTGTTTTGTTTGTTGTCTCATTCACAATCCTCGCACGGTCCACTGTTCTGTTCAATAAACATGTTTCATTTTTCGGTAGAATTAAAAAGATATGTTAATCTATAAACGAATATTAAACTCTATGAATAATTATTAAGTTAATTAAGAATTATCATTATCAACTATTGCGAGCTTAAGAAGTGTTAAAAAGTGTCAAGTGCAAATGAAAAATACAATCTCAAAAGTTATCTGCGGTCATACTTCTATGTTATTAATGCTTTTGAGTCAACAGTTCCTTCACGTTTTGAAGTGGTAGTAATGAGTTTTATTGAACGCATGAACAAATAAATACCACAATTATTGAAGTTAATTAACGTGATATACATGGTAGTTTTTAAGTGATCTAATGAATTGTTCCTAACAGACCAGTTATGTCAATATCAATGCAAATGCATCCATTTAATTTATCTGTTCCATTATTCATTAGCTTTTAAAAGTAAGTTAAAAAAACAAACAAAAAGGTAAGTTAAAAAAATAATGAAAATCATCATTAGTGTAAGTAAGTCTTCAATAACTTATCCATTGTGACCAGAGACAGTGATTGAATACGTGTTATCTTCAAAGGTTCAATATTAAGTATGGACCCAGATGTTGGGCGATCCATTATTTTCCAGTTATAATTAAAATGAATTCAGAAAAAATAATAATAAATATAATATAATTAATTTTAAACAAGAAATACTAAAGGGACACTTAACAACAAATAATGAACCACTATTTCAATTAACTTTATTATTATTATTACTAAAGAAAACAATTGGAAACTAATAAATAAAACTCAAAAAACGCCTAGTACTACTAAATAAATAAATTGAACGATAAAACGCAAAGAACGAAGAGCACCAAAACGCAAAATGCAAATCTTTAGCAACACTCGTAAACTTCACTTGGATAGCGTTGAACGTTGGCGGTATCTACGTAAGTAGTCATTGTTTCATTACAAACTTAAATTTTAAAAAATGTCCCTACCGGTTGAAGGTAATATATTCAGGGTATTTGTGTGACGGTTGGCAACAACTTTTGCCAACATAAAACGAAACAAAACTACCCTAAATCGAGTATAAATGTATGTTCCCATCCGACAGTGACATTTTTCAAAAGTTGTCCCGTTAGTTCGGCTTTTTAGCTGACCAGCAGCTTATAGCAGGCAGTAGTGACCTTTCAGATAATGTGAACTAAAGTCACTGGTCCCAATCCACATAAAAAATTATCACAGAAGAAGTGAAGTCTCTTCATCTCATAAAGTGAACTTAAATAGTGTAACTTCCAGAAAAAAATACCTCGTATCAAGACAGAATTCCAATAATTTACAGGTTAGCAAGTGGATGACCTCCAGTAATGTTTGTTGCATTTATGGCAAATGAAAGGAGCTGAGAGAATGCACCACTGAGAAAATCATTTCAGTTCGCTTATGGGAATTCTGTCAATTTCAAAAACTTCATCAACACATGAACTGCAAGATAAAAGCAAGTGAAATCCCATCTCGCTAAAACATCATGAAAGAGTCAGACAGAGAAGAAGAAAACGAATGTGATGACAGAGGATATAAATGAAAATGATACAATAGTGCAACAGTCGATCAAAGGATGAATTCAATTTATCTCAATGGCACATCTATCACAGATAGTTCTAAAAGTAATGAGAATCATTTAATTAATTTAATTATTATTACAAGAAGATGTAGAGGCCTGAAAATGTCAGTGTGACATACTTGTCACACTAGTCCTTCTCCATTTCTTTTCACGCCTCTCCACATTTTTCATCTTTTTTTCACTTTGTTCCATTGCTCAGTCAAAAATCATAATTTTTAAACGATTTTTTAAAAAATTTATCAGGCATACTGTCTGTTTTAGAGATAGACTGACTATCATAGATTTAATTTAGTAGCTTGAAGAAAATACTCAAGGCACTATAGATGATACTATATTATATACTATAGAAGTAGAGGATATTTTCATTGCATCACCGCTTGCAACAAGCTAACTGATGAGGACAGTAGCGATGAGAACACAGGTCTGCTGGATAATTTGAGTGGAAATAATTTGATGAGTGACACTGAGGAGGTTTTGTCTTATGGAATGATTGGGAAATGGATGGACAAAAGTGTGGGTGCAGTGTCATTAATTCAGAGAATCTTCAGTCAAGCATGTAGAGATATTCATCAAAAGAGAATATATGAATGTCCCACATCCAGTGATTATTAGCATATACAATAGAAATATGGGTAGTACCAATCGAGTGGATCAAGCTATAAATCAGTATTGTATATCGACCAGAGGTAAGAAATGGTACTAGAGAATATTGACAGCTCATAGATGCAACAATAAATAATGCTTGACAGATTTACAAGAAGACTAAACTAAAATCACTAAACTGGAATTCAGAAGAGACTTGGCCATCACATACCTCAGAAGACATAAAACAGCTGTCAAATCTGAGGGTCCAACAGGTCTGTCAGACGCAAGTTTTTGACAACATACGCTACGATCGAGCTGATCATCTACTTGAGAAAGTAGACAATAAAAAGAGGTGTGAGAATGATGAATGCAAGTGGTGTTGTGTTAATGTGCATGAAATGTGACATTGGTTTGTGCTTGAAATGCAATATACCATTTCACACACAAAAAAGAGAATTAATACTAATTTTCTACTGTTTGATATCATAAAACTTTTAAAAAGAACTAAAGAGGGAAGTGGCCGGTGTCGTTAGCTGAATTCGTTTACTATGCTTGGTGAAGTCACAGAGGTTAAGAGAATTCGAGACTTGTGGGTTCCTGGTAGGGTAACCGGTTAGGAACACTGAGATCTAACGATGTCGAGCCCCTAAGCGAAGGGAAAAAAGGCACTGACTGACAGCAACGTGACAAGTCATGACAAACAAAATACAGGAGGATTACTCCATGCAAGCACTCAACACCCAACAAGGGTTTAAGAGACGCATTTAAATTTTAATCCTTTACTACTCTAGTGGGGTCCTGGAGTCCCCTGGCCGAAGTATCTGTCAAAATTCAGAAACCAATTACTAGATATCGCTCATGTTGCCAGTATTCCTCAGTGGCATTGTATTATTTGTTTTGACTGGTTGGGCAAAGAGATTTGAGGTTTATTTTTGGAATTAGAGGAGAAAAGGTCTCAGAATACCCCACTGTAGTGTTAACGTGAGTTCTTTTTCATTCCCTCAATTCATGTTTTGTATATACTTAGACTTTATGACTTGTATTACAGTAAAATCACAAAGTAATTATATTAATCTTCAACATCCTTTGAGTCAGAATCAACCAGAAAAGCCAGATGCTTCATGTGTGCGAGAAATGCAGACAGAAAGACAAAGATAGTTTGCGAAAAGTGCTGTAAACATTTCCCAGATCATAGAAATTCAGTGAGTAAAAATTACTTGTAATCTACATTTTTCTTATTATTATAAACACTGATTCAAAGAACAAAATTTGAAAAAGAACTTTTCATTGAGATAAATAGTAATATACCTTCAGGGGCACCTAAGGAGCCCGCCAGAGCTTAGGCGCAAGTAAATTTCACCAGAGTAGTTAGGGGTTAAAATAAAAAATTTACCAAAAAAGGGGGGGTAATTTCTTTGCTACAGATATTGTAGTCATTGTACTGAATAAGTGGTTATGTTTGGCAAATAAATGCTCATCTTGTTGAATATTTTCTCTCTCATCCCAGTACAGTTATCACTTCCAAAGGACGAGTGTTACTAAGGCACACACACCCACTCCTCGTTGATACATGGAATACTTTTTTTTAACATTTTTTGGAACTTAAACTAAAGCAGTTGGATTAAAACATGTAAAAAAATTCAAAACATTTTATTAAAAATAATTCTCATCCTTGAACGGTTAATATTTAAAATTTGTAATTTCTGAAGGGGGGAAAAAAGTTTTATTTTTATTTTATTTTTTTTTTTTTTTTATAATGCATATTTTGTAAATTGATTATTATTTGTTCAATGAATCTGTATTAGCCCAAAGTAAGTAAAGCCTACTTGCACCACACTATAGGTTAGGGCAAGCAAAAGCAAACAAGGCACTTGAAAATTAAACTACTTAATAGGCCATATAGTCGTCAATTACAGGATAAGAAAATACTTACGGTATAAGAAGTTACGCTATAAGGAAATATTTATACACATTTCATATTCATAAACATTACTTAACATAAGTACGAAGCTAGCAGCATCTCGTGTAGCAAAAGCACATTGACTGTTTCACAGCTTCTTGAATCCTGCCTAATGAGTCCAATCAAGCTGGCTGTGAACTAGTCATGCATGTGTGCATGAGCATCCATGGGGTAACCTAACCTTCACAATTACTTAAATAGTGGCAGTATCTTAGACTGTGACTTAAATAGTAAGAAATCAGTAAACGTCTACTAGTCACAACTGATTTTGCCACCAACGTTGTCTAAAACTTGTATTTTGGACTAGGTAAAACAATATATTTTCTTAAATATTTTTTATCATTGAATGGCTAATAAGAATACATAATTCAATATACCTGTTTGGCTTTTTCAGCTATCTGCTCTTGACTTCCTAAAGGTGTATCATACACAGCAGATATTGAGTGAGGTTTTGGATGTTGACGAACTGTCACAGGTGACTTGCTTTGCTTCACAGGAGACATGTTTGTAGTCGCATTTGTAGTAACAGTCACTACTCCTGAACTTACAGGAACAACTGCAGGAGTATCGGGAACTGAAAAATTAAGACATCTTCAGAATATTTCTTTTTTCAAATCTCAGTTGACATGATAATATGATTTCCCACAAATTGATCTAAATTAAATTTGAAAAATAATATTTTTTTCATAAGAAAGCAATCAAGAAAAGCAAAATACTATAGAATTATTGTAGTTTATCAACAAACACTGTTGCAAATTTCTGTTCATGAAGCCTGGAGGGGGAAAAAAATAAACACACACACACACACACACACCAAAACCCACTCGAATTGTCATGATAAAAAGCTGTAGTAGAGTATAAAACCAATGGCAAAAACGCATGCCTCTCTTATTATAGAAAAAGACCCAACATCCTTATCTTCAAATTTTGAATAGGTAAAACACTGTTCTTGCCATAAAAAACTGTGATAAGGTTTCCAGACATTAATCAATTTAATTTTCTTCCAATTGTATTAAAATGTTTTATTAATATTACAGAATATCAAATGAGTCTGAGGTTCACAAACCCCATTAATGGTTTGTGGAACGGCTCGAAAAAATATCACGAACGTCATTATTGCATTTTTCCTACAAAGACTTCATGATTGCTTTCATGAATTTCTTTCATGATTGCTTTCAATGATTGCATTCATTTCTATCGCTCTTGGCACTAGGCTTTTGAAGTCTTCAGCTATCACGTATAAGACGAAATAAATGCAGTCTAGCTGAATGGAAACTTTCCGCCGAAACTGTCATGAAATTGCACAATTTTTCAACAGATTTATTTCAGAACAATAATTTATTTCGGCGCTCGCAACGGTTGTACTCAGAGAACACAAAATTTCAGTGTATTAAAAACACTGCGCACGCGTCAATTACACCATTTTTAAATAACGTATAGTAACTGAATAAAGCGTGCGTTAAAGTCTAGTGCGCGAAGGCGGCACTTTCATACAGACATGCGCTCGAAACCTCACTTCAGCTTTACTTTTTGTAAAAGTATTGCTTTACATTTTTAGTTAAAATACTGAATACACTTTTGGGCAAGACACAATCTTTCTTGAAGTCTAAATCGAACTAACTACATTCGGAAACAAAGCTTTGGAACGGAAAGAAATATGAAGCTAAACTGACATTTCGACAAGTCATGCAAATCTGGTATCATAAAAACGTATGACAAAATGTAAACGACAAAATCATCAAGATTGTCAAGTTTACAGATGCATTCAATGATGTTTAGTCGGATGTAATAATTGGAAATTAGAAAATACAAATTGACACATACTGTGTCAAAACAATTGTGATCAACAGTTTTTAAGCAATACAAAAACGTAGTTGAATTACTCATCTCAATTTTTCTAGAAAAAAAAAATCATGAAAGTTCCTTATATTGCACGCGCATGTTTTCTAAATATCCCTAAGGGGCTGAGGGAGAAGGGCCGATGAGGAAGACCCCGTTACGTCACAGCTTCAACGGAGCATGCCAACTGTTGAAATGAACCTCGCGCCACAAAGCGTGGAATCAACTTGCACTTCGAGTTATCGGTATATGACACTACTATTGCACCGTTCAGATTGAAGTCGACTGCTATCTTTCTTACCTACTCCATTTTTCCTTCATTTGTCATTTTCACATTTCTGCATATACGCAATTATAAGGTGGAAGACGGCAAAAACTCGCGTAATCTTTGATCTTTGTGGACCGCGGATATTTAGGTAAAACCCTTGGGAAAGTAATTTTTTCCCCTAGGTATCTTTTAGTAATGTTATATATATATATATATATATATATATATATATATATATATATATATATATATATACACACACACACATTTTAGTATCATTTGGACTAAACCCTGTCAATTTTATAGCGCCTAAAAGCAAAGATTATATTAATAAGGCAAAGATTACATTAATGTTAAGTTGCATAAATTTGTAAGATAGCAAGAAATTAATATACAGAACAAGGATCTTGCGACAAAAGTCTCCATGCCACTACCCTTTGACTTAGAGGAAAAGCCTGCCTCCGCTTCTAACACAAAGCGATTGAATTTCCGCGAAAAAAAAGTTATCTTTATCGATAACACTCATTTTCTCTTGAAAACTTGGAGAAAGTATTAGTAATTTATTGTGAGGCAAAATAGGTACGAATAATTTTAACTAGAGGGCAAACAATTAAATTCGTTTATAAATAGTATTATCGCAAAATATACAATACTGATTCTATATAATATTCATTTTTGTCTTTGAGAAACATACGTAATACATTGAAAAAATGTTTTTTGTAAGTTTCCAGTTTTATTTGCGGCTATTCTACCATTTAAAACGTCTAAAATGCTGAAAACCCTATTTTAGGCACCTAAACCAGATGCATATCTTAAACCAAAATTCCGCTGTCTAGTTATCACTAATAGTTTTGGCCACATTCTTAGGCATCGTTTTCCTTGATTTTTTCCACAACACTTCTATTAAGAGGCGTAGTGAGAGTTAATAAGGCGAGATTAAAATCCTCGTTTTAATGATCACAATTGTCTAATACTGACAATAAATTGATAATAAACAATAGGCGGGAACCTGGCCGAGTCAGTAACTATAGCAAGAGTGGATAGCGAAAAATGATAAGATGGCTTCGCCAATTCGAATGCAACTCCAATATCCTTCCACTGATCAATGGGATAACATTTGGGGAAGGGGGGTCCACAACTGAAGGGAGAGGGAGATTGCAGATGAAAAATGAACGTTCCCAAAATATTTTTTGTATCACTAGTTTTATGCTAATACTTGATCGAAAGCTTACAGTCGAAGAACCTTCTCGCTGACCGGTAAAACATCATTTCTAGTGACTCCAATAGAACATTCCATTTCGTTCACCTTTACCGTTCATGCTATTTGCCATACACACACACATATGCCCATATTTTGAAATCATAAAAACGGGTCATTTTAGTTTTTTGTCACAAAGATAGAATCATTCATGAATCAAATTTGCATTTTCATTCATTACGAAGTAGGTCAGTATTTCTCAATTAAGATTGCCTACTAAGTCGTTCAGAATCTCTCAGAAGCAGAAGGATCCGATTATTGAATTTCACCATATCTACTTCGTTAGCGATAAAGCATATACAAGTAGAAGTGACACAACAGCTGCCTTTTCTCTTCCTAGAAACCACAACCAACTCTAAACCAGAGCTCTAAACACTCTTGTTACGTAGTACGTGAGCACATCTTGTTGCGCTTAATTTTTTTCAAATAAAAGTGACGTAAACGGAATATATTACGATAAATTTAATATTGTTGACATCATTTTATGCTGACAAGCCATTGTCACAAAAAAGGGACATTTTAGAGTCCCGTTTTCCTGTTAAAAAAATACGTGAAAGGGACTCACAATAAGGGACTGTCCCGGCTAATATGGGACGTCTGGTCATCTTACATATACAAGATCCCTACAAGATCATTAATTAGCCACTACTGAAATATGTTTCTAGAACTATCGGTCAGAGCATCTGGAGAGCAGGAATCGGGCTTACATTCCGGTGAGATCAAATATTGCACTTCGTGGCAGTCCGTTTTCCGTCATCACTCTCTTAGCAATTTGTAATTTGAGAGAGTAGACCGATATCTGACGCCTGGAAACAAAAGACGTATTTTATGTCGTGAAAAGTAGAGATAATCAGAATTGTTCATCGATGTAAAGTGCGCAAAGGTTATTTCTATTAGTATCTGGGATTTGAAATTTCAATTAAAAGAGTATTATCCGTGTATGTTTCCTTGAGCCCTCATTTCTCTAGATGCGAGGCGTTGGGGTTTGATTATTTTTTCGACAGGGCTATTACATCAAATCTGTAGTTCATTTTTCCATGCTAAATAAGTTTCTAAAACACGGGAGCGAAAAATTATTATCAGATTTTGTCAACAATACTCGTTGCTATCATCTACTCTTGAGTTCAACTAATATTAGTAAAGGGGTGGGAGTAAATATTCCGAGAGTCAAGAAAACGTGCGCGTAAAACATTCGTTCCTGCCACTGAGGGTATTTTAACGAAAACTCTGATTAAATCATTTCAAAAGATTGCATGCAAAAACACTCCGATCCAGAGCTGCCTCGATTCTAACGAGATAAGTATGTTAAAGGACATGTGACGCGGTCATGTCGAAAGTGGAAAGATGGTACCTCCGAAAGCAGCCCGGCACACTGCCTGGTGCCCATTGCTGAACAATTCCCATACTACGCAGTGTGTAATATAGTTATTTATGCACCAAGGGCGTTATAAGAGTTCTAATGATCGGGCAACAACAAAAAGCCCGGGGGGGGGGGGGCAGAGGCTCGATCATTAGAGCCAGTTTACGCCCGTGACACATTTTATTCTTTACTTAATTTTTACGATTCACATTTAATTATTTACGAATTAACTACTGTTAACTTGACTCCGTTTATCTTTATTTGCCTCCATAAGAGAGAACATGTTGCTCCAACTATTTTCATATTAGCTTCGTAACCACGATCCTTTCGATCCAGCTAAGCTATGCATATAATGAAAAGATCTAGTCCGGCGTATTACTGCGTACAGATTCTTGCTCGTTCTGCACAGCACCAGTTTACTTCACGAAGCACGTGACCACAACACGAACACCTCGTTTGAAAAGTTAGACCAGACGCTTGCACCAGTTTACTTCACTTCATATTTTCCTCATGGTTATGGAGTGTATATAGAGCTCCATATTGAAGACAATAACAAGCAATAACGAATCAGTAAAAAATAAAAATTATTTGGCACAGCCCAACATTGGACAGTGTGATTCGCCGCCCACGTAGTAATACAATTCGGGTTACGATTTGTATAATTAAATATGTTAGTTCGTTAGTTAGGATCAAACGTTTGCCACGTATTTACGAATTAGGATTTTTCTACTAATTTAAAACAATTTGAAATAATGTTTGTCCATATTTTCAGTTACAGTATACAGAGCCTACCACCAAACACGGGCCATCCCCATAACTTGTAAACTATTCATGATATCAAAGTGCAGTTTTCGCTCAACAATGCCGAATTCACGGGGAAAGTCATATGCTGTTTGAAATATTTTTAGTTTTTCGAGAAATTTAAATAATGTATCTTATATTATTGTATTTCTCTGTTTATGATATATCCATTGCTAATGAGAAAAATATAGTTCCATTTAAAAAATCATAGATGATTACATTTCACGAAAACGAAAAATATTGCGAACAATATCTCTACATCATATTACTTGCCCCGTGATTCCGCATTGTTGAGCGAAAACTGCACTTCAATATCTTAAATCGTTTAGAAGACATGAGGGTATATCCAATCAACAGAAAAAGGATTAAAAACAAACTTTCAGCAACGCAATAATGTTCGGTTTACTTTGTACATGTTTTTCTATAGCTAATATAAAAATTAAGTTATTTCCTGCAATATTACGGAAAGAGTTTTATGGAAAAACACGTTTTCATATTTTCTCAATTTTTCGGACCCCAAATAGAATTGAAATTACTTTAATAACTTCAGAGAGACTGAAAAACAAGTTATTTGGGCAAAATTTAAAAATTTGGTTTTTAAAAATTCAAAATGACAATTTTGCTTCATTTCCACAGAAAATTTCCCAGTTATAACCTTCAATAGAAAAAAATTAAGCACTTCTACTCACAAACGCAATATGTATACAAACGTGTGTAATATAAACAATGGCGGGAGATATATTTCAAAAAATTTAAAATTTTCAATGTCAAAAATTGCAGTTACATCAACATGGCGTTGGTGCCATATTATTCTGTGCATTTAGTTACACGGTCACAGTTAAAGTTTAAAAAGATTGGAGACGTTTTGGGGAAAATGTTTTTAAAGTTATTAGAGATTTTTGCAAGTCGTTGATTTGAAAGACGTAACACAATTCTGTGAAGAACTGAACTGCGCATGAGCAGGTATCAAATGACAGGATTTCGATTGACAGGTCCCGATATTCCCCGTTTTACTACGTAACTTACGTAGTTTTCGCCGCCACCTTTAAACACGAACTCAATACTAACACACAATAAGCATGGAAGTAATGAAAAATACATTATCCATATTACAAATATAAAAAGGCAGGAACTTAATGGCTATTTTTTTAAGTTTATTCAAATATGTCAGAAATAAACTTACGTAATTCATAAGCATTCGAAGGTTATGTATGTATTGAGGCTCCTTGGATTTCATACAGGTGTCCGTCATTCGTTTTACTATCTTCTAATGCTTATAAAAGCAAAAATGGACTTAGAGACGCACAGATGTTTAATAAAAGCTTTTAGATCCTGTTAGAGGTATTCAGTTCCAATTAGTTCCTAGTTTTAACGTGTTTTCAATTGTACGACATGCAAAAACGCATTTTTCTGGAGATACGTTAATTCCTACTGACCATAATGTTTACGTACTACGACAATGGATTCCCGTCTTTCAAAAACTCTATTTTTATTCGAAATTATGCGAAAACCACCAATGACATGTACATGACATTAAAGACACAACTGAAGAGCAAATTTAATTGGGGAAAGACTGTTTTTAAAATGTACTTGAGTGAGGTGGTCCAAAAATTTTGCTTTTGCAGTTTTCGAAAATTCAAAGGTAACAGTCGAAATCGGACCTATGCCTTCTTAATAAGAGTATTTTTCTCTATTTTAAAAAGACATTTAAAAGAAAAAACTTGGAGCCATTACTGAGAAAAATTTGAAAAAACACCACAGGCTTCACGCGAAACTATTCACCAAAACTATTTTGGATGCGTTGTTTACTTCGAGGTTCGACATCACTTGTGTTTAACACATTCTCAAATACATGAGCACCCAGAGGGGGAAGAGGAGCGGGGGTAACTTTCTCCAGGCCCTAACTGAAAAGGGAGATATAATTTTTTCACTCGAAACAAAAAAGATTTGGCCGATCCGGAGGCCGAGATCGCTAAGATAGTAGTGTCGTAGCGATCTCGGACTGAAGGGTCAGGGGTTCGAGTCCCGCTTCGGGCATTTGTGTTCGTCCTATCACCGCTTGTCACCATATCGTTTCATCTTCGTAGTTACTATACCGTTAACTCCCATAGTGGTCGCTAATGATCTAGATGTTGATGCGATGCGTCTCTCAAAATTTTCAAGATCTTTAATAAATTATATTTTTTCTTGAATAGGTAAAATCACTTTTTCCTTTCTGTCCGTCATTGCCATTCGACAACTTGTAGCACAAAACTACAGTTCCCCAATAAGTTCGCCCTAAACGATTCAATCACACGCGCGGAACGCAACTCAAGAACCTCACAGAGAGACACCCCTCACTGTTGCCTAAAATTACTGTTTATCTACAGTTTCACTGTTGTTTATCTAACCCTCAGGGATGTTTGCCTATTATAGTTTTCAATAATTCTCTTCACTTACTTTGTAGGTCTACTTTTATTGTTTACCTTATCCTAAATTTAAAAGTTTTCTGAATGTCGTAATTTGTTGTAAAACGGGAGAAACAGGAGAAATAAGAGCGATTCGCAGATAATCAGGAGTTTACTGTATTAATTGCATATCCTGCCGTGGTAACGTAACGTGACTGAGGTTGTACGCCCATTGCCGTTCTCTTCACCTTTCAATTTTAATCGAACCTAAAAGTGACTCCACACATTCGGCATTCACCGAGCAGCGAGCTACTGCTTGCCCAATCCCGAGAAGCTGATGTATTCGACAAATGTTCGCTTCCTTTGAAGTGTGCACAAGACCGACACGCGGTGGGTAGGGCGAGCACCGAATGTTCTTCTTCACACGGCAAATACGAGTAGTAAGCAACTCAACCACACTACTTAGGATTCGGCGAGCGGTTGCTCGCTACTTGCCGAATACCGAATGCGACGAGCCGCCTTAACATGAACACACCCGATATAGAAGGATTTTCCTAAAAATGAGTCAAAGTGACAGTTCGCTAAACACGTGAACATCGCATGTAATTCAGAGAAGTATCCCTCCGCCGCGACAGCTATTCAGTCACGCCTCTTCGTGAAGTGTTTGGTTATGGCTCCCGTGAAGACATCACTATGCAGAAGTCTAGGAGTTTCGCTGAGGTATGTGCACGCACGCAAGTCCGAGAAATATTGAAATTTAATTACGTATGTGGAAATCTCTTACAGGGTGACCAACGATCTGGCATTTTGTAATTCAAGGTTTTTTCCCGGTTTTCCAGGTCTGAGGATATACATTTTCCAGGTTCTTTTTCGCACATTACAACACATTTACTTTCTACCGCTTACGCAGTAGAGAGAAAGGTCTGTAATGCTGCGGGTAAAGCGGCGAATTCTCGGCAGAAAAACTCTTATTGCCGGGCCCTGGTAACGAAAAGTGGCTACATCCAGTTGTAAAATTTATAAAATATGTAGGTCCTTCATAACGAAAACTCGTTTGACGGCTAAAGTCCTTTCGTCCGACAGCGAACAATGCTAGAGGCTACACCTTCACCCGATTTTCTTCAAAATTGATATTCCTTCATCGATCTGGCGATGCATCAGTCCCTTTAAATTTGATATCAATATTTTAATTTTGGGAGGTACTTTACATGAAGCCCCTGGGATATTTTCTTCAAAATTCAAATTCAACATTTCTTCAAAAAATTGCTCCAACGTTTTTGAATAAATTTTAGTTGTTGGATAGTATGAAGGCCGTTTAAGAGAACGGTGCAGGACTCATGTTCGTTGAAAACCCTGATTTTTCGAAAATTACAAAAGTTCAACATTTTTTCGGCATCTTCCTACAACTACAATTATGAAGATAGAGAGTTTTCCATTAATGAAACCTGTTCCTTGGAAATATAATTTGAAATAAGATTATATACAATTTTTCGAACATTTGGGTACTTTTCGCGTAATCTTGTGAGAAATATAGGCAGTTTTAATTTTTTAAACAATGTTTTTCCAAAAACGGAATCAACCATTTCGATTCAATTTTCACCTTGGATACCGTGCAGGACGTTGAAGAGTGCAGGTCTCATGTTCGTTGAAAATTCTGATTTTGAAAATAGCAAAAACTCAACAATTTTTTAGCCGACTTCCTACAACCACAATTATGAAGACAATTTTCTTAGTGAAATGTGTTCATGAAAAATATCTTTAAATAATGCTATGTTCAATTTTTCGAAAATATTAGTATTTTTTAAAATTTTGTCAAATATCGACATTTTTCTTTAAAAATGACAATTTTTTTTCATTAAATTTGGACTTTAGATAGCTTAAAGAGCGCATGAGAATGGTGCAGGTCTTAAGTTGGATGATATGCCCGTCTTTTCGAAAATTAAATGTTTTCTGCGTCTTCTTTTAACTTTAGTTGTGACGATAGAATTTTTGTCTTAATGAACGATGTTCACCAAAAACAGATCTTCGAATAAGGTCATGCTGAATTTTTAGGAAATAGTAATTTGGCATCAAACAGTCGCGCGTTTCGAATTTCCTACGCTTCGTGAACATAATTTGAGAGGTTTTTGAAAGCCATTTCTATTCTTATAAAAGAAAGTACATTAATGGAAGGTAATAAAATTAACTTCGAACAAATCACTTCTTCACTTCAAGAAATTTTGATCGCTGATTATGGTGTTTCATACGTAAAAGTTTGAAATAACTCCTGCTCCTGGATATCGGAAAAAACTGGTATACACCACAGGCGCTTCGTTTGAATTTGTTGGGTTTGGATTATATTAGCATTATTTCTAATACTTTACATGAAGAAAAATTGAAAAAATTGAGTACCATAAATTTGTACCAACAGTTTAACTTTGATATCACATTATTACCAGCGCTGCCGGGGGAACAATGCAGCGAAGGAAACGGTCTACTCGTATTTCCTGGCGGGAAACCCTGTCAAGATCTCCGCATGTTCATTTGCTTCGTGCTCCCTGTCAATTCGGACACTGTCACTCCGTACTCTCCGTATACGCTATAAGCAAAGATAGACTGCGCTCTTCTACAAAATAAGTTAAAATTCCCTTTATTATGGACGTGATAACATGGTTCGTTTCGATCGGGAAAACAGCAAAGTGGTACCACCGATGTCATCAAAGAAGACACTAATCGAAACACAGCGATCGAGTTCCCGGCGAGACATTTGTTGCGCAAATATCTCGTTCACGCACGTGCAACCCACAGACAACCATATACTGCTCGCGCAAGTTTTCTTGATACACGAGCTCCCTAGTCATCACCCAGCGCTGAAAAGCACGGCCCGTTGAGATACTTCGACTTCGACTCAGAACGGCACGTACCAATTGACAATGCTGGTAACAACCGCCTCGTACTTTCAAAACAATGATGGCATTTCTCGTGGGACGCTTCGGCGCTTTAAGTTTATGCCCACAGTTGGTACGCCCTTTTAAGCTGTGACGTAGCCAGAACCCTCCTCTCCCCGTACCCCCGGCTGTGGAATATCAAGAAAACTTGCGCACGTAGTAGATGCTCTGGGGTGCTAGGTACTCTACCCATGTTGCACCTACACAAGCGACAGTCTTTGAAGTTGTTATGCGTGAGCCAAGAGCTTCGCAATTCTCAAGCAAACATGTGACACTTCTCATACATACATCGATTTTAACACTCGCCATTATCATGTACTGAGTTGAATTCTGCACTTTACTGAATACGATACCGCATGAGAATAAGTGTTAAATGTTGGGGAAAATAACGAAAAATCCCGGTTTTCAAATAAAATTCCAAGTTTTCTCCCGGTTCTTCCGGGCGTTTTCAAATTCCCGGTTTTCAAGGATTCCAGGTTCGCTGGCCACCCTGCATTAGAAGTGATTTCTTCACACATTTGTGCTTTAAATAATGTCACAAAGTTTCTCGAGAACTCAACACTTTTCTGTGAAAATGAACTCAAAATACATTTTCAAAATCGTTCAAACTCCACTTTCTCAAAAATGGCTCCAAATTTGTTCAAACTTTTCCAACGGATAGTGCTAATTGCACTGTTTAATATGATCTAAAGAGCCTATGATATAAAAGTTCATTTTGGTGTATTCTTTTGTTTCTTCAAAAATTACACAAATGTATTTTTTAAAATATCTCTCACGCCGTTAATAAGCACATTTCCATCGATTTGTATACCTTATTGCATTTGTGAGTGGAAGTGATTTAAATGCTTTAAATGAAGTTTTTCGAAAACTCAATAATTCCTGCTAAAAAGAGCTTCCAATTTTGTATATATAGTAACATGCCATTTTTTAACGGTTCTTCTGTAATATTCTTAAACTAATATTTCGGTTCTACTATCAAGAAACCGGAAAGTTGAGAAAAAGTCAAAAAAATGTTCTCTATGCGACGATAGATGGCAGCTACCAAGACGATGGGGCAAGACTATAGAGCCAGTCCACTCGAAGGAAATCGGAAAACTTTGCTACGAGAAAGTCTGTGCCATTCTGAAGCATCATTAGTTAATTTCACGGGTACGGGACACCGTGGATAAGAGCCCAAAATTTATTGCTTATTTATCCTTGAAAATAGATTTTATTACATGAGAGCTTTTTTTATTTTCAAAATTTATGTAGTATATGACTCAGTGTAGGGATCACAGAATTTTGAAAATGTGCACAGAATTCACTTCTCCCCATAGCACGTCATACGCAGTTTCAACTGTTTTTTGACGCAAAATAAATAAATAAAATAAATACTGCTTACGCCGTGTAGAGAAAGTATTCTGGGGGAGAAGGAGAATTTTTCGACAGAAATCTCTTATTGCCAGGCCCTAGTAACGAAAAAAGGGACATATCTTGTTCCTGTATGTAGTAAATTATTACCTTTTAACACGTTGTGTAGTCAGAATCCATGTTTCGTGGGTCCTTGATACCGAAAAATCCACTGACGGCAAAATATGTCTGCCTGTCTATGGTCAACGCTGGCCCAAAACAGTTCGGACGATTTTCTCTAATTGATATTCCCGGATGAATCAAAACGAACTGGAGACCCTACAAGTTGGAAACGGTTATTTAATTGTTGCTGTTGTTGTTTGGGGGAGGGTTACTTTCTCGAAGCTTCAAATACATTTTTAATATTTTCCCAAAAAATGGCTAAAAAATTTTAGATTAATCTTCCTGCTTGGATAGCATGTCTTAAAGAAATGGCGCGAGTCTCATTTTCGTTGAAATCAATGATTTTTTCAGAATTCCAAAAGTTCAAATTTTTTTCGAGGTCTTCCTACAACTATAATAAAAATTTTTGAATTTTGCAAAAGATCGGTTTTTTTCGGAATTTTCATACAATATCGAAGACAATTTTTTGCTAACTGAAATCTGTACATCAAAAATTGATCTTGAAAGTCAAGTTCAATTTTTCGATAACATGGGTATTTTTTAGGTAATTTTAATTTTTTCAATCTTTGTAACCAATTCTTCTAAAAAACTACTCGAAATTTGTTTAACCTTTTTTCTCGTATGTTAAAAAGAACAGTAGAGAAAGCAGTGCTAGATTCATTTTCGTCGAACTCTCCGAATTTTCGGCAACTACAAACAAAAAATTATAGCAATGTACAATACCCATAGAGATCTTTTGAAATGAAATCTATACTTTAATATAACCTAAAATTCTAATAATCTATAATTTCATTTAAACTAATCTATATTTAAAATGAAGTGTATACTATAAAATACATTAAAAAGGGCCCTGTTAATTTTTTTAAAAATATTAGTTTCGCGTAATTTTAGTTACCAAATTGCAAATTTGAATTTGCCACACTTCGAATAACGAGCTGTCATATTTTTCAAACAATGGATTGGAATTTCCTGCACTTGTTTCACTAGAACATTTCAGAAGTAATCAACAGTGTTGTCAGACATAGGATACCTATCGAAATTTGACAAATGGTGAATTGCATTAAAATGTGAAGCTGGTAACAAAATTCTCACACAAAGCAAACTTTCCAGAAGTGCATTGAGTAACCCTACAACAGTAAAGATGTTTGTAGATGGAAAGGCTGATAACACATCTAAAATTGCACAGACTCACAGTCACAATATCAACACAAATTTGACAATTATAACTGCTTTTCATAGTTACATCATGTCCCAACTCAACAATGAGATGGAATTCACACAAATGCTGCTGCTGATTCGCTGTGAGGAATGTCATTCTTGCATTCCAATCTGATTCCCTGAGGGCTAGCACTTTTTAATTCATAGGTTTTAAATAATTTCTAAAAGATTAATGTGTAAATGCATAACAAAAGGTCGACTGTAAGAAACGAACAAAGAAATATGAAATTTACTAATTCTAATTTACAAAGCATCCGACTGTCTTTAAGAAAAATAATTGTATCTTCACAATTATATTTGTAGGATGACGCCAAAGGCTAAGCGCAATAAATTCAGAGCGAGCGATTATGTATATTTTTTTGTGCCAAATTACATAAGAATAATCATTTTCCAAAAATTCAACATGACCTTATTTGAAGATGTTTTTAATGAACACATTTCATTAAGAAAAAAATTGTATCTTCACAATTGTAGTTTTAGGAAGGAGACGAAAAAAAAATAATTTTTTTTTAATTTTCGCAAAATCAGGCATTTCAACGAACGTGATACCTGATCATTCTCTTAAGCGTCCTTTATGCAATCTAAGGTCCCAATTTAATCAAAAAAATTTGAACCATTAATAAGAAAATAAAAATTGTCTGTTTGACACACAATTTTACAAACAAAAATCATGTTTTTGAAAAATTGAACATGTATTTTTAGATCCGTTTTTGATGAACACATCTCATTAAGAAAAAACTGTATCTTCATAATTGTGATTGTAGGAAGACGCTGAACAAATTTTTTCACGTCTCAAATAATCAGGATTTTCAACGAACATAAGACCTGTGCCATTCTCTTAAACATCCTTCACAGTATCTAATAAGTTTAATAAAAAATGGAGCTTCATGTAAATACCCTCAAAATGAAAATATCAGTTTCAAATTAATACAAACAGCCAGATCACCTGGGAAATATCAATTTTGGAGAAAATCGGCTGCTGCTAGCGTTGTTCACAAACAAACGGACAGACATTTTGCCATCAATCGATTTTTTGGTACCAAGCACTCACAAGACACGGATCTGGCTACACCACGTGTTAGAAGATTTTTTTAAATTTAGCATCTGGATTTATCCAATTTTTAGTTGCCAGACCTCAAGAGCCTATAAAACGTGAATTCTAATTACAAAACGAGATCGCGCTTGGTCCGTGGACTGTTTGATTGGGAACTGCTCCGGCATTCCTTCGTTCAACTGAAAAATCACGAAAAACTACCGATCAGAGTAGCCGACTGCTTGAATCCAGGCAGCGACTGATTTCGACCTAGCTATGTAGTTAGTGCCCAAAATCCTGCCACTGACGGGACTCGAACCCTAGGACCTCCCTCCTAGAGGCACTGCAGTGACATAATGCTCTGGGCCACCTGAGTCGATATTGCTCCTCCAGTAGAGATCTCTGCCTTCAGAAAGACCAAAAAAAAAAATAAAATAAAATAAAAACAAACCAAATTAAGAGCACCATAGCTTTGTGCAAAGGTGAGAAAATAACAAGGGAAAAAGAAGTACACGTAGAAACTATTCAAGTGATTCTACAAAAAGCAGAATTTCACTGTCACATAGCTAATAATAATAATAATAATAATAATAATAATAATAATAATAATAATAATAAAAAGAAGAAGAAGAAAATAATTCCAAAATCATATTCCAATGGCCATATTACAATTTAAAGTCCATGTACAATTTAAAGCCAAAACTGTCATGAAAGCAAAAAACATTTGAATACAAATGAAAAAAAAAAATTATCAATTGAAGCACTCAGGATAATAATGGCAGATCTCCATCAACCTCGCATTTTCAGTTAGAAGTATGACACTAAACTCCCGCCATATATATATAATATGCTGAAATATCAAACAAATTGGGATATGACAAAACCCTCAAATTTCATCTTCAAAAATTTGTCCACAGTGAAAGTGAACAAAATCAAAAAGGCATTTTTCTCGAAACAAACTTTGGTTGGGATCTGCAGTTAATATTCTGAATGCCTAAATTAAAACAATGCATATCGCATTAGAAATTTAAAAGATACAAAGAGAATGTTTCAAATTAAG
This sequence comes from Teleogryllus oceanicus, assembly GCA_964035755.1. NCBI lineage: Eukaryota > Metazoa > Arthropoda > Insecta > Orthoptera > Gryllidae > Teleogryllus > Teleogryllus oceanicus. Next base: position 66,016,946 of record CAXIVR010000004.1, read on the forward strand.
ATGATCAACCCACTCCAAACATTAACCTTTAGACTCTGGGATCATTTGTGATCCCAAGTGCAAATAGGTTTTTGCAACACACTGAAAATTATTCACATGAACCTCTCGTTTTAGAAATGCAATTTAACCTCCAGTCTTAGGTGATGTAAACTATTCAGTTTTCTTGGTTGGAATAATTTGATTTTTATGCATTTGGAGTCAGAAACATCCCCAAACAGATTCCACGTCACATATCTAATTTGCAAGAAGAATTCTCAAAATTTGTCGACTTCTGTTTTATAATATTATGCAGTGATTTCTAAACAATAATCTGATGTATTTGTCCATTAAAGAATGGTAGGCCTGTTTCAAACTTTCTCATGTTGGTAAGAGGTCAGTTCTGACCCCAAACAGAATCCATTTAAGTAATGGAGAAACAAAGTCAAAGCATTAAAGTAGTAATTTAATGAACACCTGTGGATTTCCTCTCATACTGCTCCTAATCAGACCAAAGTTAACTTCCCAAGAAACACATGTAGTATGCATGTACGCATGTACCACAGCACTGATATTCACTCACGATTTAATATGCATGACAATTGATATCTAATGAAGTACCCACCGCATTACATAATTAATGTTGCTTTCAATACAATTTGAAATATTTAGCAAGACAAAACTTCCAAAACATTAGCAAAAAGCCCATGTTAAGTAGTACTTAAGCAATCATCATTCCTAAAATTACTGTGACAACCAATAGCATTTCACGATATATTTATGTCCCATAACTATTCAGGTTTATTAGCAAATCATTCTTATTTTAATTTCAGAACCAAATAGCACCAAGCTTTGCATTAAATGGTAGATCAGACCTTTGTAATCTACACACAACAACATCGTTGATATGTATCATACTCTTTAAACCCCAACACAAATTAATGTAAGTGATGGCTGGGGCATACAGATGAAGTTTTAAATATGTCATAAATAAAGAAGATAAAGGCACCTTTCCAAACAATTTCCAATTAACAAAGTTAATGAAAAGTTATAACCTCAATTTTAGAAGAAACTATTTTTGTTGTGAATTTCAGACCCTACATATCCTTCCTGTGGAATATTCTGAAGTATCAATTAATGTTATGAAATTGCCTTTCCTCTTTGTACTTTCTAACTTTTACATCACCATGATAATGATGAACTCATCATGAAACATTTTATCATTTAAGCTTTACGATTACAGCAGACATCACCTTGATGCTACGTAAATACTTCATGTCAGGAGAATACTGGTGTTGTTAATCAATACAAATAAAATCGTTGGATGTGGAATGTCCAGGCACATTGCAACCATGGTAGGGTTGACTAAGGGTCAAACAGAAGGGAGTTTGGACAACGTTATTTAAAATTCCCATCTAATTGTCTTCCTCCCTGAATGAACTACCTTCATTCTTTCAAGTAGTTTTGAATAACACACCAGGAAGTTTGAAAGGGGGAAACAGTATTTAGTTTCAAAACCAAAAAATAGGAAAAAACCCTCTTAGCTTTACTTCAAAGTCTCTAACATTGGAAACAATAATCAGTTACTGTTAAGTTTACCGGATTATTAAAAATGTGTTATATTTATTATAAATTTCCAATATTGTCAACTAATAAAAATTACACTTGTACACTACAACCTGGCCACTGAATGGGCCCATCAAAGAGTTACCTCAAGATCTATTGAAACTAAGAAAATACTTTAAAAATATCTCACCTTGTTGAGTGGTAGGTGGTGCAGGAGATGACACTGAAGAACTAAGAGTGTTCGTCACACTAGGTTTAATGTCCACACTCGCAGAGGGTGTACTAAGAGATGTAGACAACACCTGAGTTAGATCTTCATCATCATCCTCGGGGTCTAAGGGATTTGTTCTTAAAAAATGCAGGAACTGTGCTGAAGGAGGTCGCTTTCGCCAGGAAAAATAATCCATCATGTTTCCACCATGTTGTAAAAAGAATAATTCAGCAGTGAATTCTGCAAACTGTTCACGAACTGCACTCAAATGCAAGGTCTTATGATCTTGAATCCTCTTCCTCGTCGCAGCAACTTCTTCACTTGGTGGTGGTCTCTCCTGCATCTCTGTCAGTCGTATCCTCTTTCGAGGACCTGAGAGATGAGAAACAGTGGATTGGCTCACAGCAGGATGAGATAAAGTTCCATGAGGGTTCGATGGCGATCTCACTGTGGGAGGTGAGGCTAATACTAATGTAGGAGAAGATTGCATGATCCCTAAAGAGTTTGTCGTCCTCTGTCTCGGAGGTGAAGAAAGTGTGCTAACCAAGGTAGGGTGAGATGCAGCATTAACCGTAGGTGGTTGACTAATGGCAACAAGTGACACCGCACCCCTCCCCGACACTTCTCCAGGAGCATTGCTGCTGGTATTGTTAGCAAGTTGTACACTTCCTGTCCGACCAGGCACTTGTGAAACACCCACTACGTTCACTCGAGGAGACTGAGAGATGTTCAAGATTCGTGTCACCCCCTGCTGGATTCCTGCATTGCTGCCAGCAATAGTTGGTAAAACCTACAAAAGAAAGTTTACTTAAGTGTATTTATAGAACAAATTTCTATATCAATAATATAACAATTTACAAGTTTTGTTATCATCCACTCAGACCTCTCTGATTGTCCTCACATTTCCACTATTATATTGTCATCAAGAAAAAATGTTTTAAACATTTTTGTCAGGGCTACATGTCAATTATACATAACTATTCTTAAATTTTTAATTCAGAATATAAAACATTTTGACTCTTAGTCAAACAACAAAAGTTAGCAATTAATCAAACATTGTGTAAGGTTTCATTTACCTCTCCAAAGTTTGACACATACAACTCCAAAGGGCCATAAATAACGGATAGTGTTTGGATAAGTTAGATCTCTTTCAAATTGTCCAAAACAGAAAAGCTTATTTTATTGCCATGGCAAACACCAATTTAAAACATGGTTAACATAACTAATTGCTGAAAAATACTAGGAATATAATGTTTAATAATTCTATGCATATTTTAATGTAACTACAAACAGAACTTATCTGTATCAACCAAGTATTATTGAATCCAATAAACCCACAGAATTCAAGAGCACTCTAATATAAATTGAATATAAAAATTATAACAAATACTGATATACATTAACACCCTTTCATGCCCATGTATATAAGCAATTTCTACATTAGAACATTTTATTCAAGATCACTGTATGAAGTTTGAAATTAAATTATAAAGTAGATAAATCAGGTTTCTGTTTATTCCATATTAAAAGATGACTTACAAGCAAGCAAAAGTAGAGATTAAAGGATAAAAATGAATTTCTACAGTATATAGAATGCAGATATGCATAGTGCAGGACTGCAAGATTCAAAGCCACTATACAAGCAAAGCAATGAAGTACATCCAAGACCGCAAGCATTAAATTAAAACCTTTGTTGGAAACTTATATTAAAATTCAGAAGTAACACTACACTACAAAAACAAACAAAAAACAATAGGTTATATCTGATCACCCTTTTGTTTGTGTAATACGTGGAAGTGTTTTGAAACTGAAGTTTGACCATTTCATAATCACTGAGTAACAAAATGCATAGGTAATCTTCTGATGAGGTCAATAACACAATTTCACATAACCATCACTGAACTTACACCAGATAATTCAAAATGATTGATGTATTCTTGAGGTAACTGCCTACTCATATTGACTTCACTCCTTTCTGATTAAAAAGCAGTGTTGCCATATATGTACTGATTTAATTGCTCTGATTTTGGCAATGTTGCTGTTTCTATAGGGACAAATGCCCACCATTAAAATAAATGTGCATGCTTGCCACATTGATTTGTTGATATTCTAATTCAATGTATTCTTAATTCAGTCTACCAATTGAAGATTAGATACGTCATGCCAATCAATTTTGCAGCACTGCTACCACACCATTTAAATTATGATCCCATGGTAACAAATCAACATGAGCAAATGCTTGCACTAACAAAATAATTTCAAGTTTTATCTGTAAGTATGATTTATTATATTGTATGCAATTTCTTAAACCAAGAAATTAACTAACATTTTATGAGAATAAACATTAACTAGTTTTAAGAGAATTTTCATTACTTTTGTCTAAAGGGCAAAGAGCTCAATACAAAATTACACAATTAGTAATGGAAACAAGGATAGGAAACTAATGCAGAAAAATAAAATCTGGTTATCACCTAATTTTCTGATTTGAAATTTTTTTAATGCAGGACAATATTCAATCTTTAAAACACTGCACACACTCATCTTTTCTCTGCTGACATTGTATCTTCTGGACATGCTAACTTCATAACAGTAGTATAGAAAGTAAAAGTTGAGTAATAAAGGTTTAAGAATATATTTAACATTCATCTCCAGTACTACCTCACTGCATTTTATGTTTTTTAATATAAGTGTACCAACAAACTACTTTTATTTCTGAGATATAGTCCTCTATCATTTCTCACAAATGCTCAAGACAAGCAAATCTAATTAGTTTGACATTCAAGTAATTTTTTCTTTGGAATCAAAATATCACAATAAAAAATTAGAATTTTATATACTTGAACTAGTGTAAATGTACAAGACAAGTGTAGATATTATAAACTCATCACTGCATCAAAACAAGCCACATGCTACTTATGACACTCGAAAGCCAAAAAATATCATAACCTAACAAATATCACAAGCAGTAGTAATAACACATTTTCGTATTTAACATGAATTTCATATTAATATAATCAAGAATTTCATATTAATATAACAATGCATTAAGCTTAACATGCAATAATCAAAAATAAGATACGTGCAAGATTTTGAATTTTCAACTGATTTCTCTTACTACAAATGTTCCAGGCACAAATATTTTGGAAAATTTGGATACAAGGCACAAGAACCAACGCCAGATATTGGAACCCACAATCTTAATTGTATTTCAGTATTTGTTGATTTGCAAATAATGATTCAAAAATTAATAGTTACAATAGCAAGTACAAAATTATTACAAGCAGTACTAGACTATTTCTCTTAGTATATTGATATAACATAAGATACTTTTGCCATGCACATTTATGTTTACCTGCATAAATTCACAAAACTCAAAACAATAAGAAGTAATGTTATACAAAATCTTTTTTAAAAACAGAATACATGTTCCACAATCAACAGACCTTCAAATGCAACATCAGTCACAATGGTCAGGCAGCAATGAAAAATCTTTATCCACTGAACATCAAAAGTTCACAATCAATTCTCTATGTAGGTCCACATTCCAAAATTGACAACCTTCAATTAATAGCATTCAAGTGCAACAATTCTCACTATCTTCAAAATTGAAGTAAATACATATTTAAGATGTGTCACAAAATAAAACTTCTACATAGTTACAAATCAAAGATATTAACAATAAATTGCTGTGCCCGAGGACAATCAGTTTCCATTAAATAAAATCCCGAGTGACATTTCACTCACTTGAGTTAGGCCAGGAACATTCACATGAGATGTTATCACAAATTGCTGCCCACGCGTTGTCAAGACGTTCACATTTTGCGGCGCAGAGGCCAACACTTGTTGTATCCTCACAGTCTGTCCGGATGCGACGTTCAAATTCTGCGGGGACGGATGAGGTCCCGTCCCAGCCTGATGATCACTCATCTTCTGAGAGCCTGTAAACTCGCACAAAAGCTCAATGATAACTTGTACAGATAGTAAAAATAAAACATTCGGGAGGTACGTTTTGTAACAATGACTACAAATATTGATACAATACAAATTAACTTCACGAAGTGTCATTTTATCGAGAAACAATTACGATACACATAACCTCGGGACACATTATAACCCACGAAAATCCCACAAATAAGTAATTAACTAGTAATTCCACACCATAACTCCACCATTAAAATTATTTGCGATCGGAAACAAGTTCTGTCGTCATCAAACTACACGAAATAAAAATTCTTCATGAAACAAAGAAAATTCCACATTACTAACTTCCAACTCAACCGCCATATTGCCACTTTGGTTTCGGCCACCAAACTCACCATAATGTTATCACAAAATTCCGTTGTGAAAACTAAACATCCACACATTAAACACTCACATTACAATTCAATAACACACGAGTGTTTATTAATAATCAACCGTGTATCACACATTGCGAGTTACGAGCGTCTTTCGTAAGGATAACCGATACATTTTACTTGAAGACCAGCCAAGCTCTTTCCATCATGGCGGCGAACACGGAGAGCAGCAAACGGAGAATTTTTGTACCTTACCCCCTCTCCGCTGTGAGAGAACGCGGTTACAGCAGCCATTTTGATGTATGCAATTGCAACAACTTGACAATGTACGTAAACACCTGCCTTAGAAGTGCTGAATGTATTATTAAATATTAAATATTTTTCTTCTCAAATTTTTAACGTATTTTTATCTAATAAATAATTATCTATTATTATAATTGAGGTTGTTCGTGTCGTATTGGGAATCGTACATATGTATTCTCAGTTGAGAGCACTGCGTAATTTACGCGCTAAAATACATCTATTCAAGTTGATTCTATTACAATGTTTTTACATCATTTTACACTTGAAATGAATGTAATGTTTGAATTTGAGTGTTGTGGTAATTTTGGTGGACTTGTGATGTAAATGAGTGAGGATATTTCCACCGTAAACTACTGAAACCGTGCTAGGGTACAGGTACCTTATGTACAGAAAAGAAGGCTCTGATTCAACATGGCAAGATTGTGTAAAGAAATGAATTCCCTCTTTTCGGAATTTGTTTTGAAAAACCTACATCTACGTGGTGTCCATACTGTCGTTGATTTTTTAGAAGAAAATCCAGAAAATTTAGTCAGAATTACTAAACTTCCTTATAAGGTTTGTTTCGGATGTATGGTTGAAAGAGAAGCTCAAAATTTATCCTGAATATAAGGAAAATATACATTTTGAGACTAAACATATCAATCACTTTTAAATACTGTAGTTTTCTAGTTTTAGACGTACTTTACTAAATACTATACTACATCTTAGATTCAAATTTGAAAAAGCACTCCTAGTTTTAACTAGGGGGTTCAATGGCTATGTTTAATCTCCTACTTGGAACACTCCAGTTCACAGAAATGCATTTGCCACTACTATAAAAGCTACTGCTACAGTAATAGTAGTAATAATAATTAAAATGTGAAGTTTTATTAATAATGCTGTTACTTTTCAACACGTTTGGCCAAACATTACATTTTTCTGTTATGTGAAAGTGCTTTGTGTTCATGAACTAAATGATTATGAAGGTATCAACTCCAAAAGTGAAACCATGAAATTCAAGCATTAATTCAATATAATATAACTAATTTCATCTATTTATAACAATTATATTACAAACAACAAAATTTATGAAAGTTGCAATGGAGATGAATTCAAAGAAGAAGAATCTGATCGGCTTAACTATTTAACATTTGTTTTACCTAATTGTGCTGATATTGTTCATGTGCTGGAAAATTTCTAGGTATACCTATTATAGTTGGTAATAACATGTTCCTTAAGGTAAGAAGACAAATTCAGAATAATATTTTTGGGATGTCAAAGTTGGATTTTCTACATAATATGTGTCAAAATTTAAATATCGTTGAAAATATATAATAATTTTAAGGTTCAAGATTTTGAAATTTTTTGATGTCTTATTGGAGTCAATAAAGTCTAAGCATTGTTTTTATTCCTGTATTAAATTATAGGATACATTTTCTAAATCACTTTTAATTGAAATTGTGTTTACTTAAAGGGTACTAAAGAGTATTATGTTTGCCATTAATTCAGTTTGATGAATGATTGATAAGAATTCTTGTGACTATCCCTTTCAAATATTGTATTATTATTTTGAATCCGTGAACATTCAGATCTGGAAAAATCACTTGCTTTTAGGTTTTGCAAACATTATCAAATTTAGCTTCACTCTACTATATCTCATTGACTTTAAAATATTATTAAATTTGACATATTTGTGAATTAATCCTGTATGTAAAATGTGAAGATTATACAAACAAATGTTAATTATCATTCAACTAGTTGAAAAAAGACATGCACATTGCCTATTTCCAGTACCAGAATTTTCAGTATACAAGTGAAGCTCCCCAAGTCCAAAAATTGTGTTTTGAGATAAATCAAGTTGAAAATCCTGTTAAATTTATTTACTCAATATTTTTGCTAGATCAAAGATAATACCAGGGATATTTTGTAACACACATTTCAATAAGTAATAATTTTAAGGAAAGAAAAAAAACAGATCCAAAGATAAGTTTCTCTTGTACATTTTCAATATTCTCTGCCTTAGATAATAAATTAATAATAGGTAAATTAGTACATTCAAGCATAATGATTTCCACTAATCTACACAATGGAAACAATGTGACTTAGTGATTTAAATAACTCAAAAACATCAAAAATAGACTTGTTTACAGAGGATCCCATCCAATTTATTTCGGATGTCCATTACACAGTGAAAACTTATTTCTTTATCTTTATATTGGGAGTAGGAGTTGACGTGATAAGTTTCACAACACACTTTTATTTCAAAATTTTGACTCATCTTTTTTGCATGCATCCCTCATTGAGTACCAATTAAAAATTTGTTTTTAGGCATTGTTATTATTGAAAGATTTTTACAGTAGGTGGATACAACAGTATGAAATACATATCTATCCTAATGAAAATAAAATATTGTTTTACTTATTATAATTGATATAAAAATACTCTAGTGAAAACATATTCAAACAAGAAGTGCTTTGGTGAAGGATAAGTCATGCCAAATTTATGTAATATACTTTTTAAAAGATGTGTGCCAATAGGCAGTGTTTAATACTTTTACTTTAATCCAAATTCAGTTGTAAAGAAAATATGATTTGTGGTAAATTTATGATCAGTTTTATTTTATTTAATATTTTGGTTTGTTTGTGATTTTAGGATATTGTGCTTCTTCGACATAACATCATAGCCAATTTTTCTGCTTTCCAAAGTAGTGGAAAAATAGCTTATAATGAAATTGTTACAAATTCTGCAATGGTTTCTACAGGAATTGAACGGTAGAGATCTTGTTCAGCTTTTGTAATATTCATATTAAATTTCTATTTGTTCATCAGTTAAACTTTGAAGTGTGCCATTTTAACTTTTGATGTAATCTTTTGTTACATGCCACATGTTTTGTAGATTTTCAAATGTGACATAATTATTAATGCTGTTTTGTTAGACATTATTTTCTCTCAAGTTGTTGTGAGAGAGGAATAAAATATTTAATTATATGTTATATCTTCAATTTCGATCAATATTTAGTACTTGAGAGCATTTTAAAATTATCTCTTTTTTCTAGGCTTGATGCCCTTCTGGGAGGAGGTATTCTCACAAGCAATATTTATGAAGTATGCGGTTTGTCTGGAAGCTGCAAAACACAGCTATGCCTTACAATTGCAATGAATATTGCTCTCAATTTGAAACAAAAATTGTATTACATTGATGCCAAGTTGGATTTCTCCAGTCGCAGAATATTTTCTATGTTGGAAGAAAAACAAATAGCAGAGACTGTAAAATTATTGGTGTTTCTTTTCATTTAATTATGATTTTTAAAACTCACAAAAGCATTATTTATGGTTTCAAAATGTTTTCTTTTTATTTCAGGATGTAACTGAAACATTGAAAAGAATAGAAGTTGTGCGAATAAAAGATCTTTATCAGCTGTTCTCATTTCTTCATACATTACGAGAAAACCTAGCTCAGCGAGAGTTAGAAAGTTCTTTTGTAAGAGTTATCATTCTGGATTCTTTACCTGCAGTATTTTTTTCATTTCTCAATGACACAAACAATGAAGGTAATTTGATGTGCCACCTAGGATAATTTAATGCTCATATAAACAGAACGTTCAGAAAGAGTAGGTCAAAAATCACTTAGGCAGGCATGCATCAGCAATCTTGATTTGAGAGGTCGCTAATTCAAGTCCCACTTAGGCATGGTTTTACCTGTGTGTTGTGGAACGGAGGTCTCTCCCACCCATCATGCATAATTTTTTTTAATGATATTCTGTTTATCCTGTCATGCCTGGGTGGCATGAGAGGCAAGAACATGTGCCAGACAATGTAAATCCCTGATCGTGTGTTGTGGCATAGTGAGAGACCTAATCATATATCTCCTGATAACATTACCTTTGTCCTATAAAGTGAGTGAAGCTGGGACGGCCCTAATTAATATTTTGGCAGCTCCTGCCAAAAAGAAAAGAAAAACAGAAATGAGCCTAAGGGGGGATCTCATCCTGAAACCAAGGTAAATGGTGATATAAAAGGATAGGGGATGGGTGACTGTCCCAGAACACTGCGACACGGGAGATTAACAAAGTGTCAGAAAGGGTAGGTTACCCCAAGGGCTGAGAGGCCAGATGTAGACATGATCTAAAGATGTTTATATATGCGTATATTCATATGGCCCTTCAGGGAAAGATAAAAGACTGTGGTTCCATTTTAACTTGAACAATTGTTGGGCAAAAATTTGTACGTTTCTGTCCTAAGTAATATACTGAGCAACTATTCCCATTGTCAAAGTTCTTAATAAAAATATTTCTTTAAAAAATGTATACTATTTGTTTTTGTTTTTTGTAATGGTGAAAACATTAAATATTATTGAAAGTGAATTTTTCAAAGTTGAAGCGAACAATAAATTTCAGTGTAAAATACAATTAGGTGTAATAAACAACTCAACTCCCGATTTTTAGTTGTTTTAAAATGGTTTTCCTATCTTTAATAAAACTAATGTTGTTTCTTAATTTATTACATTTTTTTAAAATTTGTATATTCTTTACATTCATTGAATATTACATCGAACAAATATTTCTTCAGTTTCTACAGGAATTGTTGGTATTCTTTGAAGAATTAAAAAGAAATAGCTCTTTTTTCTCCTAGACATCCGACAAAATAAAAAATCTTTCAGAGGTACCAAAACTGCCATTGGTTTGTACTATGGGCTACTTCTTGAAACTTGAACGTAGTGCAATAAGTTGCATGAAATTATAAAGAACTTTAAAATATGAAAATGATTTTTATTTGGTTTTTATCTTGCTAATAAAACATGTTTTGGTTTCAGTTTAATGCCTTCTTTCTAACTTTAACTATGTTGGCTTCAAAGCCTTGGGGACAGAGTTTCCCTGAACTTTTTGTTGGGTTTGTTTTTCCTAGTGGCGGTGTTGTTTGTTTGTTTTTTCTTTCTTTCTTTTTCTTTTTTCTTCTTCACCCAGAAATTTCACTTTTGATTCAAGCACAAACTTTAGTGCACCTACGTATGAAATCTAAAATTCATCCTAAATGTTTTACACTCTCCCTCTTTCTGTTAATTTTTTATCTGATTTTAGGTATTGCTTTGAAGAGTCAGTTAGCAAATACAATGAAGCATATTGCTTTGGAATGTCATGTTGCCTTTCTTCTTGTAAATCTTGCATCTAGACATTTTGATGAAATAGAGAATTTACCTGATCCAGAGCTAACTGTTTCATCTATACAAACAGAAATAGTGAAACCTGCTCTAGGCAAGCAGTGGCTTCATATTCCAAGCACTAGGTTACTCTTGAAGAAAATGGAATCTCAGGTACATGTGAGCATAATTAAAAGCATAAATATGCCACTAGGTTCTTCATGCATCCTGAATATAAAAGATGAAGGGTTAGTTTAACATGACTGCTGGTCAGGAAATCCATATGTATTTATTCTTGAAAATTGTATTATAGATGTATATAAACAATTGGAATAAAGATTACTTATATGATTTCTATTTATTTCTTGTGACAATGCAAGGTGATGTCAAGTTATTGAAGATCAGGTAGTGAATCACGAAGGTCAAGAATGCACATAATTTTCTATCTTTACATATCTGTGTATGAACAAATTGATGGAGTTCTGTATTAGTGAATATCTTAAAATAAGTTTAACTGCAACTGTTGTAATTTTCTTAGCATTGCAAAAGTATTTCTTGGGAATTACATGAGGAGTATGTATTTGAAAAGCAAGTATATTAACAAAACAGGTTTTCTATGTTTCCACATGATTTTTGGACTGGAAATGTATTCTGTCTGTTACTGTAAGTGATTGTTGATCATAAGTAATTTACTATGAATTATTTGTTAAGTACATGATAATAAAGTGAGAAAATTGATTTGCAAAACTATTTAGAAAAAGTCATTTTAACAAAAGGTACTTTTCCTGGTTTAAAACGGTTTTGAAGACAGTAGATTAAAAACTACTTAACTTAACCTGTACCAAACTAGGCATTAAGCAACAAAATAATGGTTGGGTTCTGTCATACACCAATATTCAAGATAACCTCTAAAATATGATTTTTAACAAGGAATCAAAAGCTGATTTGCAAAGTGAAGCAGAAAGAGAAGTGTATGGTTTGCAGTGGTACGTCGAAGCAATTGCATTTGCATGCCAAATACAAGTTATACAATGTAAGAAAATTGAGGTTAAGGTAAAATTATTGCGAGTGCCCATGGAATTCATTGGCGACAGGCTTTAGCAATTTGTATGGCCCTCTGTACACAACTAAAAAAAATATTAAGGTAACCATCTTACAGGATGATTAAGGAGTTCCGTATATATCAGTCTACAAGGCAGTATTTGGGATTCGTCTCAGTCAATTAGAACCTACACTGTGATTGAACTATTAGTTTCAATATTTCTTCCGAAATTATCACGATCTCATTTATGTAGCGTAGAGAAAGTTACGTAATGCGGAAAATTATGAGATTTCAACGGAAATAAATGTTTTGGGATCCCCTTTTACCGACAAAGTGTTTTTTAACTTTCTTGTATACGGAGTAATATACGTACGTAGTAAAGCTGTATAGTAGTAATAATGCTACAGAAAATCGATTTGGAAATTTCGAGTAGGCCTACAAGTTTTGGGGGCCTCTGAATTTTTTAACGTCGGTCCGTCTGTACCGACACTAGCGCATAACTATCAGTTTTTTCTTCGAAATTAATATACCCCCTTCGATCTGGTCCGACCCAAAGCCCTGCTTTTGAAAATATCTTTGTATTTTCGGAGTACTTTTCATGAAGCCTCTGGGACATTTTCAAAATGGCTCCAATTTCTATTATAGAATAGTAATATACAGTGCTTGATTTATAAAATGTTAGGTCCCGAAGCGCCCCCAAATTAATAATGGATTTAATAGAAATAGTTGTATATTTTAAAATATACACATATTTGTACACAAAATATACAATTATTTCGGAGGTACCGGAACGCCGTTCCGGCGCGTTCTGCCTGAAATCAAGCCCTGGTAATAAATACTTTTAGAGGTAACAGGAATGATTTTCACTCTTACAACCAAATTTTCAAAAATTACAATTTTTTTGCACCCCCCTCCCCCCGTATAACTATATCATTAAAGATGGAGATATTTTCTTCAAATAAAATTTGTTCTTCACGAATAGTTATTTAATTATTGTCGAGTTAATTTGAAAATAGTATTAACGCAATTTTGAGTGGAATACGGACTATGGGCGCTGCCCTGAAGACATTTTCCTCTGGTGATAAACCGAAAAGAAAAAAAAAAAAAAAAAAACGGAAAAACTATCGCCGAGACAACCAACCTCGGGCAGCGCTGCCTGTTACTTCCGCCACATCGTCCGAGAAGACCTTGCACCCTATAATACGAGTACAGTCAATCTCTCCAGGGAACTCGTTGCGCAGCGGATGGCCCCCGCACCCTCGACTGAGACGGACAAGTGAAAGTGCCTATGAGAGGAGCATCTCCGACCTCAAGATACGTCATCCACACAGTGGCGGTGAAATAATAATGCGTGTGTCCCTTCAAGCGTATTGTGACGTCGTGGGAATACACAATAACACAGACACGAGCTTCAATGATAAATATGTACAGGTTTATTCACAATATGTACAATAAACATTTAAGTTACTTTTAGCTCTTGGAAAACGTTTACTTCCCTGATCGCAGGAGCGATCCTTAAAAATGTAATCTGACTCGTAGTCCGCGCCACTCCTCAGCGAACCTTATGCACACAGCACGTGGCTCCCGTGACGTAGGTCACTCGTGGAAAATCTCCACCCCGGCGTCCCAACACATGGGTTGCCGTACGAGCCTCGCTCGGCTCCGCACCGCCCTGGGCGCAAGTTTGTGCATTCGCACGAGGGTTCCACTCAGCTCGACAAACCCCACCCCCGCGCCTCCATTCGCTCTTATATAGCCCCCACCCACGTGACCTGAAACGTCACTGGGTTTTTCACACGGCCCGCGCTAGTCGCGTTGCCAGGCATTTTGGGCATCCCTTTCCCTGGTTCTAAGAATTTTGCACGCGGCAAAAATGCGCTGTCCCGTATTTTGGGCATCCCTTTCCCTAGCTCTCGGAATTCTCCCAATACCGCATTGTTCTTACCTCCTGCCTGGCCCTTGCGTCTAATCCCTTTGGCGCCGCCATTTTGAGTGGAGCGTACAATACGTTACAGTATGTTTCCTAGTGGTTAGCGTAAAATGTGTATTGTGTAGCGTAGTAGTTGTAATGTTTGAGTAGCCTGAAGATTTCATTTTAAGTTCCAGACGGAGACTGATGTCAATAAATAGTGTATGACTGTAATTAATAGTGTTGTGGCAGGGTGAGCCCTGCCCGTTTTCTTCCAGAGGCTGACGATCACAGCAACAACCGTATGCTTAGATTTTAAGCTAAGACAGTAATTCAGATTAGTACCCCCCCACACACACACACAATTTTATGTAAACCCAATATAAAGAAAATAAAAGTATTTTGATTAAAACAAGATTTTCTAAAGAAATAGCTCCAAATTTTTTCTTTAAACTTTTTGTAATGCCTAAATGTAATTTTGATATTTTCTTTAAAAAGGGAATTATTATTCGAGCCCCTTTTATAAAAGTGTATAACAAATACAAGAATTGTTAGTATCTTAAATAATAATTATATGCCATCTTTTACCTGGGCCTGCCCGCATTGTGGGCCCGAACGTTCGCCACTAATTGGTGGTAATCAGTGGCGTACAGTGACGTTTTTTTTCTAGGGAAGCAATTATATTATAATTTAAGATTTTTACTTTCTCGTATACGTATGTATATACGGAGTAATATACGTAGTATAAAGAAAGTTATGTAATTCTGCGGAAAATTGATTTCGAGATTTCAACGGAAATACACGTTTTGGGGTCCCCTGATACCGATTTTTCAAAAATTATTTTATTTTTTTCCCCTCCAAAACTCCGTGCGTCCACCTGTTCATTCGTCTGAGATCACTACTAACGCCTAAACCACTCGTAGAAATTTTTCCAAATTGAAGAAACCCCTGTACATCTGGATCTAGTTCTTTGATATTTTGAAAAATATTCTTTAAAATTTGGGGGTACTTTACATAAAGCCACAGAGATATTTTCAAAATTCTCTCAAAAGCAGCTCCAAGTTTTTTTAAATTTCTGGTAAGAATAGAGTAAAGCACACTTTTAAAGGTTCCAAAAGTCCGATTTTCACTGTTAATTCTGAATTTTCGATAGTTCCAAAAGGTTGGATTTTTTTCGTCTTCTTCCTTCAACTACAAAATTGAAGAAAGACGTTTTCTTTCAAATTAAATTTGCTGTCCATAATTAGTTATTTCATTTAGGTTACATACGTTTTTGAAAATCGAGCAATATTTGCAATTTAAAAAATACAAAAAGAAGATTTTCTGGAAAACGGGTCCCAATTTTTTCTTTTAACTTTTGGTAGTGATAGTAGCAAATGTACTCTGTAAGGTGACCTTAAAGCCATATTGCTCTATTCTTTCTTTTTTTCAAAAATTACCAAAATTTATATATTTTTTACTTGTCTCTCAAGTCCGGTAATATTTACATTACATTTCACGTTATTGCATTTATGAGTGTATGTGCTTTAAATGATGTCATAAAGTTTCTCGAAAACTGCAGTTTTCTATGAAAACGAACTCAAAATGCCGTATTTTCAGAAACAATCACCATTTTCTCAAAAATGGGTATATATATATATATATATATATATATATATATATATATTACGTTTTGTTGTTTTTTTTTTTCTCTTTAAAGTTCAGTGTTATAGTGAGTGCGAAGCCCAAGACTAGCACCTGTGAACGGGATTCTTTAAAACAAGTTTCAAATTCATTTTAAAAGCCGTGCACGGAAAAACTAGAGAGTAGAAAGAGAAAAATAATGTGGTAGATGAAAATTCAGAAAGAGAAATAAGAAAATTGTAAATTGTAATTGGTGAAAGTGTGTTGAGGCAGACGAGATGACGCCTATTTTTTTGTTTTGCCTTTTTTTTTTTTTTTTTTTTTTTTTTTTTTTTTTTTTTTTTTTCAATGACCAACTACTAAAAGTGCATTATTCTGTTATGTAATTGTGTCACTGTTATTTTTGCATTGAATATATGCTCATCTTATTCGTATTTTATCAGATTCATTGTGTCAAGCGTTCAGAACTGTCTCATACCCGATACACACACACACACACACCTTTCGAGCAGATTTTGCTAACTGCACTGCTTAATATGGCGTAAAGTTCATTGTGGCCTTTTTTTTAAATTAAACAATCTATTTGTAAACATTGTTGCATTTGTGAGTGGAGGTGCTTCAAATGAAGTTTTTCGAAAACTCAATGGATTCCTGTGAAAAAGAGCTTCAAATTTCGCATTTAGTAACTTAAACGCCTTTTGAAAAAGAGCTTCATATTCTTAAAACGGCTATTTCCGTTCTGCTATTAGGAAACCGAAAAGTTCATAAAATTTCAAAAAATATAGTTTTGGTGGCGTTAAGCAAGGAATTTAGAAAACTTTACTACGAGAAATTATGTGCCATTCACTAGTTAATTATTCACATGGAAAAGATGGATAATTTAAACACTGAACCGATAAGCGCACGCGGAGCCCACGATACGCGCGCAGTGAGTCACGCTGTGAGCAACTGACCGATTGCTTCCAAAGGCGAGCTGGACTGAATGAGCCTGCGCGCACCCACCACAAGCGCTAGCATATATGCTGATCACGAGTGAACGGATTTTCATGTAAATACACATTTTTAGAGGGCCAAAATTACTGCATTTATTAATATTTTTTAGACTTAACACGACATTCTGAACGGATTAGAACCGTTTTTATTTTACATATTTTATCTATTACTACATATTTCATTACATTTTAATATATTTATAAGTCGAAAATGAACATTTCACATGCGAGTTTGGAATATATGTTACTTCAAAACTAACTTTGTTACTGAAATACTTACAAAACCACGCAATGTGCTTGTATTAACACCGTGCCTTCGCTATTAATTGCCAAATTCACGGCCCCTCCATTCTGCTTCTTGGAAACCGAGTACTCGGGATCAAGGATGATCGGATGTATGTGAAGCAGAAGGAACTTCAACAACGTGCATGCTAATTTTTATAGACCCCATACGTAACTCGATAAAACAAATATTTTTCAGATCATTATCTTATCGCGTTTCTGGAGGGGGGCACATGTCCTGTTTTCAGCATTTTAACGAATTTTTATTTCGTACATATTATATATATATATATATATATATATATATATATATATATATATATATATATTATAACACGCCCACCTACCACCTTCCAGCCGGTGGCGATGAAGCGTGAAACTATGAATGCTCGTGAAGCGAGCTTTGAATTCTCAGGAAGCAGGATCTTTCGGGTATGAGAAAGGTCTGAACCCTTGACACAATGAATTATATAAAATTCTGGTAAAATGAGCATATATTCAGTAAACAAATTACACAGTGGCACAAATATACAATAAGCATGTATTTTACGTAGATGGTCACTGCGAAGAAAACAAACAAAAGAACAGAAATAACACAACCATAAGAGAATGTATAGGCGTCACCTTGACTGCCTGATTACTTCAATACGCACTATTTACAATACTTATGCTTTGACCTCCTTCTCAATTACTTCGTGTACCTCATTTAACTTTTGTTAATCTAAAATTTTCTCCGTGCACGGCCCTTTAAGTGATTCTCTACAATTATTCTTTTATAGACTTCACAGAGGTCAGCCTTGAGCTGCGCATTTATTACAACGCTGTTAACTCTAGCACAAGAATAAACGTGATACACACGTTACTAAGTCGTACCCTTTACAAAATTATAGCAACTGATTATTCCTGACATCATACAATGGAAACAATACTTTCAATAAGATTACTTTTACATTACATGAACAATTATAATTTACTTTAGAAAAGTTGTACAAGGTATGGCATTCAACGAATTTACTGGTGCGTACAGCGAATGAAATCAAAACTGCCGCTCATACGTTCGAAATATTTTCCCCAGTAACTATTTGTAACTTTCACGTATTTTAGGACGCTACGCCTGGTGTTTAACGCTACACAGTTTCCCAACAAATTGTCGCATAGAAGTTGCCAGTTCTTTACCTCGACATTTCCTTCCCGCTCGCCGTCAGTTAACCTTGGGGTTCGGTCGCTCGCAGTCCTCGCCACGTCACTTAATAATAATAATAATAATAATAATAATAATAATAATAATAATAATAATAATAATAATATATTTGTCACATAAATACAGCATAAGCCATGTATGACAAGTCAGGACATTATATGATCATATAATGTACAATGCAAATATTAAATACAATACAGGTATAAAATTGAATTCTGTTTTCATGCTAAATACAAATTAATTTTATAAATAGTAGGGTAAAGCTAAAGTTGAGAGCAAAAATAAATAAAAAGGAGAAGAAGGAGAATCTTCATGAGATGGATGCTTGGGCTGGATCTATCCTTTTATATCCATCAATCAGCTGGGGGCTTCAAGTCATGCAGCAGAATATGCACAAAAAAAATTTATTTTTATTAGTTTATATTGATGTTGATATGTGTTTATGGTGTAGGTATTCCTTTGTACTGTAGAAAGTATGGTTTAACAGGAAAGCTTTCAATTTATTTTTGAATGTGTGTATTGAGTTTAAGCTTTAAATTCACTAGGAGTTTGTTATATAGTGTGATGCCTTCAAAAGGGTACTTTTTTGAAAGAGTGAAGTTTCACAGTGTGGGACATGCAGATTCTTGTTTTGTCTAGTATTATAGTTATGAACATCAGTATTTAGAGTAACAGAATCCTTGTTTTCCATAAGCGTCTTCTTTGTGAAGATTAATATTTCAAATATGTATATGCATGGGAGTGGTAGGATTTGTAATTTCTTGAAAAGTGGTTTGCAGGACTCATGTTTGTGAGTGTTTGTCATTGTTCTCAGTATTCTTTTTTGGATGATAAAAGTGTGAATACTTTCTGGGGAGTTTCCCCAGAATATGATTCCGTATTTTAGATGCGAGTGGACATTTGCAAAATACACTGTTCGTAGTGTATCCAAATTTGAATTTGACTTAAGGATGTAGATGGCATAGCATGACTTGGTAAGCTTGTTGTTTAGATCTGTGATGTGGAGTTCCATTTTAAATTGTCTTGAATTGTCAATCCAAGGAAAGTTGTTTTTGGGCTATTTTTACAGGCATGTGTTTTATCATCAATTGTGTTAGAGGCTTTTCTTTAGAGAGTGGATTCCGAAAGTTTAGGAGACAGTTTTACTGGTGTTTATGATGAGTTTGTTTTCCTGGAACCATTTTATTAGTGCTTCTAGAACTGTTTGTGCTTCTTTCTGTAGAGTTTGTTGGGTATTTGCTTTAATGATAATGTTAGTGTCATCTGCAAATAGGACCATTTTGCTCTTTTGTAGAGTCAAGGGCATGTCGTTGATGTACAAGAGAAATAGTATAGGGCCCAGGATTGATCCTTGTGGGACTCCATAATTTATCATTCTAGGTTGGGAAAAATGGCTTGAAATCATTTTATCTCTAACATGCTTGATTGTGACTACTTGTCAACGATTTGAAAGGTAAGATTTTACCCATTGATGTGCAATGCCTCTAATTCCCAAAGTTTCAAGTTTGAATAACAGTATGTCATGATCAATAATGTCAAATGCTTTTGATAAATCTAGAAATAAACCGATGGGAATTTCTTTCTGATCTAGAGCAAGAAGTATGTTATTTAGAAAGGTGAAGATAGCAGTGTCTGTTGATCTACCATTTCTGAATCCATGTTGGGCCTCTGTCAATATGTTATTTGAATTGAGGAAATGTTTGAGTCTATCATTAAAAAGTTTTTCTAGAATTTTGAGAATCCAGATAGTCAGGATATTATCCAGTCCTGTAGAGAATTTGTTTTTCATTTTATTTATGATTTTCTGTATTTCTGCAGGTGATGTTTCAGAGATATATATGGACTTTGCATTTGGTGATGTGGGTATATTCGACTGCATATTTATATTATTTACAGAATTGCAGTGTATTAACTTTTCTCCAATTTCTGAGAAATGTCTATTGAAAGTGTTTGCTACTTGCTGTGGGTTGCGCAGAACATTGTTCTTGTAGTTAAGTTCAATGTTTTTGGTGTTTCTGTTTTCTGTTTTTAGAGTATTTTTACAATGTTCCACATTGCTTTTGTTTTGTTTCGTGCTTTGGCAATGTGTCGATCATTCATTAACAGTTTGGCCTGTTTAATTACTTTCTTTAAGATACTTTTGTATGTTTTGTAATAAGCAATGAAATCGGAACTACATTCGTGATGAAGGATGGTTTCATGCATGTTTCGTTTCCTTTCACATGATGTTTTGATTCCTTTAGTTATCCATGATTTGTGGTTTTTGCTTGTTATTTTCTTCAGTGTTTGTGGGAAAACAGTGTTGAAATAACTTTGGAATATGTTTATGAATAAGTTGAATTTGGTATTTGTGTCTGTTGCTTTGTACACCTCCTCCCAGTTTTCTGAACTTATTAGGGAGTTGAATTTGTCAAGGTTTTCCTGAGAGAAGTTTCGAGTTTCTCTATAAAGTGTTTCCTTAATAACTTTAGTGTCCAATTCGAGTTTGAGAATTTGTGCTGTGTGGTCACTAAAGCCTGTGTTATATGTAACAACTGAATAGCTGCAATCATTTGTGTCTATTATTATTTGATCAATGGCAGTACTGCTTTTTAGATATTCTGGTGGGTTGATTTATAATAGTTTGTAAGTTGAAAGATTTAAGTAAATTTTTGAATAGTTCCTCATCATTTGATTTTGACAAACAGTTTATGTTGAAATCACCGCATAATATAATTTTATAATTTCTGCGTCTTTTAAGTTTAACAAGAACAATTTCAAGATTTTTTAGGAAAACATTTGTGTTTCCAGTGGGGCTGTGGTACATACATAAAATCCATATTCTTTGATTTGGTAAATCTATGATAGATATTTCAAAGTCTTTATCTTTTAAGAGATAGGAGTATTCCGTGATTGATACATAATGAATGTTATTTTTAAGAAATATGCAAGTACCGCCGTAAGCGTGATGTGATTTGCCTATTTGCCTACATGAGCCACTAGCTAGGGTGAAACCTGGAATGGGTGTGCTGTCTAGTTGTTGTTGAGTTAACCAATGTTCACTAAAGCATAATATTGTTAAGTGTTGTAGGTCTTGTTCGAGTAATATTTCTAAATCTGTTAGTTTGTTTCTTAAAGATTGAACGTTTTGTTGTAGTACATATGAAGTGTAGAACACTTGACTGGTTCGATGCCCCCACGGTCACCACTTCTTTCGCTCGATCTCCGGATGCCGCCACACGTCCAAATTCCAAACCTTTCTCTCGTCCTCGGGCTCGTACCATCCACGTATGTGGTCCAAGTCCTTCTCGCCTACGCTTGAGTGTTGGAGTCGTCCTTCTGCCGGCTGCCGCGTACCCGTTGCTCGCGCTTCCAGTTTTAATTAACTAACGTGCTTGAATTGACTACTTAGCACTCCGCCGACATACCACACTTTGAGCGTGCGTGGTCGTGGCGTACAAAATTAAATACTGGATTTCGTTCATTGTCGTTCTGCGCGAATTTACTTCGATGATGAAACTATTTCAAGTTCGAGCAGTCACAACGCTTGCTTACTCGCGTAATGTTAGTGCAAATGCTGTACATGCACTTTGCTTCTGAATTCTATCACTTATCACCGCGTTTCTTAAATCAGCTTTACTAAAGCAAGTAAAATTATACTCCTGCACTAACCGATTACTACCGCTGAAGAATTTAGTTGAGTCGCCGTCGCTGTCGAAGTCGTAAGAGAGCTCTACCGAAGTGCGTCACGGTATTTATGCAACTCCGCCTGGGGAAAAATTTCTGGAGGGGTGAATTTTCTCCTCCTTCGCGCCCTCTCGAGAAAATATTATCCGCTAACTTTGGACATCGGAGTGCGAAAACCTGCGGGTAGATGTCGCCTTCTCGGACCATCGCTCCGCCGCGTACCCTATTTCTCAGTTCTCTGGTTTTTTCTAGTGGCTTATGGTGGCGTTACGGGTTCGTATAACCCCGTGACGTCACAATATATATATATATATATATATATATATATATATATATAAGAGATAAGATTGGACGCGCCCTATTTAAACTGTTTTGACTTGGATTACGAGTAAATGATTCTACATTACTAGTCAAGTGGTATTAAAATATAAGATATCCTTGGGGGATTTCCTTTTCCATATGGAAAGCAATACTTCCATGGAATAAACGCCCCTGCTGGTAATAATGACTGTATTTGTGAATACAGGTCCTTATATGATTTGTTATGAAGTTTCTTGTGAAAAACAAGACTTACATGTGAAAATGGTCTCAAAATAGCGCATTTTTAGAGACGCTTCTTTTAAGAACGAATAAATACACATAAAGATAGCATAGGCTCGATTTTCACTTTTAATTTGTTTTTATTTACTTCGACCAATTCCCATGATCGCTATTTACAATTTCTGCATGGTGGTGAATCTACAATGGTTATATTGATGAAGACAGAAAGCTTTTTCTGAATGAAAAATATTCTTCAAAAGTAGATATTTTATTAATGTCATGGTAATCATTTCAAAATATTAGTTGTTTCGCGCAACTTTGAGTAAAATTGGGATAAAGTTAAAGAAACAATAAATAGAATTTTCTCAAAATTCGCTCCAAACTTTTTCTTTAAAATTTTGTAAGCTGAATGCATTGAATAAAACGAAATAAACGTCATTTTGATTAAACAATTTGTTTTTTATTTATTACTCAAATGTTTTTTATTAGTTTTGGGAGTACTATGAAGCTCCTGGAACGTTTTAAAAATGTTCTTAAAAATGACTGCAAATGTTTTCTTTATTGTTGCTCTTCACAAAAAACGTAATGAACACATGACGGTAGATTAGCGTCTATTCTCTTAATTTAAATAATTATGAGAATTTAGTGTGTACCACAAAACCAAGAGCATAAGATACGTCTAAGGAACACTACTTTTCATTTAAAGAAGAACAAAATCACGATATTTGGGTGAGTAGAAAGCTTAAATTTCTTTCAAAGTGGAAACCCGTAGGGTTTCAGCCTTAAACATAATTTTAAGTTCTTAAGAATCTCTAACTTATTCCACTTAGGTAACTTAATCTATAATTTTATCCCGACTAAGCGTTGACTACATTTTCATTTTGGCTATCACATTTCCTTTAATATAATTTTTCTAAACAATTTTCTAATTTTCCAAATTTTCTAAACATAGACATTTGTGTCGAAATTGTTGGTTGCTCTCTTAATTCTAGAGTTATCGCTTACATTGCATACTTCTTGGCATAACTTGGGCTTCGCATGACTTTCTTCAGAATTGGAGGAACTTGTGACTTTTTGGTTTAATCGACTACGCCAAAGGCAGTAAACGAGTACGGTGGAGTTATCTTTAATACACGCATTATAGATACTATAGATTCCCTGCTTTTTATCAGTGCCAGATGCCCCGCGATGTATTAATCCAACTCTGCCCAGGACACCATTATACCCACACCACAATATAGTGTCTCCTTATATGTGAGTGCATGGGCGTAACTTGGCGTCAAAATGGGGGGAGGAGGGGTAAAATGCATTTAATCTTCAAAAATCGTACGCGAAGGATTTGTTTCAAAGTTCATAGGGCATTATGTTGTTGTTCATCTTCTTTTTCTTCTTATTATTATTATTTATAAATTTTTCGTCAAAAACAGTTAAACACTCTGTGGAACGTGCTATGGGGAGAAGTGAATTCTATGCACATTTTCAAAATTCTGTGATCCCTACCCTAAGCCATATACTACTTGAATTTTGAATACAGAAAGAAATCGAGCGTTTTTTGCTAGGATTGTTTACAAAGTATTCCGATGTAATAAAATATAATTTCACAGGTAATTCAGCTATACATTTGAGCTCTTATCCCTCATCATGGCCTTCGCCAAGGAATAATACTTCCTGCCGCGACAACATGGAGAACGATAATTTGAGTAACTATATTTCCCACTGAGATCTAGAAGACGTGCACACGTAATTAAGTTATATTTATGCCCAGAAGCAAAAGAAGGGTCCTTCTCAGCATTTGGTCAAGGGATCAGGGAAACTGGACGAAAAAACCCGATCGAGATGGGGGTCATTGACCCAGAAGTTGCAGTATAATACTTGTTACAGATTGTTTATAATTGTACAGTCCAAATGGTAAATAATACATTAAATACCACTGTTAAAATTAATGTTACATTACTTTTGATGCTCAGCATAGTCTCTAATTCTATTCAAACAGTTGTGCAGCAGAAACGATTTTACTTGGTATTTAAACTTTTCTATCGAATTGAATCGTTTAATGTCATCTGGCTAAGTGTTGTAAAATAATGTATATGTATTGTATATGAATTTTTTATAATGAACTCTTGATACTGCCACCGGATGAATATGATTGCTACGTCGAGTGTTATAGTTACTGATTTCGACGTTTTCTGAAAGTATATTCTCGCCCTTAAGCAAGTCACTTTTGACAAAAACCAGTGATTCGTAAATCAACAGACAACGTAATGGTAAAATTCCTAGATTAATAAATGGAGGCTTACAATAATCACGTGGGTGGGATTTGTTTATGATTTGTACAATTCTTTTTTGTAATCTAAAAGTCTGGGAGCTATAAGATGTGCCATATCTTAGAATATTATGCCATATCCTAGGCGAGAATGAACATTCGCAAAGTATACACAACGAGCAGTATGAAGGCTGACTGAATTTGAAAGAATTCTGAACGCGTAGAATAATGAACTTAATTTTGTATTCAATTCGTTTAAACGGACGTTCCATTTGAGGTTTGACGGAATTGAGAGAACTAAACATTTTGTAGCCGGGTGAGGCACACCTTTGCATACTGCATTTTCAATGAAATTCAACATTTTTTATCTTGGAACCTATAAATTTTTATGAAAGAAAATTGTTTGTTTAATGTTGATTAACTGTTCATTGTAATGCGTCATTGCTTATTAAAAAATTACTGAAAAAATTATAGAAAAAAAAGATTAACATTATATTGTACACTTGGTCGCTGGCAAAAAGGTTAATCTGATTATTTTCTTCAGTTGTTGAATTAGAACTTTATTTTTACATTTAATTGTTTGTAAGTCTCAGATCCACAACATTTACAACAATTTTTAACTTCTGTAAAGATATTTTTTATTAATTATTTCCATTTACAATGATTTTTCAAAAAAGCTTATATAATATTTTTTAAAACAAATTAATTATGACAGAGCAAAGGTTCTAGTAAATATTGTTTATATAATAGAGGAGCATAGGTGTGCAAAATTTCATTTATGTAACTTAATTATTGCTAAACCATTTCAAAAAATCAAACTTACGGGAAATGAAGTTTAAAGTTAATCACGAGTTAAAGTTGAAAGCTTCCACATTGCATCCTAAACCTACTAATTTATTTACACATGCATTTACAGTTAATCCAGACAAACAACAATGACACTTTTCTAATTCTCTAAATAAAATATTTACATTACATATAATGTTAACATCGGTGCCGGAACTGATATCTGTATCATTCTTAATTTTTTTAATGAAGTACTTCCAGGTGTACTGTTAGAAACGTTAGTTTTATTGTGTATCTGTTGTCACGAGATGTAGACTTTTCAGCTCTGAACACAACTTTCCACTCAATTCACTCACCCGCGTTTGAAATGATAAAAAAAAAAACTAGTGCATATTCCATGACTTGTCTGAGAATACATAAAGTTGTACATTACAAACTCCTTGTGTGCGGAATTTGAAGTCTGAACAACCGCGCGAAATTTAAATACGAGAAAAGTTGTATCAAGAAACGTATTGGAATGGGCGTGGTAGATTGAATTTAAATGCGTAAGGGGAGTGACATGCTTCGATATTTATGATCATATCTCAAGAACGGATTGAGATAATTTAAAAAAACGTTCACTAAATTAAAGAGAAACCTTTATTTTACACAGAACAAAATAAATTCAAAAATGCAATTTTTTGAACTGAAAAGTTGTACCTCACCCCTTAACCTCAATGGAACAGAGTTCATTTTCAATGGAGTACAGAATTGTTTACTTGAAATTGAAAACTGCATTAAAACCGTTTTCTTTTCATTAACTATTAATTTGTTATTACGGAACCAATTTGAAACATCTGATATTGTACTATTTACGGTTTCTTTATTGCAAAGAACGTTCGTATTATCCGCAAAGAGAACTGTTCTTCCGTTCCGAATCTCCGAGGACTTATCGTTTACGTATAGTAGGAAGAGAACAGGGCCTAAAATCGATCACTGTGGGACTCCACGTGCAATTGGTAAAGAGTCAGATAGGTGTGTACATGATGTTCCATCATTTCAGTAATGTATTCCCACTCTCTGAGTTCGTTGTTTAAGGTACGAACATAACCTATCTAGAGCAATACCACGGATTACATAGGAAGATAATTTAGAAAGTAAAATCTTATGATCAATGATGTCAAAAGCTTTTGAAAGATCTAAAAATAATCCAATAGGTGTTTCGTTTTGATCCAATGATGAGGCGGCATTTTTTAGAAAAGAAAATGTCTGTTTTCGTCGATTTTGATTTTCTAAGTCCATGTTGGCAATCTGAAAGCGCGTTGTGTTTACTGAGAAAGGTTTCCATTCGTTTCCATGGTAATTCCCAAATTTTTTGTCACACGCAGATACCATAAAGATACAATATCAAAGTATGGTAACTTTGACATATTTCAAATTATACAAAACATATTAAGGTTTGCTAACATATTAACCTAAAATAACTCAGTTTCTATAAATAATAATACGATTTCAGTAGTTAAGTTTCAAAATCACACATATTCCCTCATGATCTTCCTGACTAATGAGCACGTACTGATGAGAACTGACTTCTAGAGGCCGACGATAATACTCTTCACCGAGCCTAGGTCTTCCAACGATCTGCTGAGAGTTCTTGGTATGACGCCATTTGCTGACGGTGCAATTTGAAGAGTTTTCACTTCTGAACCATACCATTGTTATTTTTCACCAAATGCTAGCTCTCTGTATTTTTCGATTTTAGCCTGGTATGTTGTCATCATGTTGCGGGAATTGACAATTGCAAAATCAATAAATCAAACTTTCTTAGCAGATTCGTTCCGGGTGGTAACATCGGATCTGTGGGCTGAATTATCCTGACGGTGAGACCATTGCAGTACCAGTATAATTTATGGGTTTATTTTCAAGTACAACGTATTTTCTTAGCAAGTTTGGTATGAAGAATCTGGCGCACCTGATCATGACACTATTAGTAGTGTGTAGAAGCTAAAGAACTACAATCTGAGATAAAATGCTAAATGGTTTCACGATCTCAGCTGGTCTTGGATTGCTATTATGAAACCTTCGCTCTCAGGATACAAATATCCTATACTGAATCATTTGTACACGATTTCTTCATCGACGTTTTTTATTATTATTATTATTATTATTATTATTATTATTATTATTATTATTATTATTGATGGTAGTAGTGTTCTCAACTTGATGCTATGATATTCGCGGTTGCACAGGGCAATGCATCCTTGATTTTGATGTGATTTCATTGTTATTGTAGCTACTGAATTCATATTCGCTTTATTTAATTCCTGCATTGTGGTTTATGCACCCAGATTTACTTTAATTATTGAATTTAAATGATATTTTCAAGAGAAAAACATAAGTCTGCGAAGTTAAATAAAAGGACCAACATGAATTCCATATGTGTATCAACAATTGAACTTCTTGATACAAAACAATTTTGAACCGGCAAACACTACAGGAACGCGGCTAGTACGCAAGCGTATCAGATGAACGGCTTGAAATGGTACGTTCGGATGTAATTTTGTTCGATATGTTGAAGTGAACGGAAACAAGTGAAAAAAAGTGCGACTTCGCGTGAAATTGGCTGATATTGGAAGAAGTATACTAATTCAAAGTCATGGCGTGAAAATATATAGTTTTATTTTCTCGCCATTCGTAAGAAATTAAAGTACTGTAATCGTGCACCGGACAACGGAGAATTTTCGATACAAAAATTATTTTTACCGGGCCCTGGTAAAGAAAAGGTGCATAAATATTTATACTACATATAGTAAATTACTTACTCAAAAATTTTGGAAATGTCCTTGAGACTTCATGTAATCTACCCCTAAGAATCAAAAATATCTGTTTTAAATTCAAGGGATCGCGACACTAATCAGATTAGGAATTACAATTTTAGTGACAATCTTGCTTACAGTTTAGCCGCTAGCATTGTTCATGAACGGACGGACGAACAGACGTTATGCTGTAAACCCATTTTTCGAAATCAAGGACAAGAAAAATTCTGACTGCGCACGTTTTAGAGGAAGTAATTTAGTAATAGGAGGAATAATTATCCATTTTTTCGGTATCAGGGATTCATAATACGAGTTTGTCTATCGATAAATCGCAGTTTTTTCTGTAGAATACAACTTTTTCCTATACTACGTAAGTAGTATGCGAGAAGGTGGAAATAGGATGCTTATCGACGTCGCCAGATGTCTTTTGAAATACCAAATTTGCCTTATTCTTTCTGAGCTGAAGCAGTCAACACTGACGATTACCTTCGCTATCGGTTGCCCACAAAGAACTTCGATGGGCCGATGGTTTCGACTCTGGTCCATGGCTTCTGATACCGAACTTCGAAGACCGATAGCTTTTCTCCTCTCTCCTTAACAATCATTCAGCTATTAGCAGAGATATTCTGAATACCTACCCCAAATCTACGATGATACATATTTGAACAGAGGGTCGTTCAAGTGACGATGAGTCGAGGACATGGTATTTTACCTATTACTAAATATTTCGTAACATTTAGTACATTTATACGTCGAAACGGAACATTTCAGATGCGAGTTTGGTATATATGTTACTGGAATCATCTTTCTTACAAAGCAATGCAATGCGTTTCAGTGTCTACCGGACCTTCTTCACGAATTATCAAACTCACTCCCTTCCCCTTCTACTTCTTGAAAACCGGGTACTCGGTATCAAGGATGAGAAGATGTATGTGAAGCAGAAGTCATTTCAATCACGTGCAAGCTATTTTTTTTGTAGATCCCATGCGTAACTCGATCAGAAACTAATAAATATTTTTACAAATCATTGTCTTATCGCGATGTTGGAGTAGACTGGACGGGGAGGGGGTATGATCGCCTCAAAATTCTGGATCCATCACGGACACTACGGTAGGACTATTTAGATGAGCATCAACTCCTCTTAAACAGTATTGTGTATACTATGAACGTATCTTACAGTTCGAAAGAATCTAGTTTCAATTACTTCTGTAGAGGTGGAACTTTCTTTCAGTCTCAACGGAATCATGTTAAGATGTGATCTGCGACGTTCGGTACTCGAAAAATGTTTAAATAGAGGAATTTTAAACACTGAAATAATTTTTATTTTACATATTTTCCTTTTTTCTTACATTTTACTCACACGTTCACGAGGTCGAAGAGCGCGTTTGACTACGCATGGCCGGAACCGCCGAACAGCCCTGAGATTGTCCGATCGCAACGATGAGTAAAAGCGCTTATCGCCGGGCAAAGGAACACGATCCTTTGCGGCAGGTACTTCCCGAGAGCGGGAGGCGAGCTCTAAATAGATGCGCTAATATTAGGGATACCTTTCCGATCTTTTCTTTATTTCATGACTATTTCTCAGCTATTTCGTAAGTAAAATTATTTAAATATGCTTATATATTGTCTATCCAGTCCAAAATATTTAAAATGTAATATTTTAATTACTTAGAAAATTGCACCATCTATCGATGTCAGGACGCCTCCCCATTGAAAGCTCGAAATATTAGGAGCGGGCAACTACGCCCCCTCGCCGCCCTAACTTATGGTAGTGTGTGTGCTTGCTCTCCTTTATTATTTTATCTACAATCCATAAATTATAATATTCGTATCCTCATTAGATCAATTGGTGGCTTATATCAAACATGGAATGCTCTGGGCTGTCCGGGTAACGCGGCGTCGATGGCTGTGATGCCAACATTTCAGCCATCTTGTCGCGGCATTCCTGAGGGCTGCTCAAGATGATCGAGACGTTGGCGACACAGCCTTCGACGCGGCATCACTGGGACAGCAAAGAGCATTCGCCAGACTCGATGCGGAAACCTACTGCTTCAAATAAATAAATCTAATGATTGGTAATTCCAAGCTCGTCAACAGTTGAGGCCCCGTAAGCGTAGTGTGTTTGGGGTTGTTTCTTGGGGGGAGGCGATGAATTCTCCCATTGGATAGTGAGATCCGGTGCCGATCTACCGTTGGCTAGCAGAGTTTCCCACCATGTGTGATAGTGTGGTATATTTAAGAGTAAGTGTGTTAATAAAGGGTGGGGATACGGCAAGAAAGGGAAGGAAAGATCGCGCGCGCGCGCGCGGTCCGTAGCCCGTTTGTTAGCGTACTACTCCCGCATTCGCCAGGTTTTGATCGGAGAATTCGCAGAAAACTACCGATCAGAGCAGCCGCCCGCTATAATTTTCCTCCAGACAGCGGCTGAATTCGACCTAGCTATCTAGCTAGTGTCGAAAATCCTGCCACCTAGGATCTCTCGGTGAGAAGCACTACAGGACATCAGTTGATGCCCTGAGCCACCTCTCCCGGTCAATTAGAGCGAGGGAGGCGCGTCCCTCAGTGCGTGTAGGCGTAGGGGCGTGCGCAACGGAGGGCGAGAGGGCGTGGCCCTCAGTGCGTGTCGGCGAAGGGGCGTGCGCACGGAGGGCGAGGGGGCGCGGCCCTCAGTGCGTGTAGGCGAAGGGGCGTGCGCGACGGAGGGCGAGGGGGGCGCGGCCCTCATGGTAGCGTGGGCGAGGGGCGTGCGCGGCGCGGAGGGGGGCGCGGCCCTCAGTGCGCGTACGCGAGGCGTCGGGCGAGGGGGCGTGCGCGGCGGAGGGCGAGGGAGCGCTCGGCGGCCAGCGCGCCGGCCGCCGCGGCGGCGCCCAGCGCCAGCAGCAACAGCGCGGGCGCCAGCTGCGGCACGGCCACCGGCCGGGGCTCCTCGGCGTCGGCCGCGCCGCGCGCGCACTGCGGCTGCTCGGGCGTCCACAGGCGGTGCTGGAACTGCAGCAGCCCGCTCTCCCACACGCGTCGCAGCCTGCGGGCACACACACACATCAATCAATCAAGTGGAGCTGCAAATGCGCATACTTCCTAGCATTGTTTGCAATAGGGGCGTCATCTATTTATATATTCACGTGTCTCACCAACTATGGGTCATACCATAGCCTAAACGAGTTAGTGCAGTTTACGCTCAACAATGCGGAATCATGGGGCAAAAACATGCCATAGAGAGATTGGTTGAAAAAAAATTAGATTTCGAGAAATATAATCATCTTTGATTTAGAACTATAATTAGAACTATAATTTTTTCCCACCAGCAATGGATAAATCATAAAAAGAGAAATCCAATGATGTTAATATATTTACAATAATTAGAGTATAAAATTAGATTTTCTTACATATAATTTTAAATTAAACAGACAATATTTCCTCCAGCACGCCTCACAATTGCTGCCTTGGGGAAGGTGGCCTTCGCGACTCTCTTACGTTGTCACGTATAGACGGAAACACTACTCGACCGATGTTGAAATTTTCACACTTTGTTCTTATTAGTATTGGAAGTATTTAAAGAGTGTTTTAATTGAATCGGACACGTGATGGCGTTGTTTTTGCAAAGTTAAATCAACAAGGCTGGTCCGTTCCCAGACGACCTTCCTTGAAGTGCAATATATGGATATCTTTTTGAACCACACGCCTCCCTTGTAATCATAATATCGAATAAAATCGAAGTTGCAGAAAGCAAGAAGTCTGAACCAAATGCTGGCTGTGCACATCATTATTCGAATGTTTTATTTTTAAAGTGTATTTAATAAGTACTTAAAGTGTTGTTTGGTACGTATACGTGTCAATAACTAGAGTTATTCTTTACTGATTAATTGATTGTGAAGTTGGATCGTATTTAATACATTGCAATAGCGAAGCAATGCCGAGCCCACTAGTATTATAATACTTCTTGAATACACATTTGTACATTTTTCTAAATTAAAAGGTTACACTAAATAAAGTTTTGTGTCATGTTATTCAGTGCATTTAGCTCTATCCATCCAAAGTTTAAATTAAAAGAAAAATGGAACCGTTTGAGACACTTATTTTAATATTACCTTTATTTCACGCAAAATTAAGCGAAAACTACTCATATTTTGAAAAAAATGAGCATGACTTATTTAGAAATATATTGTTGAAGAATAGATTGCATTAAGAAAAAATTTATCCTTAACGTTGTAGTAGTAGGAAGATTCAGATTAAAATTTAACTTTCCTGCTGTTGCTGCTGATGATGTGAGTTCGCCACTCGCCAAAGCAGCGAGATTGTGTCGCTCGTGTGAGAATATCTCTAATTAAACCGAGGTTTTGCCACCTCGGAAGCGCTGCCGAGTGGCGCCGTGTGAAGGGACCGTTAGACGTGGATCACAGTGAAGTTGATTTTGGCTGAAAGTTTGGTTGGCCGACGTCGTACGGACAAAACCATACGAAACATCGTCCGACAGCCGATGTTTTTTCGCACCGGCTGAAGAGGTCGTTCGGGTTCACTTCGAGCATTTCTGTTTACCATCTCGTATTTGAAAGAATTTGGCACGTCGGAAGAGCCCACCAAAATTTCGGGCAACGTCGGCTCCACGGTGACCGCGGACCGCCTAAGTGGAAGTATGGATGGATGGATGGATGCCTTATTTTACGTGGCGAGACTCAGGCCATAAGGCCTGCTCTTCCGTCTGACCATGCAAATTTCGTTTCTTTTACCCACAAAGGGAGAAAGAAGGTATTACGTGGGCGAAGAAACAGGCAATTTGACTTTAGCTCAGAGGCTTCAATTAGGCTTGAGGATCTTTTACATGCAGTAAATCTACTCACGTGGGACAGCCGGCTTTACTTCCTCTCAGAAGGAAGGCATACAAAGGACTTTTTTCGCCCTTAAAAATCCGCAGCTTCGATCGGGTTTGAACCTGCGAACTTCGATCGGGAGCGGTAGCTCAGTGCATCAACTGATGCCACTGCAGCGCCTCTGATCGGGAGGTCCTAGGTTCGAGTCCTGACGGCGGCAGGATTTTTGACACTAGCTTTTCAGGTAGGTCGAATTCAGTCGCTGTCTGGAGGAGAATTCTAGCGGCCGGCAGCTCTGATCGGTAGTTTTCCGTGGTTTCTCCGATCAACACCAGGCGAATGCCGGAGCAGTACCCTACCAAACGGGCCACGGACCGCGCGCGATCTTTCCTTCCTCTTCTTTGTCCTGTCCTCTCCCTTTACACACACACTTACACTAACATGCACTACACTACCACATATTCTGGGAGACCGGTCGGGAGCTTAGAACTTGTCCCCGCTGGGGCGGTGCCCCGTTGGTGGGAGAGTCCTGGTTAGGGGGAAACCCCACTGGCCGACGGTAGGTCGGCGCCGGATCTCGCCATCCAGCGGGGGAAGATCCCCGCCATTTCCCGAGAAAAACATGCACTACACTAACGGGACTAATGATCAAAGCAGTTGACGCGCCCAGAAACACGAAAAAACCAACCAAACCAAACCAAACCTGGGAACTTGGGTATTACAGCCCGCTGCGTTGCAGCAAGTGGGGTCTTACGCGAGCGTGGCGTCCTCGCGCAGGGGCGAGCCGCGGGGCACGGCGCCGTAGGGCATGGAGTGCGGCATGAAGAGCACGTGGGCCAGCGCGCAGCGGCCGGCGTCGTCCAGCTGCGCGTCCAGCAGCGGGAAGAGCGACGGCGCCTCGGCCTGGAAGGCGAACCCGCCGGCGGCCACGCGCCGCACGCCCTCGCCCAGGGGCAGCGCCGCAGGCCGCTTGCGCGCGCGCAGCAGCTCCACGCTCGGGTCCTGCGAATGCTGCGCGCCGCGCCGCGCCGCGCCTTCCCTTGTTTCAATTGTTACCCTACTTTGCAAATAATAATAATAAAAGTAATAATAACAGCAACTACAGGAATAGTTGGCCGAGACGGGCCTCCATGCAACATTGACTGCCGAGGCGGAGCAAGGCATCATCCCTACAAAATAGTGTATGAAAAATTTGGGAGGGCAACGGAATGATATGTCCTGAGAACCCGCGGAATAGTGTGGCACGACTTTTTGCGTCATTCTCAGTCCTGCCGCTAGACTCGCTTGATCTACAGTAATGCTTGATACGGTCGCGATCATGCGACATCTTGCGGCAGGACCAAGAAAGATGCAAAAAGTCGTGCCAAATTCCATCTTGGATATTCTACTCACAGCCGCCACGTTAGGGAAAAAACAAGAATACAGTCCCTAGATATTCGGACGGTTCCACCAACGCTGATCAGTATCTTTGACGGTCGTCAAACCATTGACGGCGCGTCAAACGCCTTATTTACGTTTCATCAAGGTCATTTCGCCTGACGATCGTCAAAATATTCGTCCAATGTTGACGGTCCGGTACCCCACCATCAATGATTTTGACGGGTCATTAAACTGCTGTTGTGAGGTTAGGGTGCATCAAACGCAAGCATTATATTTCATTTACCTAGTTATTTTACTTTTTTTGCTGTTTAAGTGGGGCTTGCGTGATATCATGGTCGATAATTTTGATGCTTAACTTCTTGTATATTTAGAAGTCATGGTTCCAGAATACGCAATTACTAAAAAATATATACATTTTGTTAATTGGAAGTAATGCACTCAAATCGTAACGAGACAATGCCGAAGGCGGTGTTCTGGAATTATTATTCCTCAAATAGAAATAAGCCTCCAACGCCTATGCCCAGTAGTTGATAGCGTTAAGATTTTATTTTGTAGGATATTTACTGCGGCCGTTGCAATGGAATTTTGTCAACCACAGAGTGCGATTGTGTAAATAAAAATATCATTTCTTTCGCAAATCCTTCTTTACGCCCACAACTCGCGGTATTTCCACGGGATGCCTAAACCTAACCAATAAGGCGAGACTTATTTTAGAATAGCGAACTTTCCTGGAATATACAGAGATGATAGGCTGCACACATGTGCCAATTTTGCTTTCGGAGGAAATGAATTAGAACGATTCAGAAATCGAAACATGTATTTCTTCGTAAATGTGCAAATTTGTGATTTTCATCATGCGTCAACCTACTTAAAATATAATAGTTCATACGTCATCAGTAGTCGACAGGTTCAATAGCCAATGCGGAACCGCGTTGTAACTTAACATAGCCAGTTTCTGTATGAGGGAAAAAATCAACGCACGTTCCCTGGCGAATCGTCAACGTTAACGGAGCGTGCTTAAAAACGACGATCGTCAAATCAGATTTGACGAGTGTTGATGAAATTGACAGATATACTTCGATTAAAACATTAAGTCATTTGCCCCTTAGTCAACTGTGACGCTGACATCCGATCGGGAGCTTGAACGTCACCACAGAGACGTTCAAGCTCCCGCTTGAAAGACATCGCCAGAGCTGATCAAGTGGCAACGGACTAAATGTTTTAATAGAAGTATACTATAAGAAGGGTCTACTTTGACAGATACTGCTTGACCACTGCTGGTAACTGCAGGTTATGTCCATACACTCATTTTGTCCGTGCGTTCGTTTATAGTTAGTTCATTGTCACTCTTAATTTGGATACCTAATGCTTGGATTTACAGATACTCCGCGCGAGCATATGCAATACATCCCCAATGATTCCATGAGTATCGGAGTGATAATCATTTAACAACGACAAATATGTGTTCACAATAGTTGTTTTCAAGCATGATAAAGGAAACTAGAGCCCCGCCCCGAGATAGATGGCTGGAAGAAATATTTCTCCCGCTTTGGCCTGAGGCCCACACAGTAACAGTTTTTTTCAGCGCACTCTAGCTCTGAAATTGTTTTTCAGAAAATTCAAGTTAATGTAGGCACTTTCCAGGAAATTTTATCGACTTTAATTTTGTAAATAACAATTGTTTTGATAAAACGTATAGTTTTGAAGATATAAATAAAAAATTAAAACAGGGCATCTTTTTAAGGCTCTTTTTAAATGTTCTCTGCAAAGCCGACCTTTTTTGAGGTAAAAACATATTGATAAAAAACTTTCGGAATTTTTTCCTGCATCGGACCTTTTTGAGCACTAATTTACTGACTAGTTCTTATCCATCAGTTAGTCAATTTTGACAAAAATCAGTGATTAGTAAATTAAAGAGGCAAGGCAAAGATAGAATTTCTGGTTTCAAAAAAGAGACTTACAAGAATCACGTGGGATTTGCTTATTATTCGTACTTTTTTTTCTAAAAGTCTGAGAGCTTTAGTGGTTCCCCAGAATATTATGCCATATTCGGTGGGAATGAACTTTCGCAAATAAACACAACGATCAGTATCGAAGCTGAATGGATGTAAAACAATTGCACTAGTGGCATAATGAACTTAATTTGTGTTCAATTAATTTAAATGGATGTTGCATTTGAGGTTTGACAAGTTATCTTTGACTATTATTTATACATGCAAAAAACTTTCTTAAAACACCCTTCAATTGCCCCCACCCCACCCCACCTCACCTTGTACACTTCAGGATTTTTGGTATGATGAACTGTTGGTAACAAGAAGCGTTATCAAAGTTTAAAACTCCGGGATTTATTTCACTCGATAACCATTTCCTGGTATTCTTTGACTGAAAACTATTCCCTGCTCTTGGTGGATGAGTGAGTGAGAGTTGGTAATTTTCCTAGGCGGGTCAACTACTATGACCATTAGTCCCATAAGTGAAGTGCTCGTTATATACCCCAGAGGTCCTTTCCTGCTGGTGCATTAGATCCCGCGGTGACTTATCAATCAGTTTGCATGGTTCTCCTCTACGGGGCACCGCCCTAGCCGGAACAAGCTCTAGTAAGATCCCAACTAGTCTCTCGGCGAATGTGGTAGGATAGTGCATGTAAGTGCGTATGTCTATTGAGGAGAGGTTAGGACAAGAAAGAGCAAAGAACGATCGCTCACACTCTGTGGCCCATTTGTTATGGTATTCCGGCATTCGCCTGGTGATGATAGGAGAAACCACGGAAAACACCGATCAGAGCAGGTCGCCACCAGAAATCACCTTCGGACAGCCGCTAAATTCGTGCTATCTAGCTAGCGTAGAAAATCCCCAACCCGCGGTGGAACCACAACGGTGCACCTCCGTACGCTGGAACCTCCCGGGTATACTAGAATTGCTGCAGAGACAACAGCAATGTTGCCTCTGAGCCCATTCAATTGTACTCGGGTGAACATTATAGTTAGAGTTCATAAAAATAGTATGTTGTATGAAACATCAAAATATGCAGATGAATATGTAATAAAAATGATAAGAATAGGAAACGAATATGTAAAAATGGATATATACGCTCTAATTTATAGGACTTTTACAAACCAAATAAATATATTGAAACATTTTAAAAATAAATACAATCGACTCCGGTTATAATGAACTTGGATATAGCGAACCCTCGGTTATAGTGAACTTAAGTCACCGGTCCCGTTTCACTTACAATACAAATAAGCATAAAAAGATTCGGTTATAGTGAACCTCGTTTACAGGAAATACAACGACATGGAAATTAATTCCTCCTGGAAAAAAACATATCGCTTCAGGGCCACAAATTCCAACTCAGTTTGAAACAAATATTGGTCAAAGGTCATAATCGAAGAAGTCTCCCTTGAAATGAAAATAGCGGATCTGGAATGGGGTCCTTACTGATGACCTCGTCCCACTCAGTTTCACTGCGAAAACAAAGGCCGTGCCCTGCCTGGGATACAATTGGCGGTTGCTTCGGTTTCAAGCTTGTTGTTACTTGATATTTCGCGAGACAAAGCGCGTTGTGTTCTACGTAGGCGACAGGAAGCGCGCGACTCCCACAGCCTGTCGATACCCGCCGTGCCGCGTGGGAAAGCGATCAGTTTCATTAGCCGTTTACGTCATTCCGCTACTGAAAAGATCTCGTGTCATTGAGGCGAGGAAGGGCTTTAGAAGAGTGGGACTTCCAACAGTGTAAGATACATTGAAGGGTGTCATGACTGGATCACGATACGTAGAGACAGTAGACAATACAGAATCAAGTAGGGAGAGAGCACGAACTCTGGAAAACGGTAAAGAGAAATTACTAATGAAAAATGTTCGAAATGTTGAAAATATTTTTTTAAGAACAAATAGAGATACTGAAATTTTCAGTTCGGCCTGTGACACCATCGGATATAGTGAACCAAGAACATTAGTCTCCAGATGTTCTCTATAACCGGAGTCGACTGAATTGCGTTTCCTAGCTGCTAGATTATTTTTGCAAAGATTAAACTTTTATTTCTGACAGAAATTACAGTCATTGTACAAATGTGGGAAATTAATGACCGGTAAAAAGCACTATAGCATTGTAGTGCTGTATCACAGTGCTCCACGTCTGCGACAACCAATATTTCTCAGAAATTGAGATTAAAGATCAAGAAACACAACGTTTTGTTATAAAGCGACTTAAAAAGACTTTGGAGAGTTTGTGCACCCTCGAACGTTAAAGCCTATCGATCTTCTGCGCATACGCAGTTCAAATTTCGCAAATCTCTTTTGTGCATCAGCGCATGCGCAGAATATCGATAGAGCTGTTTCGCATCGATAGAGCGAGCGTATAGAATCGAGTTTCGCATCGATAGAGCTGTCCGCTATGGCGTGCACAAACTCTAGTATTCCCCGCTCTCATGCTGATTTGGCCCATCATGGTATACGCAGTGCAGTCGGTGGTGAGCCCAAACAGACGGAGCGTATCTGACGGCGTCTTCACGTGGACAACTCGCATCATCCGCACACAATTCTGAATTTGCATAAGGAAAATATGCTAATTAAAAAAAATTGCTTTTGCAAATTCAGTCTATATTTTTTGCACAATAACTTTCATGAAAATTGGTTGAATAATAAACTTTTGGAAAATATGCAAAATATAAGCAAAATAAAAAAAAAATATGTAACGAAAAATTTGGATATTGTGTTAGGATTGCTACGATTCGCTAAGTTCACAATTTTAAGAAATGAACACAGAAAGCTAAAAAATATGTATTTACACAAAAATCCGGACTCTAATTATCATCACAACGAAGAGATAGCAACGGGAGAGAAAACGCGGCCAGCGTAGTGACATGGAACCGCGTTATACGCGCACGTTTTCTTGAGCCCCTTCATACCTACCCCCACTCCTTTACTAACATTAGTTGAATTTAGAATAAATGATAGCAACAAGCAATGTTGACAAATTCTGATAACCAGAAATGTTAGCTCCCGGGTAATAGAAACTATTTTGCATCGATAAACGAGCTTCAGATTTCATATAATAGTTCTGTCAACAAAATAATCAAGTCCCGCACTCTCCTCGCATCTTGCGATATGAGGATTCAAGGAAACGTGCGGGGATAATACCTGCAGGTGCGCCAGGTTGTAGTCGATGTCCTCGAGGCCCACGGCGAGCGGGCTCTCGGCCAGCTGGCGCAGCGTGCGGATGGAGTGCGGCGCGGGCGCCAGCAGCGCGCTCACGATGGCGCCGTTGTAATTGGCGTCCAGCAGCACCGTGAAGGCGAACGCCACCAGCAGCAGCAGCCGACTCGACACCCAGCGCGCCTCCAGGCTGGTGCCTGCGACCAGCGTTACATGAAGAGGGCAAACCATGGGGGCCGCTAATACTGATGAATAGGGGCGGATTCTAATGAAATGTCTTTTTCTTCTCTTCACCTTAGAACAATGCCGTTTTGTATAGAAATGTATCTTATGTTATGACAAAAGGAAACGACCCATTTTTATAGGTCATTATTTTGCATTTTTGCCGATTTTCACTAATAAGTCTTTTTAACTTTTTTCGTCATTTTTAATACATTTTTTGCTGATTTCATAGATTTTAATGTCGTTTTAATGTACTTGCTTCAAATAATATTTATGAGATGCACCAAATGTTCTTCACAGAATTACTCAGTCACCTATTCTATTTGTTCGCTCAGAAATTGTTTTGGGTGTGTAATTCTTGTGACGTACGTCAGCGCCATTGCCCTGTCGGCCGATTTCGGGGAAACTAAAGGCGGAAATTTCCTGGTAAAGAACAGTCCAAACCAAAAGTTTGCTAGCTGAGTTCACTTGAACGAATGGAAGAAGCATCGAGTGCATCAGTAACGTACCCATCAGCTTGAATTATTT
The DNA here is from genome assembly GCA_964035755.1 of Teleogryllus oceanicus. Lineage (NCBI taxonomy): Eukaryota > Metazoa > Arthropoda > Insecta > Orthoptera > Gryllidae > Teleogryllus > Teleogryllus oceanicus. The sequence goes on from CAXIVR010000004.1 coordinate 66,057,606, forward strand.
ATCCGAACTGTTTTTAATAATACTAGTGAGAACCCGTCAAAATTTGACGGTGAGATCTGAGATAAATGTAAAATACTGTACCCAGACGAATGTTCACAATATATTGCATTGTTTGGATCTTGAAGGTATAACGAAGATATTCTGTGATAAGGAGTTCCCAAAATTTTGAACACATATGGCCCATGACCAGGTGGCAATGCAATATCGGCACAAAAGATATAGCACTATTATACTGAAGGATATTATTTCTAAAGTTGTTTGATGTGTCATCATCTCCTATAAACAACTGTTTGATTTCTTCTGCCATATTGCTCGAAGGTATACTTACTTTCCCATTTAAGCAACACAGAGTAAATCGTTAGCAGAATTTCTTTCACATGGAAAGTACAAAGCAGAACAAACCTGACATTTCATAGGCAATGACCCAATAGAAAACGAAATGACCTCACTATCACGACACCTACGCTGACTTTCTCTTTCCCTGCGTCCAGTTAATGTACGTTTGCGTCTTTTGGGGCGCGTGGACAACGATTCGGAATTCGACATAACCTGTAAACATCTTCACTAAAGTACAACCGAGCAAAACCCACTGTGCGAATGTTCTCTACAAAATACACCACAGAACCAAATATATGCAAACTGTCAACACCACAATGCAATTATTACACTGAAACAAAACCTTGACGAATTGTAAACAAATCTCAACAATCAAAACAAAACATCAAGCACCGTGGACTCACATCTATGGACTCAAGTATATCGATTTTGAAACTGCCACCCTTTGAAAAAAAAATTAATTAAAGAATAAAATTAAACAATATACTATATTAAAAAAAAAAAAAACAACCGGTTCAGTAGAAGCTCTAGACGAAGCCATGGCAGAATACCTTATTTTTTTTAATATATAGATGATCGAAGGACATTTTCCGCATATTTCATGTTTAGCTCATACTTTGCAACTCGTCGTGAAAGAGGGACTGTTGAGCAATACTAAAATTCAGAAAATTACTGCTTTGAGCCGAAAACTTGTGGGGAGTTTCAAACATTCCTCTAAATCCACCAAAGTGCTGAAAGCGTCCCCGAAACATCTTTCTGTACCTCCACATCGTTTAATTCAGGACGAGCCGACGCGATGGAACTCAACTCTCCACATGCTCCCAAGACTTCAGGAACAGAAGAAGGCTATTGTTTATGCTTCTGCCGACTTAAAATTGCCAGTTCATCTTAATTGAGCAGTGGGAACTTATTGATCAACTTATTAACACTCTAAACATTTTTGACCAAGCAACACTAACGGTCAGTTCGCCTAATGTATCAGCATCTGAAGTTATTCCTATTGTAAATAGTATAATTTGTGAACTAGAAAAGCCAAATGAAGTTGATTCAGGACTTGCTGCTGCGAGAAAGACTTTTCTGGAATCTTTAAAAGCAAGATTCAAAGATATAGAACTAAATGAAATATGTTCCATTGCTCCATTGTCGGATCCTAGACTGAAAGGTCGAGTATTCCGCGAGAGTGCTGCGTTCGAGACTGCCCGAAAGAGATTATTGGATCTTGTAAGTCAAGAAGCAGATCCAGTGGTTTCAAAAGAAGAAGTAAGAGTTTCTGATTTCCAATTTTAATTTTAAACGACCCTATTTTTTCATCCCGATTTCAATTCTCCGATATTTCAATAGTTTAAAAAAATTAAAGTCACTCTGTATAATTCCGAAGAACTCATTTTCAGTATCTGCAAGATTAATTTCAAATTAAAGACATGCATTTATTGTTCAAAATTTTAATACATTTAATTTATTTTATAGGCATCCTCAATACTGAATCCCCGAAAATGCATGGCATGTGGTCTCTTTATAGGAATATTTTACAGAGAGACCACGAAACATCATGCTGTGTACACGGAACCCCAACTCAAGAGGATGAATTAAATGTGTATTTAAGCGAGGACTTGCTTCTTTCTGATGCAAATGTACTAGCTTACTGGAAAAACAAAGTGACTCTCCCCAATTTAAGAAAAAGTGCTGTTCGATACTTGTGCATTCCACCAGCTACAGTGTTTTCGGAGAGACTTTTCAGTACAGCTGGATTGATATGTGACAAAAAAAGGAATAGAATGGACCCAGAAAGAGTTAGAATGTTAGTTTTCCTTAATAAGAATCTTTAAAAATTTAAAAATGTATGTTCTCCTCAATAGTTTTAAATATTAAAATAGTAAATCCATGTATGTATGAAGAACGAAATATATCCTTGCAATTCTGATTAAACCATTTTTGTTGTTGAGTCTTAAAACTAGTACGGTATCGAGTATCGAGTATCGAAGCTCTAAGACAGGTAACGGTACCGAGTATCGAGAAAATCTGGTATCGGCCCATCACTAATAATAATAATAATAATAATAATAATAATAATAATAATAATAATAATAATAATAATAATAAATCGATTAAGAAAAACTGTGTGCTGTCGTAGGACCACTTTTTTATTTCTGTTGGGACATCAACGTTCCCGAGATCACGGACCGTTACAATGGAAGGCAAACAATGGAAGGATTAGAAAGGCTGCCACAGAGGCTCTCTTGCTGGGCGTCCTGGCGCTTTCACACAATGAAAAATACTCCCATGGGCGTAGCTGTTATGGATAAAGAATCCTTTTATTTCTGTCTGTCGTTTCATTTTTTCAAAAATGGCTCCAACTTTTGATTGAACTTTGTTCACAAATAGCGTTCAAAACTCATCAAAATGGTGCAAGGATGTCGATTTCGTTTAAATCCCTAATTCTTCAAAAATTGCAAAGGTTGAAAACTTTTTCGGCGTCTTCCTTTAACTAAAATATTGGAGATAGAGATTTTTTCTTGATAAAATTTGTTGTTGAAATCAAAATTTGTTGCTCTTGAAATAAGATCATGTACAATTTTTCGAAAACATGAATAGTTTTTGCGTGCATTAAGGCAACTGTAAAATATTTTAAATTAATTATTAGCTCAGAAATTGCTCCAATTTTTTTTCTGATTTAGCAAAGCCGCTTTTAGAAATTGGTAGGTCGAATTTTTGTTGCACTCCCTGATTTTCGAAAATTGAAATAGTTCAATATTTTTTCGTCTGTATTCTATAATTACAATGAAGATTGACTTTGTTCTTAAAATGAAATCTGTTAAAAACAAGATCTTCAAATCATATTCAATTTATCAAAAATATGAGAGGTTTTGGTATAGTTTTGCGTGAAACAGATCACAATTTCAGAGAGTATCAGCCCTTTTCATTCCCCTTACAAATTGGAAAATCATTTGTTTCTGTTGCAATTATTGCGCAATCTTAATATTGGGCAAATAATATTTCGTTTCTCCAAAAATATTTTGAAATGTAAATGGATAGTTTTGATAGACATTTTCATTCCCCAATAATAATTCCCGTTGGGAACAATTAGAAATCTCGGCGGCATTTTATCACCGTCTCCGATAACATTTCGAAGAAAGTCGACCCTGATATGAGGAGCGGGAAGAAGTCAGTTTAAGAAATCGCTCTCACGAATGACTTCAGAGCCGTTTCATGCAACAAATTTAAAAACAGAATAAGATATGAATTTGAGAAACAGTTTTGTTTCCGAAAAAAAAAACAACCCTGATCCGATATTAGGTGAACCAGGTCTGTCCAAGCTAAAATGCGAAATTTTTTCGTAATGAAGGTACGAATATATTGATTAAAAACAGTGGTCCTTAAAATCTGCGCCGCTCTGCCCTTTCGTCATATTTTTTAAAGGTCTTACATGTACTTAAAAAATAAGGAGTTCATTGAATTGATTTGACGCACTTTTGACATGTCCAAGCGTAATAAAAGTGTGCATATTGTTAGTTGGAGAAATTCCAGAACAGTAGTGGGATTAGGGTAGTTTGGATGACAACCAGGGAGTAGGCGGCCACTGACTAGTTATATTTTGGTTAGGCTGGGTTGATGATGACTGAAATGTGTTAGTATGGGCAGAAATCGTAGTATTATCATAGAGAAACGATATATGCGCTCCTTCCTCTATGGCGTTATTTTTCGTAACCGTTATTGATTGATTGATTTTTTCGTGTTTCCGGGCACGTCAACTGCTTTGGTCATTAGTCCCGTTAGTATAGTGCATGTTTTTTCTCGGGAGATGCCGGTGATATTCTCCTGCTGGATGGCGAGATTCGGCGCCGACCTACCGTCGGCTAGTGGGGTTTCCCTCTAACCAGGACTCTCCCATCAGCGGGGCACCACCCTAGCAGGGACAAGCTCTAAGCTCCCGACCGGTCTCCCGGAATATGTGGTAGTGTAGTGCATGTTAGTGTAAGTGTGTGTGTAAGGGGAGAGGATAGGACAAGGAATGGGAAGGACAGATCGCGCGCGGTCCGTGGCCCGTTTGGTAGGGTACTGCTCCGATATTCGCCTGGTGTTGATCGGAGAAACCACGGAAAACTACCGATCAGAGCTGCTAGAATTCTCCTCCAGGCAGCGACTGAATTTGACCTAGCTGAAAAACTAGTGTCGAAAATCCTGCCGCCGTGGGGAGTGGGAACCTAGGACCTCCCGGTCAGAGGCGCTGCAGTGACATCAGTTGATGCACTGAGCTGCCGCTCCCGGTGTAACCGTTATTAAGGAAGTACGTGCTGTTGTAGCGCCACTAGTTTCGAATAATACTACTGATTTGCTACTTATGTGTTTCTTTAAAAATGGTTTTAATGTTCTACTACTAAAAGGAACTTAAATCACTTCTGAACATTGCCTTTAGTCTTAAAAATTCGGCTGTAATGATCACAAACATAATAGATATCAGATAAACTAGAGACAGGCTTGCCTTTCGTCCACATCAAAAATCCCTTTACACAGAATGAGAGAGTGAATGAGAAAGAGAGGGAGGAGAGAGAGACAGACAGACAGACAGACAGACAGAGATGGGAGGGGAGGAGGGAATACAGGAAAAAAGGACCGAGGGGAGAAAGACAATAAATGGGTCTCGAGAAGAAAGACCAGAGATCACAAATCGGTTTAGAGGCTCTCAATATTGAAAGGTTCAGATATACTGCCCTTCCTAAAACTCGAACAAGAACAGAAGAGGGACTTTTTCTAACATACCAGCCTCTACGTGAGGCCATTCAAACAATATTTTCGGTTTTGGAGAGAGAAGGTTCCCCTAACTGTGAAAATGGGGCTGAAAAGGGGAGGGAGCTGATGAAAAAAATTGTGAAAATATATTTTTAACTCACGTACACCGCCCTTTCTAAAATTCGAACGAAGCAGAACAGGAATTTTTGCTTACATATTGCCCTGTACATGGGACCATTAAAAATTCGGTTTTAGGGGCCATTCGGTTTTAGGGGCAGAAGGTTCGCGTAACTGTTGAACACCGAAGAGAAAAGGGACCTGATGAAAAAATTGTGATAATATACTTTTAATTTCAAATTGTAAATTGATATACATATTGTAAATGAACCTGAAATATCAAATTGTGAAGTTCTAGTTTTCTTTTGGTACCTCAGGAATTGGAGGGTCGAACTGGAACTTTTGTCACAGGACGATATATTTAAGTGGCACGAGTTATTCCATCGAGAGGAGACGGCGAGAAAAAGTAAATTTTTGCAATGATTATTGTTTGTGCGGCACCAACATATCTGCCCTTCATTGGCGCCATTTTTTTAAGATGACCACATCTTTAAAAAAAAAAACAAAAAAAAAAACGACAAATCCGGATACATGTTACATGTGAAATATTCAAATACAGTGTCTTTTTAAAAGACACTGTATTTCAATATATCACAATCAAGTTTCGATCGAAGTTTTCTTTTACGAGAATCACAACTCTAAATGAAATTCATTCATTTGTGTTTTCGGTTTTCAATATTTTTGAATTGGCTGCATTTATATGCAACAGAGTGGATTACCTGTGTTCCTATTTGATAAGGAAAATGTCTAACAAGAACCAAAAAAAAAAGTCAAAAAATAACATTAGAATGGATCATTGAAAACAAAATCATTTGTTTCATTTGCACTTTTATTCATTGTAAAGTTGGCCCTATTCTTCAATTAAGATTGCTTACTAAATCGCATAGAAACGCACAGATGCAGAAGGTTCGGATTATTGAATTTCTCGGTAACGATATCCGATAACGATAAAACTACTAACGATCGATCTACACATGCTCAAATGACGCGATAGCTCATTTTGCGTTCCTAAAACCACCACAGAATCTCTCCCTTTTTGATTTCGTCTGTGAAATACTCTTGTTACGTGGTACAGGAGTATTATCAACTCGCGCTTGTTTTATAAACTAATGCATATCCAACGGAATACATTACGATAAATTTAAAATTATTGACGGCACTTTATGCCGATTAGTCATTGTCAAGAAAACGGGACATTTTGGCGTCCCTTGTTCCTAAAAAATAAAAAAAAAATAAAAAAAACACGCACCTACAAACGGGGGACTGTCCCGACTAATGCGGGAGGTCAGGCCACCTTACGCGCATACCTTGCAACGTGGCGACACCGACAGCGAACATGGCGGCGTCCCCCCACGTGACCCGGACGCGTCGCGCGGGGGCAGGGGCGGGGGCGGGGGCGGGCGGCGTGGGCGCGAGGCGGTGCTCGAAGCTCGCCGCGCCTCGCACTGCCGCCGCCAGCAGCGCCACCATCGCCGCCGCGCCCACCCACGTGGCCGGCGCGAAGGGTGCAAGCAAGGCCGTGACCGACGTCTGCGCCGGCGGGTGCAGGAACACCATGAACGACCTGCGCACACACGGGCGGACCCAAGCCGGGCCCGGGCTGCTGTCACGAATAAAGCACAGAAACACTTGCTCTGACTGTTGCAAGGCTTTGCCTTATATTAAAATTTACGACCTGAAAGTAAGACTTCTTTTGGAATTCTTCATGAAGAGTTAGTCAATAAATATATTCATTTAGTTTCTGAACTTTGTTGTTCTCTCATAAGGACTTGCTACTGTAGTTTTTTTTTTTTTTTACTTGTTTAACCTAAAAAGCTATAAAAACTATGTGGTGGGGGGTGAACTACTGTTTGTGAACTTTTTCCAGAGCTCCAAAATCCTTTCCTCCGATTCTTGTATTGAATAAAGGTAACAATAACTGCTTTTAACAATAGTTTAGAGCAAGCTAGAGCCAGATGTATAGGAGTTTCTTCAGTTTGAAAAAATCGTAGGTTTAGGCGCTAGTAGTGTTCACGGGTGGACAGATAGACGGACGGACGGACGTTTTGCTTCCAATTGGTTTCTCAGCATTAAGGACCCACAAAACAGGGATTCTGGCTACACCACGTGTTTAGGGATTTTTTCTCTCTTAATTCAGCAACTGGTTTTATGCACTTTTTCGTTCCCAGAGCTCCGCAATGATTTTTTTCCGCCGAAAATCCGCCGCTTTTCCGCAGCATTACATAACTTTCTCTATACTCTGTATACGAACGTATACGAAAAAGTAAAAATAGTCGCCCCCGTGTACTAGAAACTATTTGCATCGACAAATAAGGTACACATTATAGTTCTTATCCCTCATCGTGTCCCAAGTGAGGGATAAGAAACATTCTGCTCTATTGAAACAGCAAAACGGGACCGAGAACCGGGATAAGATCTGTGACACAAGCTCCCCGAATGGCTATCTTTCCTGACGTCTGTATCTTATGTTATAGATCAGTTATATATGTCCACAAGCCTAGGAATGACTACACAGCAGGGAAGTATGGTCGCAACGCACTCCGCGGGAGCAATGAACTGTGCTGCATAGTTCGCGCCAGTTCCAAGCGATGGCAATGGCACTATAACAAGGCAGTTGACTAAACCTCCAACCTCGGAAAGGAGGAAGGCATGGAACGAAATGGAGCACAGACGACACGCCAGGCGTTAAAATTCCACTGTAAAGATAAAAAAAGCAAAACATTTTCAGGCACATACGTATTCCCGTGTTGCACGTGTGCAATGTAGAAGTTCTGAATTGTTTCAGACTGTACAGGAAAGGTGAAGGGAGGCGGAAAGGCGAGAGTCATTTCAATTGATAATGAACCAAGGCGGTTCACATTGCTCCCACCATCCTGAATAATTGATGATCGATCTACTCTGAACTTCAAAATAAGATGTGGACTAACATGGACCCATTTTTCATCTAATGTACATATCATTTCATCAATCAATCAATTCACATTGAAATAGTTGATAAACGTGAACATCGGGGAGAGGATTGCAGAAAAAAATGATGTAATTTGATAATTGTATCAAAAAAGGCTTCACGAATAATTAATATATATATATATATATATATATATATATATATATATATAGCGTTCTTTACATACCAAGAATATGAAACACGTGCGGTGCCATATCGCAACACGAGAATAGCAAATATTTAATGGCGGGTGGCCTCTTCCATGGAACCTTGCTGCCGCATGACGGGGCTGTAACGAAAGCTGTGACGCACAGTTTGATTATTCGGTCGGTACGCGCTACGAGAATACGCTATGGGCAGAATAACACAATCAAATATTTGCATTTTCCAGGCAAAATCAAAATTGTTTTGTTTTTAGATTTTTCTCAGTTCCTAGGTATCTACGGAAAACATAGACACCTCTCACACGGCCAGATGTTGCACAGTTTTCTTCCAATTTCTGAGCGCATTGGAGATTAGTACTATAGATAAATTTGTACTGAAGAAACTGGAAACCTCAATTCTCAAGGGTATAATTAGAGTTGCCAACAATGTTCATGTAAAAAGGAGAAAAATGAGTTTCATGTTTTCTATTCTAAATTAAATAATAAATGGTACAATGTAGCATATGTTAGTCACGTGATAGAACAAATGACAACAAATATTAAAAAAATACCAAAAGGAGGACATTTAAAATGCAAAGGAGGACGAATGGCCAATTGACATCAATAGAGGACACTCCTCCCAAATAGAGAACGTTTGGCAACCCTGCATTAGAATGCAAGTTCGATCGCGTAGTACAGGGTAGGAATGCGAGATTGATGTCGATGTTTCCAAACATCGAAGTTTTTGTAGAAACATTGTAGACCCAACACACTATTGTAAAAGTTGAAAAATTAAATAATAACTTATGGTAACTCTGTTGGTTTATGTGTTCGAACCAAACGAACGCTGTTCCTTTTACATTCGTAGAGCAAACTATCTCACGCCCGAGCTGACCCTTATGCCCTCGTATTTAGCCAGGGGTGCCATCTGTCCTCCTTCTGTAGGCCATGTCCTTCTTTTTAATATTGTTCTCCTGTCCTCCCTCCTTTTTTAAAGTTACATGGATTGTCCTCCTCTTTGTCCTGTTGAATTGAAAATAATACTAGCATAATTTTAAAGTAATTTAATTCATTAAAGAGACTTAACATCTTGAATATCTACATTTTTATTCAAATAAATAGCTTGCATAATAGATCATTAGGCTTATTTGATATAAAACTTATTTATGCTTATTGTTTGGTGGATAACGAAGGTGAGTGCAGGAGCGAAGTTATCCAATTGGGAGCTCTCATTTTTAATGACGCAAGGTCTAATATGATTTTTAAAGACATTAATGGTTAGAAATTGTTGAGTACATTGTCTATAATCGTGGAGTATAAAAATGTAAAATGTTCTCCTTTTCATTGGAATGACATCCTTTTTTTCGTAAAATGTCATCCTCTGGAATAAAATTTTCTGATAAACCTGATTCAGCACATGGAGAGGCGGTTAACGCATAAGCTGTGAACGTACAGGGCCTGCCCCTTTTATTCGTATCCTTATTCGGCGGACTGAAGACTGACTCTTTGAGATGGCTCTCGCGTTCAGGCTGTTTTGTCCTTTGTTTTTTTATTTTTATCTTTGTTTTGAGTTAACTCTCATTAACACGAATTCCAAGGGACCGAAATTATCGGAATTCTTAAATATAATAATAATAATAATAATAATAATAATAATAATAATAATATGACTTTATTAGTGGCGAGGCTCAGGCTGTGAGGCCTTCTCTTCCCCCTAACCACTTAAATATTTACATTTACATAATTACAATTGAGGCGTTCGGGCGGAAATGGTGATAACTGACATTTCACGTTACATACAAAATTGCAACGATCGTATTAGTGGAAGTATGCGACACATAACTCATGAAACATAAATTGTGAATGTATTTTCATTGTCAATTTTCTGGATTCTAAAACTAACACGATATAAAGAGACCCCATGTTCTTATTTACAAGAGAGCCGTGGCAAGGCAATAATTTTACTTTCGTAAAATGTCAGAAATTCTCGAATATCCGAATGCCTCAATTGTGAACAAATTTACAGAAAAAGGAGGGAATATTTTACATTTATATTTATACATTTATACCTGGGATGCAAACTACGGACCATCCCGGCATACGCCTTAAGCGATTGAGTAAATGCAGGAAACCTCAATGAGGAGGGCGGCTTAGAGCCGTAACACAAGTGTCGTAAATATAAATATGTCGGAATAAAAATTCGTGTTATCCGTGTATTATAAATGTCCGTATTACCTTCATCCTTTGTCGGGACCGAATTTTTGTTCGTGTTACGGCGAAATTCCTGTTAAGAGAGTTCATGCTAACGAGGATTTACTGTATTAATTAAAATTAATAAGCTAGCCCACTGTCAAATTCAATTTTGATGCGTACGAATTCAGTATTAGAGGTTACTAAACTAAATTTAAAAACACCGACGTTTAAAAAAGTCGATGGTTTTCAGTCGACGTATTATTAACATGGGTGTTTGAATGTTCAACATCGATTTTTTGTCATCAATGTCGCATCACTAGTAGAGGGAGCGTCATCATCGCATGAGTTCTGAGATTTAGTTGTAAATGAGCAGTGAGCGGTAAAGAACCAAGCTCTTTTTGACTCAAATATGCGCCAGCATGAATGCGAAAGTCACTGACGGTCAGATTTGTTGCACGCCTGCAGACATATCTTTCGCGGGCATGCGTGCGATAAAATCCTTTTGCAGCAATTCATGTTTTTTTAACATTTGCTACACTAACTCCAGTCAAGGTGCCGAATGATCCAAATTGCTGGATTCAATGAAGGTATTGAATTTAGGTGTCACATTTTTATGATCCAGTATCTGTGAGTTGAACCAATTACATTGCCTGAATGTACGAAAAATCATGACGTTACGGGAAATAATTTACTTCTTCTGCTTCTTAGTAGGCCATAGGCCTGTTCCATTCCTTGGATTTAAAAGCATTCGTGCCGTCGTCGCCTCGGTCTTCCGGGATATCTTCTTCCCACAGGTCTATTGTCTCTCGAGACCCTTACAATTCGGTCTTCATTCATTCTATCAATGTGTTGATTCCATTCTCCCCTATGTGATATTATCCATTCGGAAATGGGACTAATTCCACATGTTGTTTTAATGCTATAATTTCTTTCTCTATCCAAGAATGTTTTGTTTAAAATTTTCCTCAACACACGCATTTCTGCAACTTCTAGCTGACGTTGCATGCTTTTTGTTTCACCTCGTGTCTCTGCTGCATGTTAAAATCGGTCTTACTACGATTTATATATTCTTACTTTTGAGTCTTGTCTCAAATATTTGTTGTATCACACTCAGGAATTTAAGCAGCCGGAAATGCTGTTTCCTTTCACGACTTGTTCTTTTAACTCATTCATCTGCCCTGAGCTTGTGATCACATATACCTTTTCTTTTACACGGGAAGCAAGCAAGTACTTAGAATAATTTGATATTGAATATATTGGTATAGACAGCTTCGTCAACAAAGCTTTTTTGTTTTCAACTAAAACGCGTATAAAACACGATGGGGCAGACGTTTCGGCTTTTCTTGTTGTGACCTTCTGACGAAGGCCACAACATAATGGCCGCAATGTCAGCTCCATCGACCAAGACGCGGTTCATCCCGGACAGCCAAGAATACAATGACTCCGGCTGCGGAAGCCTACGAATCCAGCGACTGAATTCGACCTTGCGAACAAGCTAGTGTCGAAAATCCTGCCACCGTCGGGACTCGAACCTAGGACCTTCCGGTCAGAGGGACTGCAGTGACATCAGTTGATGCCCTGCGCCGGTGTTTCATTTATTAAGCAACAATACTGCACTGAGCGATGGGTCTTACTTGTACTTGTAGGTGGGGCCCGTGTACTCGATGATGTCCATGCGCTGCTCCAGCACGATGAAGGCGGATACCGCGATCTGCACGCGGCCCGTGCGGTGCTCCTCCATCATGCCGGTCCAGGAGCCGTTGGCGCTGCGGTAACCCCAGCCCGGCGACGGCACCAGCCCCACCCTGCGCTCGGAACGTCCACAAAACGGAATTAGCAGACCCCGGAACTTCATGCACTAAAAAAGTTAAAAATATGCGTGCAACCATGCACTTAAAATAGCCAATAGATGCCTTTAAGGAATGAGCGTTAAATAAAAACATAGTTAGCAGCAGATAACATTTATTTGGACAATCTTCAATTTACAATGTAGTACAAAACGCTTATAATAAAAGTGTGTATATTTCAAATATTATAATAAAAAATTATTGAGCGAGAGAACCAGTAGCATTGTTACAAGATGCCTTAACATTCAACCCAGTTCATGCGCACAAATAAAGTTACAGGAAGTAAATAGATTCAGGCCAATCAGAAGACTATCAGAAATATTATGTTGATATTGTAGCATTGACAACACTATTCTTTTGAAAGAGAAATACACGAAAATATCTGACTTCGGCCAAGTTCTACGCAAAAACCTGTAATATATTATGCACTTAAATATGCCGAATACATTTAAATGTGCAATTAAAGAACAAATCTCAGAAATATGCAATTATGCAAAATAAAAATGGGCTAGATTTGTTTATTTTTGATGATAGATAAAGTTATATACATTTCCTTTCGATATGTCCAATCAGTGGCAATCGATATGCAATTGCACGAAGTTCCGCGGTCTAGTAATTAGGGTTGCCACCTAATCGTCAACATGTACTATACAGATTGTAACGAAAAAATATTCTAGTCGTATGAAACCTATAAAAACTGTCGTGGTGATTAATTCTGTCTTTTTTTAATACTGAATACCATTTGCTCAATATTCAAATATGAATGGACAGTAAATTTGCAAAAGAGAAAATAAAAAAAAAAAATACCTGGATGCTCGTGACCCGGAGATTTTGAATCGGGAGGGGGGTAAAAGAAATGACGTTATAATGAATGTTTAATTTCTAAATTATACTGTTATTGTATTTTGTATGAAATAATACAGACTTTTTATATTTATTTTTTGCATTATAATAAATTATTGTTACTTAGCAAATATGCATATATTCTAGTCTGACTAGACATTATATTTACAATAACGGAATTTTTTAATTTTGATTAGCTTATTTGGCTATCCTAACCATTTTTTCACACTATAGAGTCGATTAACTGCATGAGCCTATAAGACAAATACCGCTATCATGTGCATCACATCACGTACTTCTGCCAAACAATTCCTTATATTTTTCACAACAAATTTAATTCCTCATATAAATCTCAGATTTTCCATATTAACCCAGAGCCCGGATATTGATTCTGAAACCCGGAGACATCGGGCCAAACCGAAGAGGGAGCTAACACATTGTAAACGGGCGTTGCTGTGCATTATTCACGTGGAATAATTCAGTTGTCTATTACTACATTATTCATTTCGGCGGCCGGAGTTTAGTGATTGCTCCCGGCTGCCCGTGCGGCTACGAATCTTAGGCTGATTTGTCGGCGTTTAATAGCGACGTTGCAATTCACCAGGTGACGAAAATGGGAATCAGGATCTACTAATGTCAGATGAAACCAGCGAATTGCTGACGTATATCAATTGCCAAGTCAGCGATTTGCTTGACGTTTCAATTGTATGCTTAGGTGTTGCAGTGACAATTGGAAATAGACATGCCCGATATCATTCGTCTATGATATAACAATATTAATTGAGACACGAAAAAGAAGAAGAAGAAGAAGAAGAAGGAGAGGGAAAGGAGAAAAAACAAAACAAAAACAAAAGGAAAAGAAAGGAGGAGATGAGAAAAGAAAAGGAGAAGAGAAAGGAGACGAAAGAGCGTTTGACTGACTCCAGTCCTACTGTAAGAATGTTCTGTTTTCAGTAACGAGTCATGAAATCTACACAACCTAATTTCTTGCTTACGAAGCCACGGTATAGCGGACTCCCGACAGCTAGGTAGTTGATAAAACTCGGAGGCCATAAAATGTTTCCAATTAAGAAACTTCTAGCAATGTAGAAGATGGGCAAGAAAAATGCCCTAAAGGTGGCTACGATAAAATAATCGAAACGCTGGCCAACCAGTCTATGATGTAGTGTCGCTCTAACAAGCTGTTACTGACGTGCTTCTAATTCCCGGGGTATGAAAACGTGCCCATTGGCTCCTGGCTTGTGTCTCATTGTTTGAAGTATATTGGAATAACCGTGATCTTTCCGCATTATCAACTAATTCTGACGCCTGTATCTGTCACCGGGGAGCATTACAACGGAATAATTCACATTTATCCATTAAATACGGGGGTCCAGACGCAAAGCACTCACGTGTAGTTGAGCATGTCGGAGAGGTAGAGTCCGACGGAGTAGCAGAGGCGCGATTGCGTGTCCTGGTAGAAATTCTCCTTGCTCTGCAGACGCTCAGCTGGTCGGTCTGGCGGCAGCTTGGCCATCTGCGGACAGGCACATCTCTTCATTTCGTGCTCACTCGAATTTTCAGAAGAGACTATGAGTAAATATGGAACGGTGTAGGGCAGTTTTTAAACAAATGAACACATGTAATACCTGATGTCGATGTTTAGGCTTATCATCTATTTTCTTTCAACATTAAACTTCGTAACAATTCACGTCACAAATTTCATACCGTTTCTCGAATTTTCAGTTTCAGAACATTGTTTTACAAAATATTGCATTTTAATAAAACTACGAATGCTACATTTTTCAATCCTCAAACTAGGATGTTTCCAATAAAAGGAATTCATAGAAGGAAATAGGAATAGCGTATAGAAGGAAAAGGAATTCATAAATTCGAACCGAAATATGTTGTAAGAACTAACTGAATTTCTAAATACTAATTACCACATGTGTTGTATAGCTTTTGATGAGTACGTTAGCATATTCATTTTAAAATATATTTTCTCTTTTTATTATTATTATTATTATTATTATTATTATTATTATTATTATTATTATTATTATTATTATTATTGTATCGTTACACTTAAATAACTGCAAGTGTTCTTTGGAAGAATATTTATTCTTTTGAGTTCATCATTAAACTTACTCTATGATTACAATTAAGTTAGGCTTCAGTTGACAGTACTAAATCACATTTCATTACAACACAATAGTTTAATATATAGGACACGTGTGTTGTTTTACATGGACATAAAAATGTGTGCAACATCCACAAATATTGGAATTTCATAGAAAAAAATTATCTGCGACTAATAAAACAGGGAAAATCCGTGCTAGACGACCGGTGCCTATTCATCAATCTCGTGTAATCGGCACAGTGCAGTGAATGGGCACGGCACGATTCACGAGGCAACTGCATAGTGAGAACCAAATGAGGCGTAAAAAAAGGGGAGGGCGCCAGCGCTGCCTCCATGCCGGGCAGCTCCTCTCTGCCACAGGGGCCCCACGAGCATCAGGGGCTTCGCCTATGCAGGAGGCCTCACCTGCCGAGAGGGGCCCCTCCGTTAAATCAATATTTCTTCTTGATTGTCAATATATGTTTACAAATAAAAGTATCCAAAGTTTTTTGTGACAATCATTTATTCAGTAATTTCACAACGTTTCGTAACTCGTTTTGTTACATCTTCAGGTGCTAAACTTAGTGAGGGAACGCTATCCCATTGAATTACCACCTCAGCAGAACAGTCAAGGAGACGTTACGAAATACCTCACTCTCACACAGTTGATACCACATTGTGGGCCCCTCCGTTACTTTCATCGTTCCCAGAACTGCGTCGTCGGCAATTTTTTCTGGGTAGGGTGGGGTATCAAACTCCAAGGAGAATGCTACAGCAACGTTAATATCAGGAACAATCAAAATAATTTTAATCTGGCCAATCACAGTTTTGTTTGAAGTGAAAGAAAATGAATTTAAAAGATCAATATTTCTTCTTGATTGTCAATATATGTTTGCAAATAAAAGTATCCAAAGTTTTTTATGACAATCATTTATTTCAGCAATTGCACAAAGTTTCGTAACTAGTTTTGTTACATCATCAGGTGCTTAGTGAGGGAACTGCTATCCCATTGAATTACCTCTGCAGCAGTTGTTTGAATTTAAAAGAGTGAAAATATAAATAAACAGAGGTTGTCTGGTATCAAATTTTTTTATATTACGTCTTAAGATCTTTTCGATCGCGTAGCGATCATCGTCAGAGCTTGCAGCTGCTGGGCGGAAAACGAAGTTCTACGCTACGCGATCGAAAAGATCTTAAGACGTAATATAAAAATTTGATACCAGACAACCTCTGTTTATTTATTGTGAAATAATAAGGTATCTATATCACCAACATTCTAATTAATAAGTGAAAATATAACTATTGCACAGACAAATTCGAACGGTTTCCCGTCCCAATCCTTTTTTACAACTATTTCACGAAATTTAGCGTTTTTTTTGTTTTTAACGGACTTAATAATCTTGCTTTGCGTAAATTAAATGTAATTTCATCTGAGGCAGAGGTAATTACGGATAAACTCGCATTTAACACTAAATTGTTAACGAATCATCTTCCATATTTTTCAATAATCTCGCATTATACACATTTGCAAGTGAAGGGGGCCCTCAATTGTGTGGTCAGAGGGTGTTACGGTCTTTTGGTGATACAATTTGATCAGAGGCATAGCTACCTTCTCGGAGGTTCCGGTGCAGAATAACCAAATTGGGCCCCTCATTGCTATTTTTATTGGGTGCCGGCAGGTGTCCTTATTCGGGGCCCTGATGTCGCGCACCGGTTGCACCAGCCTAGCTCAGCTCGTGAATTTGATGATCTTGGAAAATGTTTTACGGTGGCATATGGGCGCTACAGGATGAGATTGTAGTTGAGAAATCCAATGAAGCAAAATTATGTTATAGGTTATCATAGACTTTGTGAATAGTCACATGTCAAGTACACATTACGAGGATTGTGCCCCCTCTCCTATAATTCTAGATTACTTAATTCCAATATGCATTTTGCAATATTCATTGAATTTTTGCTGTAGGAGCGTTTCTAATATTCTTTAGTTTTGTGAGCTCTACTTATAAAATGGAATTCGTCTAGCTTCGATAGAGATACATCAGGAGAAGTCTAAAATATTTGAAAAATATCATCCCTTGTATATCACTATGGCCATTCAATTTTTATTTTATTAATTTGTTGCGTCTTTTACCCGGCTTCTCCGTTTCTTCGGCTATTTTTGGGGCATTTAGCGCATATACTACATTGGAGTAAGCCCTCACTGCACAGCGCGCTTGCTTTCCTTGACGCGACTCCGGGTTCGATTTCAGGTCGGGCAAGATTATAGAGTGCGTTTTCCTTGCAATGTTCCAGTATAAGTTGACGATGAGCAATCTCGCATCTCAGGTTGAGAAGACCAGAATAGAGCGTAGGGATGTCTAAGTGCTAAACACACATACTTCGTAATCCATGGCCGCAAAGCCGGAACACCGCTGGTAGGTCCCGATTTCGTCAGTCTATTGCGCCAAAGTACATACATACATAGATACAGGGGTCTCGAATTGCTTAATTTCCGTAACTTAACAGAGCATAATAAAGCAACCTGGCTAACAACGCCAGAGCGTGCATCGAATATCTTGCATCTTGTATCGAATAACTTTCAATTCATCATTATTCATAATATTGTAATTTTGGAATCAAAGATTTCACCGCGATCACACCATTCAGCCATTCAGCTTACCAACGATAACGTTTACCATTTACCATTTAGCATACCGACGCACCACGAAGCAAATGCAGGGATCTCATTATGGACAGTAAAGCAGACTCTCCCTCCTAATGTAACGTACAGTTGCCACCATTTTTTACGCAAATAAGTAAATTAACATCGAATTTCTTCTTCCAAACATAAATCGATTATTTCTCCAGGACTTTTTTAAAAGGGGGCCACGGCGCCCCGTGCACCCCATCCCCTTCCTGACCCCGCCCACTAGGCTGCGGGAGGGCCCGGGCCCCTAGGGCGCGTCCACGCGACCTGCGATCGGCTGCCGGGCGGCGGCGCGGCGCTGCAGATCGATGCCGGCAGCGGCGCCGCGGCGTCCGCACCCGGGCCGCCAACCTCACCCGCAGGGTTGCCACATCACCTCAAGTAAAATGCGGGCTGGAACGCGCTAAAATGCGACTGTGATTTAAATGCAGGACAGGGTCAATATGAGGACTTGATGTAAATGCTGGACAGGATCAGGATAAGTATTTGATATAAATGCACAATAAGTATAAGGTAGGACAAATTACATGTAATTATTTTTGAAGGAATTAATTGAAACGTAATATATTAATAAAAATAAATTAAAAATTAAGAAATAAAAAATATATTAATAATAACAAAATCATCGGCAAGATTTAATTATTTATATTATTCAAGTAGGATGTACAATAATTTAATTTTGACTTAGTAAAAAGTTGCATGATGAAAGAATTATATTGTTTTGTGAAACGTCTTGAAAAAATCATAACGCGGCATCTCTTTATAACTATGTATTAGAAAAACGTATTTTCAAAATAACTTAAAGAGGAGTTACTTTCTTATGGATTTTTTTGTACACCGGGCAATAAAGTAACTTTTTTTTTATTTCAAGCACAAAAGGTTTATTGCAAGCACAAAAAGCAAAATGTAGGTGAGCTCCTTTTCTAAACAGTGATTTACTGTAAGCATGCGAATCTGTAATAATTGCAGAGAATTTAGGTTAAAAATTATTATAAAGATGCCCTGAGCATGTGGGACTAGTTGTGATAAGTTTAATTTCGCCCTGGAATGCTCAGGAAGTATTAATGATACAATGTTAACATACATAATGTTTGTTTACTAAGAGTACAATGTGATTGCGGTGTATAGGAATCACTTTCACTTGCTGGCCTTTACTTCGTAAGAAGGGAAAGTATTGTAATCGTGCGCCGGAGAACGGCGAATTTTCGACAGAAAAACTCTCATTGGCAGGTCCTGATAGTGAAAAAGTGGAAATTTTTTTTTTCGGCGTCTGTCTACAACTACAACATTGAAGATAGAGATTTTTCTTTAATAAAATCTGTTCTATAAAGACAGATCTTGAAATAAGGTGATGTACAATTTTTCGAAAATAAGAGTAGTTTTGTGCAATTTTGTGAAATACAGGCAATTTTTAAATAAGTTTTCTCAAAACCAGCTTCAATTTTTTCATTAAATTTTCTCTGCGCATGTATCAAGAACGATAAAAAAGTGGTGCTACTCCCATTTCTGGTAAACCGTCCGTATTTTTGAAAATTGCAAAAAGTTTATTTCTTAAATCCACAAATTTGAGGGAATATTTGTCTTAAGGAAGATCTATTTAAAAAACATCTCTTTAAAAATAGACATGTGCAATTTTCTAGAAAAACTAGTAGCTTTCGCAAACTTTCTGCTCGAATTTAATGCGAATTAAAAAAAATCACAAAAACAGCACCACGTTTTTTCTTCCAAATTTTTCCATGGATAGAACAAGGAACGCTTAAAAAATGGCGTATGTCTCATTTTCGTTGAACTCTACGAATTTCTGAATATTGAAAACATTTACAAATAATGCGAGAAAATATGTGCTTTTGTAGCACCGCTAGTTATTTATCAAAATCTTCACAAAGGTATATTTTTAAATATATCCTACGTTGTGAATACTTCACGGGTATTTTCTATACATTATTGCATTAGTGAACACAAGTTTTTCAAATGCTTTCGTAATAAACTTCTGAAAACTCAAAAGTTTTCTGAAAAAAAGGAGCTCCAATTTGTGCATTTTCAGAAACGAACAGACGACAAAATTTCAAGAACGTCCTCAAATTGCTCGATGAAAATTTGCATACAGGAGTACCAAAACTCTTTAATATTCTTAAAAACAATTTCAATTTTAATATTAGGGGTTTGGAAAATTGAGCAAATGTGAAAGGGATTGGAAAACTACTGCGAGAAAGTCAGTGCCATTCCTGAGCTCTACTATTTTTCATTGGTTTCATTTCACGTTTTCTTCGCCCACAATGAATTCCATCCTACAATTCAGGCCTATGATCCCTTTTAGGGACAGCTCTTTGCGTAAGAGCGTTTGCCAGCTCAATGCTGGCGATGACACAAGTACAAACAAGTAAAAACGAAGAATAATTCCATTGTCACTGATGTTATTTCAAAATTTAAAAGGGAATCCACAATAGCAGTTCGAAGAGACAGCGTCGTGAGTAAAACAAATGAGAAGTTATCATACCGGATGGTCTTGATCCGGTTTGGAATCGTCATACGCAGTTTTAACTGTTTTTTTTTACGTAAAATAAATAAATAAATAATAAAAAAAGAATCAAAATTACACAGAGAAGGTTCTTTCCTTACAAGTGAGGGCTAATGTAAATTTTAGAGTTAGAATAAAAATATATAAATATTTTTACATAATTCCTTTTAATATATGATTTTACATTGTTTATATGCTTTTTTACGCCCCCACTTTAGCCAGAATTGCCAACCTTTTTTTAGTAAAAAATAAATGCATTTTGCTGTTCTACTTTAGGTAAAATAAATGCCTGAACTTTCGGGTTCTCAGGTAATTTTATTAACAGTATCTGACAGCATTCCTGCATACAATTTTAGAATGGTATTGTAAGAGTTTTCGTAGAAATTGGAATAATCGTACCGGGAAGCGACTTCGAAATATTTTTCTTTGAAATTCTTTCTGATGCGATAGAACAAACTTAATCTCGTTTCTGCGCGTGTTCTTCAGATATAAGAGATTTTCTTCTGTGAGGAATATGTGATAATATTTTCTGAGAATAACACGTGGACAGAAACCGAAAACTTTCTTTTAGTGAACAACATGAGATTGCAAATACTGGTATTCGACGAATTCAAGATAGCAGTTAATGTATTTTTATCTTGCATTCAAAGATGGCACCGAAAATTATTCATTTTCCGCATTAATACATTTCTTTTCAGTTAAACGCGTCTTCCTACATATACAATTGTATCATTGTTTGCAGTAGAAGTAGAACGTATTGAGTGTCAGTTCAGCTTAATTTTTCGCACATAGCACATTCTCAGCTACATGGATATTGCTAAAATCATGTGATAGTACTTTTTAGAACAGCATACGTTGGTTGGTTAGAGATTCCGAGCGCGTCAACAGCTTAGGTCATTAGTCCCGTAAGTGTAATGCATGCTTGTTCATCGGGAGATGGCGATGATCTTCCCCCGCTGGATGGCGAGATCCGGCGCCAACCTGCCGTCAGCTAGCCGGGTTTCCCCCTAACCAGGACTCTCCCACCATCGGGGCACCGCCCCAGCCGAGACAAGCTCTAAGCCCCAGACCGGTTTCCTGGCATGTGTGGTAGTGTAGTGCATGTTAGTGTGTGTGAGTGTGTGTGTGTGTGTGTGTGTGTGTAAGGAGTAAGGATTGGACAAAGAAGAGGAAGGAAATATCGCGCGCGGTCCGTGGTCCGTTTGTTAAGGTACTGCTCCGGCATTCGCCTGGTGTTGCTCGGAGAAACCACGGAAAATCACCGATGAGAGCAGCCGGCCGCTAGAATTCTCCTCCAGACAAAGACTGAATTCGGCCTATCAGAGAAGCTAGTGACGAAAATCCTGCCGTCAACAGCATGCGGTTAGAAACAAAGTTGGAATGACTTATTTCCATATATATATATATATATATATATATATATATATATATATATATATATACCATATTTTATTTTGGTTAGGTACGCAAATGTGACGGAAAAATTATTTTCTTTTCCTGCAACATTTCTTTTTGCTTTTTTACACATCATTCTACATTGAAAATAACTGCGCTCCAAAATCATTACCTCAACTTTCTGATTACGTTTCACAGTCATCTTGCCAATTGTAATGGCAACCCTGCTGTTATGTAAGTGAATTTATAATTTAAATATTATTCAAAATTGGAATTCTTACTTCAAACACTAATGAATAGACCGCGAATCTTCATGCAATTGCATATTTATTCTGATTGCGCCTATCGAAAGGAGGTGCATATAACTTTACCTATAATGAAAAATAGTCCATTTAACAAATATAGTCCATTTTTATTTTGCATAATTGCATACTTTTTAGTTTTTTTCTTTAACTGTATATTTTAATGTATGCAGCATATTTAACCTTTAATTACCCGCGGTTCTTTCTGATATGTAATTACTAGCGCAATATATTTTCTTGTTTTTATTAATAATTTTATTACATTCGGGGAAATGATACAATGAAACAGAAAATTATTTAATTCTGAGTTTATGAAAGTTGGTCGAACAAGTATATTGACTATTTTCAGTGTATATAATGCCAATTTTAAGTGCATGGTTGGATGCATATTTTTAACTCTTTTAATGCATGAAGTTCCAAGATCTTCTAATGACACTGGCCAGATAGTTATAATACCATCATGTTGAGTGGTTTATCACAAAATGTTCAAGAGAAAACGCATGATGTTTTTGTCAGAAATTGCGACAAAACGCATCTATTCATTACATTACAGGCGATAAAATTTGTTCATAACGGCTTATGAAACCCACTAGTAAAGAACACAATATATAATTTGATTTTCGAAATTTTAATTTTAAAAAATTCCCTCAAAAATAATTGTTCCTAATCAATGAATCTATTAGAATGGTACTTAATGTATGACAATATTTTACCTGTTTTGCATATTTGACAAGGTTCTAAAATCTCTAAATAGTTAAGATCGTAAACAATTTCTCCTAGAACACGTAAAAATGGTGCATATTTGTTCAATTTGTATGAGCCCCTAATAGGCATATCATTTTTACGTTCAAATGTTATTTACGGCATATTGTCATTTTCAAAAGTCGACTTGATGTTTTCTCATAACGAACTTTTCATTTAAGCGCAATTTAAAATACTTTTTTTATTTGTTGATTTAGAATTAATATTTAGTATGTTAAGAATTGATATATTGAATGACTTTCTTTAGTAAACAAAATTAGTAAAAGTAATATTTTTGATTACGTTTCATTGGCTTCGGGGTTTGCTCCCCCCCCCTCGGTTCCGTCACATTGCGCCCTATTGAAATATTATGCTTTATTATTTAGAAAAGTCGGAATCTGGTTGGTTTTTACGAGCGCCCTTTGTCCTTCCTTATCGTTTTTACGTGCGCTTTGTCCTTTCCCAAAACACCAACATACACTCTGCCATAACACTTCGGGTTACCAGAAATGTTTTCAGAAAACAGTGAACTTGGGGGGGGGGGGCAGGAGAGGATCTTTGAATAATAATGATACATTCTCTTTATCATTTAAAGCAGAGTTAAATGGGTAGTTGAGCTTTGCTTTTGCATAAAATGGAATAAATATTTAATACATTAGTTCAAATCTTCAAATAAAATTCTCGGTGTGCATTAGGGTCAGTACTCGTCAGGAGTTCGTTAAAAGTACTATGAGAATGAACTGAATTTATGAAACACACTTTTAGCTTACACATTCGCAGTGCTGTGCATTTGAGCAAAAACACACGTGTTACGAATAATTACCTAACTAAGACAACTGCATGAGCCTGCGCAAAAGGCAGGGTTTGCACAAGAGTAAAGTCAGCTCTAATCAGTAACATTAAAAACCTGGCATAATTAACACTAAACGCTCTACTAACGCTTGTTCACTCACACAACAAGTTGTTTTTTCGTTATACAATAATCTTTTCACATGTTCAATGTTTTCATTTTTAATCAGTGAATCAGAAATAGAAATAGTGAACAGTTCACTCAAATAGTAAACATCTGGCAACCCTAATAATACTGTTGACGGGGGTCATGCAGTGAGATTGTAGCTTTTCTGATTTTTATGGAAAACTCGATAATGTAAAATTCTTCGGAATTTTGAATCGGGCATCGTGCATGGGTGTATACCACTCCTCACTAATGAATGTCAGAGCGGGAACCTTAAGATATTACAGGACACAACTTTCCACACATTTACAGACGTTATTCCTTGAGCCTTGACTACCAAAATATTTGCAGTACTTTGTTCTACAATCCTCCCCATGTTGTTTTAAAATAAGGGATGTTTTTTTGACAGTCTCGCTCAGATCCTCCTAATTAAGGTGACCAGATCTTAAAAAAGCAAAATAAGGCGAGAAAGTTAAAAAAAACATTGTGATGTTTCCTTGACGAAAAAAAAAAATGTAACACATACTGCATAAAAATACGCTTGTTTGTCTCATTTGCTACAAATAAATAAACTCATTTGCTTCTTTTGCACTACATTGGCCCATGTATCCTTCAAGATCGCTTGCTTAGTCGAACAGAAACTCTCAAGAAGGTTCGGATTACTAAATTTCTCAGTAACGATATCAATAGCGATAACTATATACTATAAGCTCAAATGGCGCTATATTGTCCATCCAAATGGTAGAAAATAAGAGAAAATAAGAGAGGCAACAAATGTTCTCCACAGAATTTATTCAGTGACCTATTCAATTTCTTTTCTCAGATATTGTAATGTCGGCCGTTGTATGCGATCTACGGTTCCTGTGACGCCTTCAGCACTTATACTGAGGAGACTAAAAAGCAAATGAATACTCTGAAGCCTATCGGTTCGGGAGGGGCAGGAAGAAGAATTCTGAAATTGTCAAGAGACAATTTCAGAATTTAATCCCAGATAAGTCGTATAGAGAGAGATTTAAGAAAATTCTGAAGAAAAAAAATGCAAAAGGAAGATTCCACTTCTGAACGAGAGGAACAGAACGACATGTCCTCTTCGTAATTGGATGTTCTACCCAGGGATATCTTCCCTCCCAGGTAAAGAAGATGCAGGGTGCATGATTTGCCGTATAAAATGTTCAGAGGGCTGAAGGAGAACTGTGTACTATTGAAATGTGATAACTGGGCTCACGTAGAATATGCGGTGGCCGAAAACGATGCTTATGTGACTTTTGACTTCATATACACTGTTAGAAACAATGATCACTTTGTTTTTTGTCGCACTTGAATATATAAACTATGTGCAAGTCCATATGACAATTTCTTTTATATATAACATATCAAACTTATATTTTTGTCAAATTATACTGAGTTCAATCTACTTGCAGTTTTTCATTTATTTTTAACCATTTCATAAAACGTCTGCGGGGGGACACATATTAGAAAAATATTTTATTTTTTTACCGATTTGACCAATAATTTTAAGGGAAAAAGTCACATTTATATAACAAAGTAAAATATGCGTTACAAATATTTTGATGTAACTGTATAGAAAATTGAATTTAAATATATGTGAAAACAAAATAAGGGCCCGGGTTCCTTCTACACTTGTGACTCACCCATGTCTTTTGATTTTCAATTGATTGATTTTTTTCGTGTTTCCGGGCGCGTCAACTGCTTTGGTCATTATTCCCGTTAGTGTAGTGTATGCTTTTTGGGGAGATGGCGGTGATCTTCCCCCGCAGGATGGCGAGATCCGGCGCCGACCTACCGTCAGCTAGTGGGGTTTCCCCCTAATCAGGACTCTCCCACCAGCGGGGCACCGCCCAAGCCGTGGCAAGCTCTAAGCTCCCGACCGATCTCCCGGAATATGTGGTAGTGTAGTGCATGTTAGTGTAAGTGTGTGTGTGTAAGGGGACAGGATAGGACAAGGAAGTGGAAGGAAAGATCGCGCGCGGTCCCTGGCCCGTTTGGTAGGGTACTGCTCCGGCATTCGCCTGGTATTGATCGGAGAAACCACGGAAAACTACCGATCAGAGCAGCCGGCCGCTAGAATTCTCCTCCAGACAGCGACTGAATTCGACCTAGCTGAAAAGCTAATGTCGAAAATCCTGCCGCCGTCAGGACTCGAACCTTAATTTTCAATACATTAACTTATATTAGACAATAATCAGATAAGGTAAAATAAAATAAAATAAAATAAATAAATGTTTAAATTGTAATAAAAAGTACGAGACACATTGGGCTCCATTAGTCCCCTTTGAATGTATTGGCTTCAGAGCGATATACCGGCTGTATCGCCCTGACCTGTCGCCTGCCTGGACAAAGGCAGGCATAGCAATGATCCAGAAGACGATACCCTTATGTAAACAGGGGCACCGTTCCCACAAACACCGTAAAGGCTCATTCACAATGCAAACATAAGAATGGCGTTAACATAAAAGTTTGTACTACGTCCATAAGCGGACTCATTCACATTGCGTTCGCATAAGCATAATACGTAAGACCATGGTCAAAATAACCATGCGTAATTTCCACCATGCGTAAAACGTTAACATAGTAGTTAACGTTAACAAAACGTTAACATTGTAAACTTCAAGCTTCTGTGCTGATGCTTATGTTAAATAAAAAATCAACCAATCACAATACGTTAACTCAAAATCGAGTATCGAAATAAGTCGATACACGAACAATCCATGCCAAGAGCCCCCGCTCCCCTAGTCATGGACACAGTCGATATCTCGAAATGGATTCTCACATGCAACCAATAGTAAATTAGAATGTCTGACAGCCAAAAGAAAGTCTTATTTTTGCTTGCGTTTATGTTGGACATTGTGAATACTTCAGTCTATCACTTATGTTTATGTCTATGTGTTATGCTTATGTTTGTGTTTGCATTGTGAATGGGCCTTAAAGGGAATAATACATGAAGAGAAAGCGCATATACCACGACGCTGCCGCGCAGGTGCTGGCCGTTGAGGGTGCGCAGCGCGCGCCCCTGGCGGACGTCGAGCGCCCCGCGGCCGCGCTCCCAGCGGCCGGCCGCCGCAACCCGCACCGGCCCCGCCAGCGCCAGCGCCGCCCCGTCGCCGGCGGCCGCTGCTGCACCCCCGCGCCGTACGCCTCCAGCAGCACGGCCGGTCCCCGCGGCCCCGCCGCCGCCACCCACGTCACGGCGCTGTCCAGGCGCAGCGGCAGCCAGGGCGGCGGGCGCGGGAAGGCGTGCCCCGCCGACCACACCACCCACGCCACGCCACGCCCCGCGCTCGACCACGGCAGCCCCTGCCGCACACCACATTGCACCCACATTGCACCCCTGTCAGAATAGGGTTGTTGTTACTTGTTTTAGCAGGTATATTCTAAATAGCGCCCCTTGTGAGTGGCGACCATGGCACGTGTCAACCTACTTTGTTTATGGGAGAAAAGCACATTTCATCTTCTGTTGATTTATGTATTATGAGATATTATGAAACGATAATGTAAGGGTGGGTATTAATACAAGACTATGAAGGATATAATAACACGAGGTTCTTCCTTCCAAAACGTCTTACTAGTATATAAATATACCAATTCCATCGAGCTTCATGTAGTATATTTTCTATGATTATTTAAAACTACAAGAAGATTAAACTAAATCATTTCTCCCCGTAGGAGTCTGTGGTTCGAAATAAATTGGACGGGAAGGACACATCAAAATAAGTTTTCCCCATAATTTTAACCCTACGGTAATATTTTTATTAATTTGTTATCTAATTCAGAAATTGAGGTAGCCAAAAAGTAACGTGCACTAATTTATCATGTTTCATTAATGGTAAAGCACCTATTAGAAAAATATTACATATCGTAGCACAAATAAATATGCCATCATTGACATATTGAAAGAAGTTAAGGTATTTGGTAGTAAATGAAAAGTGTCAATCAATACACTTCTTGTATTCTCTAAAACGATAACTCTCAGATATATCCATAGGCATGCGCATCCTAAAACAAGAGAGGGGGCAACTACATTCCTGCCCCTTTTGGCTATTAACTTGTTTCACTAATATATATTTTACTAGAAAATAAATAAAACATAAGTTATATGTTCAACAGGTTGTCAGATCACTTGGAACACCTCGTCTCCATATGTACTATAACCATTTCATAACTTATCACCTTAATAAATGGAAATTCAGGGATTGAATATATGGAAATAATTTTTTGTGAAATAAAGCGAAGGGGAGACCGTTTCAAAATTTTCAGGTGGGCTACGTCTCCCGGGCCTCCTCTCTGCTGGGCGCCTGCCTATATGGGAACAAGACACATTGCTCACAACATGGTATTGTGAAAGGAGCGCGGTCGAAGAGGCCTGCTATCTAAGACGGTTAATATTTTAAAAAAGATAACCTTTCGTGGGTAACAAAATGTGTAAACTATCATTTATTCAATTGTCTCTTACCACATAATACAATGAATTGCAATATTTCGATGTATAATACAAAATTGCTTTTCACTGTATATAAACAAATGATAATGAAATTAAAGCATAGCGAAGTCGCTAGCCTTTCACCACTGAGGTCCGGGTTCGATTCCCGTCGAATCTCATGTGAAATTTGTTCCAACAAAACGAGTTTGGCTGCTTCCCAAGGGCTGGTCCAACCCCTACGATGTGTCCTAAACCCCACCCCTATGCTTATTCCTTCCCAATGCTGGCCGCTGGGTAGTGACGCAGGAGCGCGTAGCAGGAAGCGCGTAACGCGGAGATGCTACCTGGCGGTCCTCTTGACAACTGACTGCGACGTGAGGTGACATAAGATTAAAGGAGTATTACTCCCAAGCGCGCAGATTAATAGAGGTTTACTCCCCAGCGCAAAGCGCTTAACGCTTAAGGGGCTTTGAGACGCGTTGCGTCAAGTTGTAGACGCCCCTCCCCCCCCCAAAGCAGAGAAACTATGTTTTGTGTCTGACATGTATGGCATCACAAAGTAAATAGATTGAATTCAATCTCGAATTAAATCTAATTTTACTCTTGAACCATAAATCACTTTTTAAAACTTTGGAAACCAAATGTTCACTCAATTTCAGTACTGCAATTCTCGTTTAATTCGGTACTATTGGAGCTACAAATTCGGAAAAGTCTTGTAGGTGTTTGGACTTCTTTTTTAAAACAGCAATCGTTCCTTATTCTGCCACAGGCAAACGCAAAACGAACAAGAAATACCGAATCGTAGTAAATTGTATCCTGACTTTGTCTAAAAGATGCCATTTGCCGAAGAAATAATATTTAAGACATAGTCTTAGAAAACTACAAGTGATCCGATGACTCCGGCCGTGACACAAGAGGCAGTGAAAAAAGTTATGTTAAATATGAAAGTCATCTGTAGACCACGAAGAAGTATTCCAACAAAGCTGAAATGCGCATTCTAAAACAAGAGAGGACTGTTTATGTAGAATGCAATTTTGGTAATTGAAGAGTTGCTCAACAATTGTTGAAGTAGAATTTTAATTCAATAATGGCCAATTCCAAGTAAAAATTGCTCGTCCCGAATTCGTAATCGAAGTAATTTTAAAACAGCAGGTTTCTTTCGAACAAGGTTGTTATTCAAAGAAATAAAAAAAAGGCCAAATATAAGACTCTCGAACTATTATTGAATCAATAAAGTGCCTACAAAAATATAGAGAATAGAAAGAATATAGAAAGTAAAAAAATTATAGTTGAGGAATCTTATACAAGAAGGTACCGCCAAACTTCATGAAGAGATGGTCTTCATTGCGATCGGCAATGAAAACGTAAATGTGCGGTGGTGAATGTAGATTGTTTTGAAAGTAAGCTAGGTGATAGCTTGCTATCGTTAAATATTCCACTATTAGTTATGCACTTTAAAAAGGCGTCAATCTCCAAGAGCACTTACGTCGACTCCAGTTTTAACTACGTGATATTAATGAACGAAGGAGTATATCGTGCATCTATACTCCAATTTAAACGCAGTGGTACTTGAAGGTCATGATCTGGAAGGAGAAGGATACATTGTCATCCAATCGGGAGCTCTAATACCAAAAATTGTTGTAACGAAGATCCCGATTGGATGGTAGTGTACCCCTCTCCGTCCAGGTCGTGACTTTGTAGTGCCACGATGTTTAAATTATTGTCCGAATGACATTTCTATCTACTTGACAGCTGGGAGTGGGGTAAAGCATTTACTCAGCAGGCAGACACGTGGTCATGTGGTCGTTTCTGCATTAGATCACAACAGCTGCAGCAGCAGCAGCAGTAGTAGGAAGAAACAAATCGCAATGAGAGCACACAGCAGTAGCCGACACAGAACCGCACATATGACGCGTAGTAATGACGCGAAATGAAATCTTAGATTTGGCGCTCTTTAACTTTCTGTTGCTTCGTGTTATAAGTTTTCATTTTTTATTAATAAGCAATGGCAACTCTGCAAAGCCATCACAATCAGAAGCCTCTGATTGGATAACGGAAGCCTCTCTCCCGAGTCAGCCGTTACCTATCTAGTAGAGAGAAATATTTGGACAATAGTCATGGTCATACGTTCGGGGGAGGGGGAGGGGTTCAACCTACGGAGAGGTAATACTTGGTAATCCGTTCAAATATTCGCATAAATAAACAAGGGATTCTTCAATTTGAAAAAGATCGTACAAATAGCTATTAGTGTTCACAGACGGCCGGCCGGCCAGCCTTTTTTTTTATTTGTTGCGTCTACTTCGACGCCACGCGTCTCCAAGCCCCTTGGGGGGCGTGGAGCGCTTTGCGCTTCTGGTAGTAATCCTCCCATTACTGCGCTTGTTTTATGGAGTAATCATCCGTTAACATTGTCGCGTCTCGTCATAATTGGTTGTCAAAAGGACCGCCAGGTAGCATCTCCGCGTACGCGCCTCCTACCACCCAGCTCCTGCGTCACTACCCAGCGGCCAGAATTAGGAAGGAATAAGGATAGGGGTCGGGTTTAGGACACTTCACAGGGGTTGGACTAGCCCTTGTGAAGCAGCCGAACTCGTTTTGTTGGAACAAATTTCACATGAGATTCGACGGGAAACGAACTCGGATCTCAGTGGTGAAAGGCTTGTGACTTTGGAATGAGCCACGAGTTGCGTTTTGCTTCTAATTGGTCTTTCGGCATCAAGGACCCACGAAACAGGGATTCTATTTGCACCACGTGTTAGAGGATTTTTTCTCTTAATTTAGCAACTGGATTTATCCTCTTTCTTGTTTTCAGAGCCCGGCAATGAATTCTTTTCTGTTGAAAATTCGCCGTTTTTTTCGCGCCGCGTTACATAACTTTCTCTATGCTACGTATATTACTCCGTATACGTACGTATACGAGAAAGTAAAAATTCATTTAAATTCCATGCAGCTAGAAATATATAGTTCTACCGTGTTCCTTGGGGAATACGAAGAAAGTGGAAAAAAGCTGTACATACCCGCAGCAGGTGCTGCGCTCTCTGCGCAGTGGCAGGCAGCAGCACCAGCGCGGCCACGGCGCCGTGGGGCGCGCACTGCGCCTGCGCCCCGAGCCGCCCCGGCCACAACCACAAGCCGCGGGCGAAGAGCGCGCGCGCCACCCTCACGCGCCCTGCAACACACAGCGCCCAATGATGTAAAAGATATAGATGACTCACGTATGTACTCTATGGACAGGGCAAAGTGAAGTCAGCTGCGCCATGACAGTTGTTGGCAAAACATACTCTTGTGCGTGTGTTATCGTTGTGATATCGGCTTCAAATATGGTGGGCCAGTGAGCGATCTATATCACATACATCATTGACAGCGCCCGGCCCAGAGCGATTTTCCTAAGGATGAGCCAAAGTGACAGCTAGTGCTGGCAACATTACTGAAGGTTCGGTGGTCGTTGTGCCCTCTAGCCCATTACACTCCCTTCCCGCATTCGTTCGTTTGCAGTTGGCTAACTTGTAAATGGCTTCGACACTTCCTTTTGCCGTGTCCTTGTCCGACAAAAATGTAGTGCACTGCGAGAAATAATTGATATTACGAAGTGCAATGTAACGTGCTCTTCTGTAAAACTTCTTTTTTCTTTATATATTACATTGAATTTACTTTTTGTGTGATAAATATTATGTTTATTTTAAAACCGAGCCGTGAATGCGAGATGCGTACCGGTGCACGTGTTTCCGGCTGAAAATCATATTTCTTTCTATTCACATTCGTGCCAGTTTTCTTTTACTGATTGTGAGAGCATGTTAAGAGATTTTCCACATACGTAATTAAATTTAAATATTTCCCGGACTGACGTACGTGCATTTACCTCAGCGAAACTCTTAGACTTCTTCATAGGAATGTTTTCACAGGAGCCATTGGCACTTAACGAAGGGGCCTGAGTGAACAGCTGGCGCGACGCAGGGATACTTCTCTGAAATACATGTGATGTTCACTTGTTTTCACGAACTGTCACTTTGGCTCATCCTTAGGAAAATCGCTCTATATATACTCTCCTGTCCCGCCCAAGTTCGGCGTCCATGCGGCCTCACCCACGGCCGTCTCTAGGAACGAACTATACTGCGCTTTTTACAGAGCTGCCTCTCAGTTCCACTCAAGGCCCGTCACCACGGTCAGGGGCGAGTCCTGAACTTATTTTAAGTTTACCGCAGTTTATGGAAGCTACCTCTATCGTTTTTTATTTTAAGCTTTTCTGAAATCCTAATGCTATGAAATTCCGTCCTTAATAATTGTTCTATAAGACAATTACACAAACCACTAACTTTTGGATCATTAACACATTCCAATTTCACACAAACTTGAGAGAAGCGTAAGTTACAAACGACCAGAAAAGGACTGTTCACCGCAATATTTTGCGGTGCCTACTGACCATCCAGTCGCGCAACCTCCCCTCTCCTTTGAAACATTAGGAGCTCTAGGTTATCGCTTCTGGCATGCGATGCCTTCTCCTGCGCTAGCGAATTCTCTGGACAGCATTAAGAACTGTTTGCAACTTCTCGCTCTACCGCACTTCATAACGCTTACTGATGCGGAAGACTGACTTGCTCCCCGTAGCAAAATAGTTATTTTTTCGCTTCTGTTTTAAAGTTTTCAAAATATCTAATTTTTTAGAGGATTACCAAACGTATGAAATATTTATTATACACTTCGAATTACTAGGTATACCGGCGGTATACGCAAAGTATCGGAGAAATCGCCACTGACCACGATGGCATTATAGCACGGTTTTTCGCGTCTTTCTCAGTCGCGGCGCTAGTTGTCGCATGCTCGCGACAGTATCAGGCAGTGTGGCAGACGAAGCGACTCTAGCGGCACGATCGAGAAACGCGAAAAACCGGACCAAAATGACACCGTGGTGACGAGCCTTGAGTGGAATTGACAGGAAGCTCTGTAAAAACCGCAGTTTTGTGACTAGTCGCTATCTAGAAACGACGATGCCTCCCCGCATTATACTTCAATTTAAACATAGTGGCACTTCAAGGTCACAATTTCGAAGAAAAAGGGAAATTGTCATCCTATCAGGAGCTTTAATATCAAATATTTGGGTCGTAACGAAGCTCCCAATTCGATGATAGTGTCACCTTCTCCATCCAGATCGTGATCTTGAAGGGCCACTGATTTTAAATCGGAGTAGAGGGAGTTTTTGCACCAAGCGTACAGCTCTCCATTCACGAACGAGGTTTTCTTAAGGCTTGTACTGAACAATCAATGCATTGAGGAATTTCCCAACGTGTGTGGCTGTTTCTTTGAGGCCGCGGAGGAGGCGGGGGGCCGAAAAATTCCGAACCAAATTTAATTCTTTGTGGCCTGGAGGCCGGATTTCTCCGACCTCTTGATCACGTGCGTGGTTGATACTCGGTAGTTTTAGTGATATCATGTCATCAGTCATATATCGCGATTTTTTAACAGAATTCATCCAAATGGTTGAGAATGAACCTTGCTTAGGGCACGTTAGTTTCAAAGATTATAATGATCGAAATAAAAAGGACAGATCTACAGTGTTGACCTGAAAAAAAATCCTTAAGTCATATTCCTGGAAGACTTCCTTCAGTAAAAAGCCCTCCGTGTGTGGGCAAGGTTCAGTGGAGGAAATGCCGGAGGCTTTTTTTCTTGAGGATTCCCTGTACGTATGACTGCCTTAAGGTAGTGAAGGCATGCACAGAAAAGTCAAATAACAGACTTTGAAGTCATAAAAGGGTGTTTTGCACGGTAAAACTTTACAGTAATCGACAGCACTATTGATCTCCTCATTCGCAGTCATAACTTGTGCATCTGCGAATGCGCCAAAGATCGAGATTGTAATCTGTTACTGTGTGCTATGCCGTGCAAAATGTTCCTAATGACTTATACTTCGGTTTTTATAACATGGCGCGTGAGGAGTGCCTGTCGTCACAATGGAATATAGCACGGCTTTTCGCGTCTTTCTCGGTCATGCCGCCAGTGGTCGCATGATCGCGACCGTATCAAGTAGTACTGCAGATCAAGGGAAATCTAGCGGTACGACCGAGAAAGATGCGAAAAGTCGTGTCATATTCCATCGCGAAGTCAAGTCCTCACGCGCCATATTATTAAAACCGAATTGCAATGTGACATTTGATTTCTAATAAATTAGCAATTAATTCTGATGTGCGATCTTGCGTTTGACCGAAAGTCACTGATGTGTGCGCAAGCTTCATATCAAGCCAGCACACTCCCTTTTTCTAAACAAAAATAGGTAAATGTTAACTCAAAATTGTGGCAATTAATTGTTAGACAGTTTTTATTCGGTTGTGCTGACATGACTCATCCAGATTCATAGAGCTACTGGCCCGACATTCAAGACCGAACGGCCGTAAGTAAAGAAGCATTTGTATCTGCCTCACATCATCTAGATATTAGAGTAAAGGTTATTTCTTGGGGAGGAGATCCTAAAGATCTCGGGAAGTAGTAGCTCTAGCGTTGCCGTTGTGTGATCTGCGAACTCACTGGTCAGAGAGCTTGCGATAGGCAGAACTGCGTGGACGCTCCTGGTAGCCAGCAGGTCACGGGTTGCCTCGGCCGCCGACTCCTCTTCCTCCAGGGCTTCATCCAGAGCTTCGCCAGCGGCCATCGCCGCCAAAACTGCTTAATAATAATAATAATAATAATAATAATAATAATAATAATAATAATAATAATAATAATAGAATGGTTGAATTATTCCTGTTGATCCCGTTTTATATAGTAGAAAGATGGATCTTTTTAAATTATTGGACCAAATAGGATCAATCAATGAAGTGTAACACCCCCTACGCGGGTATGCTCTCAGGGTGACCTCGACCTACCTTCTCCTGGCGCTGTTGAAAGATGAAGCTTGCCCGGCTACACCCGCAGAAGACCCTGAAAGGCTGAACGGGAACATGCGTGGCGTGGGCATTGGCATGCGTCGTGTATAAAGAAAAGATAACTCTTTCATGAACTTACATTTAATACTAGTGAGCTTCCTCTGGTGAGGCCAGATACAAATAACAAGAAAAAAACAAAAAGAAACTTAACCTAACTTACAGCTATTGTACATCAGGCGGTCATTCGCCCCTCTCTCGCCTCGCTTACAGTCCAGTGCGGCGCGGGAAGTCGAGGTAGATGCCGGCAGCTCAGGCGGCGCCTCGGGCCATCTACCCGATGCGGCGGCGCAGGGTGGAGCTGGAGATAGCGGCGGCTCGGCCTGGTCACCGACCGGCGCGGGGTTGCGGGCGCCTGGATGAATGGCTGGGGGGATGCGGGCGGCGGCGCCTGGCTGAACGCCGCTCGGGCGGCGTTGCGGCGGCGGCCCGTTCTGGCACGGCCGTTGCCCGTCTCTCGATTGTCGCCCGTCCGTGACTGAGCGGCGAATCAGCAGGATACCCGCGGTATGCGATGCGTGGCCCGTAAACTTGGCCCGAGGCAATTCTCTCGGCGTACTCGCCTACGCGTTGCTCGTCTAGAAGAGCGTCTGCCCGCGATTGCTGCTGGAACCAGAAGCGTCTGCCCGCTCTCGCGGCTGGAGATAGAAGCGTCTGTCCGCTCCGCGGCTGGAGATAGAAGCGTCTGCCCGCTAACGCGGCTGGAGATAGAAGACCGCTAGCTTCCTCTCTCCGGAGCTCTCTGGCTTCGCTGGGTCACATGACCGCGTCGACGCGACGTTCGCGCTCATTGGTCTGTCACTTCACGTGACCCGGAGCGACCAATCGTGGTGGCACCGACGTTGTTGGCTAGAGTTTTGAATTCGCGTCGTCACCGGAATTTACCCCACGTCACGAATTCCCCGAACTCGCCAACGCTCTGCACAGAGGGTGGAAATCCCATTGACGTCACTGGCACGCTCCTTCACCCTTCACCAATGGAGAGCCCCGTATGCCCGCTCCGGCGACGCCAAGTAACGGGACATTGTACCAATTCCTGCCCGCTTTTGTGGCGAGCCTCCGCTACGCGTTTCCACAGGCGTTTGAAAATATAATTTTATATTGCTTTTATTTCGTCGCTACTATGCATGGGCAACTGTCCCATTACAGAAGATATCAGGAATTAAGATGTATAATTCATATAAGACATATACATTTATTTATTGCTTAACGTTTCGCACAGTAAATGTATATGTCTAGTAATAGTTTAAAAGGATCCATCTTTCTACTAAATACTACTACTACTACTACTACTACTACTACTACTACTACTACTACTACTACTACTACTACTACTACTACTACTACTAATAATAATAATCCTAACAGAAAAGACGAACTTGAAGGAATAAAAAAAGCGAGATAAAAATAATTAGGAAAATTCTGGAAGCAAGTCATACAAACGACGGTAACAGTCAGTCAAAACAGTAGAAAAGTTTTCAAACATTGAAATTGACATTAGGAAAAGGTAGATGAAATTCTTTGGCTATCTTAACAGATTGCCAAAAAAGATACTAGGTTATGCAACCTCACTTAAGAACACAACACCTTGTCTGAACGAAATTCCGAAATATCTGAGAAAAACTGACATAAGATCAGATGATATTGTAGAAAGAGACACCTTCTGACACAAAATGGACACGTGGTACGTGGCACCAGAGCAACAAAAACAAAAATAATACTGATCAAAGTGGTCAGAAGAACGTAAACAAACTTTCTCGGAAAGAATGAAAGTCTATTGGAACAACAACAACAACAATAATAATAATAATAATAATAATAATAATAATAATAATAATAATAATAGTAATAAATCATTTAGCCGATATTTTGCTTTTAAGACAAATGCTGAATGCTTTGATAACTGTACTTATTATATCAATACTGACGGTAGTGTGAGATAAAATTAGGGTGAACAGAACTATGGAGAAAATTGCTGGGATCCTTCCTTGCCCTCCATTTTCCCGTAGCGTCCCCATTATTTGATGCCCGGTATATTGTCATAAAAGCTGGCGCTCTGACAGCTCGGCTACAGGTCATCCGTCCGTAACTAGTGATCTACAACATGGCACAGCCTTTCTCGTACATTTCGTCTTCCTCCTCCCTCTCTCTCTCTCTCTCTCTCTCTCTCTCTATATATATATATATATATATATATATATATATATAGAGAGAGAGAGAGAGAGAGAGAGTTAAGGTTAAAGGTCATTAAACGCGGGGTAAGTGATACTTTTCGTCCTCAGAGATGAAAATGATCTCAGTAGCTGACGCGCACTCCACCACTGAGATCACTGAACCAGGCGTGCCGGTCTGAGATATCATTACGCACCTTCACGTAGTTGGACAAAACACAAAATTGGAGCAGTAGACAGCACGCCGTAATGTAGGAATAAATTCTAATATCCATAAAACAAATATGTATTCAAATGGAAGAAAATTGATAGAGTAAAAATATTTTGTGAAAATAGTAAAATATGTGAAATATGTAATGTAGCACTGAATATGTAAAAATATGTAACGAAAAAAAGACAATGTGTTAGAACGGCGACGATTCGCCAAGATTACAAATTTGAGAACGGTGAGCATAAAGACAAAAAATATGTAATTACATAAAAATCCGGTCTCTAGTGATTATAATAACATTGAACATGATTTAATCTTGTATTTTGGATCAACACTAGGAGAAAATATACATATTTTATGGGGCATGCACCTAAAAAGCGTGATGGGAAGTTGTAAGGCACCTAGAGATGTGATTAATAGCTCTTTTGATTCCTCTCAATGAAGCAAATGGATTGGCATTTTTTAGCCAGAGCGTGTAGAAAATTTTGAGAAACAATATAAAAAACTGTTTTTTGGGTGTTTCAAGTTATCTCACAGTGGTGAAACGCTGTGAATCTTTTCGAAGTAATCGAGTAACGTGCACTTATGCAATTTTTCTGCTTGTAAATGGGCGAGTCTGGCAACTGTAATATGTTTAAAATTGATTTTTCTATTGAACTTGAAAAGCACAACTCAAACTTATTAACATAAAAATACCCGCCAGAGGCGTCATGCTAATCTAGTTATCACAGCTACCATTCTCGCTTAACGTGAATCCTTAGGACATGATTCGTAAGTTCTAAGGTTGTTACACCTGATTATGTATTGAAAAACATCTTATTAAAAAATGCTTCTATTATTGAATTATTTACATTGAAAATAATAGGTCTTCGAATATTTTCTACATAAAATGAAGATTCCGCTATTAGGACATGGTAGTAATGACATAAGTCAGCTAACCCAAACATTGTAATAAAATCTGTATTAATTGAAAGTGAAGTTCTTTAGATTGTTTAGTAATACATATTTTATAGAACTCTGAATTATTTTCTATACTAGTGAATCTTCGATATGAAGGCAACCTAGGAAGCTATTAGGAATTCATCATTTTTGAACGTGATAATCACAGTGCCTAGTATTGTGACTCATGCTCAAGAGGAATATCGGAAACTATGAATGTATGGGAACAAAGTTGTTTCTGTTGTTACTCATAGAAATAGCCCATTACTGAAACGCGAATAAAATGCACGATAAACAAGAAATACGATCTCGGGTTGTTCCTCCCCTCTCAACATTCGAACCTTTTGTTGGAATTCGTCAGCGACACACCGAAAAAGCGCCCACACGGCTTAGCAATGTCGAAAAATGTGATGCCGTGATGCGGCCCACGCCATCCAACCTATGAATGACACAGGTCGTTCGAAACTGCATCGCCCGAACGCTGCTCTTTACAATTTGCGGTACGAAATTCTATTTTAATATATTTATAAAAATGGAACGGTATGTGCTACAATAATAGTTTGTAAATGAACACAACAATAGTTTGCAAATTTTTTAATAAGACGCCCGATAATACGTTGACAGATTGTACTCTTCAGAACAACTGTTCCGGAAGCGTTAGAATGAGGTTCTCCAACATCGTATTCCAGGGTTGTAGTGACCATAACCCTAAAAAGAACATCCGAAAAGGGTTGTGACCATGCATTTTGTACTTTCTACTTTCTCGTTACGAAGTAGAGAGAAACTTGTGTAATGCTGCGCGAAAAAAAGGCGAATTTTCGGCAGAAAAACTCATTACAAGGACCTGGTAACGAAGAAGTTGATAAACCCAGTTGCTAAATATAGGGGGGAAATCCTCTAACACATGGTGTAGCAAGAATCCATGATTTGTGGTTCCTTGATACCGAAAAATCGAATGACGGCAAAATGTCTGTTCGTCCGTCCGTCCGTCCGTCTGTCCGTTCGTCAGTCCGCCAGTCCGTCCGTCTGTCTGTGAACAACGCTAGCGGCAAAACCGTTCAGCCGATTTTCTCCAAAATTGATATTTCCCAGTCGATCGCTGATGTTGAGACCCCTAGAATTTGAACCTTATATTTTAATTTTGGGGGGTACTTTACATGAAGACACTGGGACATTTTCAACATTTTCAAAAAGAGGCTCTGTTGTTTTTGATCAAATTTTGTTTTTGGTTAGTATGAAGGACGTTTACGAGAATGGAACAGGTCCCATTCTCGTTAAAAACCCTGACTTTTCGAAAATTGTAAAAATGTATTTTCATAGCCGTTTGATAGATAGGTGTTTGATACGTATCCAGCCTCATGCAACTCTAGTGAACGGGAGTCGTCAACCGTTGGATGAATACCGTTCTCACCGTTAGCCCACTCTCAGGCCGGTCGTGTTGATTTATCTTTATTACACCATCAGGATGCCTTGCTTAGGAATGCTACACTCTCACTACCATGCGACAAAGAATTAAATAGTTGAGATGGAGGTAAAAATTATATATATATATATATATATATATATATATATATATTGAAACGCACCGCGTAACTGAAGAATTAAATTAATAGATAGAGATAATTAAGAATAGAATTAAATAGTTGAGATGGAGGTAAAAATTATATATATATATATATATATATATATATATATATATATATATATATTGAAACGCACCGCGTTTCTGCCTAAAGAAACGGCGATACATCAAGTAAGCACGCGGCAGAACGGTTGCCAGAGGGCGCTCGCTAGCCACGAGAAACGGTTACGGGCGGCGAAGTGTTGTCGGTTAGCCGAGGCGTGGGAAACGACGCCGCGAGGAGTCAGTGTCTGGCCGGCCGCCGGTAGGGAAGGACGTACCTGGGGCTGCTCCGCGTTCGAACAAAGTAGAATAGTGTCGCGAACGAAGGAGCGCAAAAAAGTGATTGACGGACAATTTGTGCTAGATAACCATCATTAGTATCTCGGACGTAGTGACAGAGTGACAGCTATTATCCGGGGTGGTACTGATCGAGAGAACTTGTGTGCAGAGGAGTACACCACGAGACTAGTAGCCTGGTGAAATGGTGAGACACGTGCTCGCAACTGTACTTTGAATAATTAGTGGCGTTTATCAGCTCGCGGAAGGTGACATCGAGAAATCTGGGTGAACTGGAAAGGAGTTCAGCGAGGAGGCGCAGAGGCACCGTGGGAAGATTACGCTGGAGATCGTACTTCGGGAACGTACGCATCGCATCGGCTGGTCCCCAGTGGAGCGGACACAGGCAGACAGCGAAGGAGCACGAGGCAACCCGAGAGTCCCCGAAGCCGCCGACGCTCGAGGGGGGGTATTAAACGGTAAATATTTCCTCGATCGATGTAAGATCGAAAGAACTAACAGTATTCTGGGTGAGGTAAAGAAAGGGATAAAGACCACCACCGATATTTGTAATCAATAGTGATTTGTGTAGAATAATAAATAATTCATGTTTATTTTGTTCACGGAACAGTGGTGTTTGATTAATAACCCCGAGTCCATTCACGAAAAAGAACACCTGTCCCTTACAAATAAATTTACTGCGAACAAGCCGGGTTAACCGGTACGTCACAATAATATATATATATATATATATATATATATATATATATATAATGCCCTTTGCACAATTTTAAATGATTGTCGAAGATACGATAATTTGGAGCTAATTACTCGTTTTGGAATTCCTGGGATTAAAGAATTACTCAGTTAAGTTAAATTAAAAATTAGGAATAAACACGTTTTTTTAAAGAACCATAAATTTCTCCGCATACTCAAGGCTTTCTTTATAGTAATTAGTGATAATGGGTGGCAACTACCTAACAACAATTACCATGATGGACGACCAGCTGGCGCCATCTCACATATTAATACCCTTAGTGTTGGCATACCCCCTTATCTTTACATTTACTTCAGAAATTCATCTTATTGAATTGTATTCTTGGTGTACTTTGGTTGTAGTTTACAAACCAATGTTTAAAGGAAGATAAATACAGGAAATCTAGTCGAAATTTAACCCACTAGAAATAAATGTCAATTCTCTTTCAATCTTAATTACAGGGAGCGTAATTTACATTCACGTAAACATTCCTGAGTTCTCTGATAATTTAAGGGTTTTTTTTCGTGATTTCCTTTGTGGTTGGGCTATTTAAACATACACCTTTTATCAGCGTTGACCTAGTTCTGTTCAATGATTCGTTTGCACGGGTAATCATGCTTCTGATTACTGGTCGTTGAAAAAATCTTACAGGCGGTACTCCCCAAGCGCCTGGACGATGGAACGCGGGAAGGAAACTCCAACGTCGACTTCTTGGTCAACCTCGCCTTCCCGGGGGCCAGGCTGGGCGGCGCGAAGACGACGCGGGCGGCCGGATCGCTCTGAAGTGGCATGCCTCAGTGCTTGACTCTGCCGCTTCACGGATGCGGCCTGGCTCCACAATATTCAGCAGCTTTTTCGTCTAGTCGAGGACGCCCA
The DNA here is from genome assembly GCA_964035755.1 of Teleogryllus oceanicus. NCBI lineage: Eukaryota > Metazoa > Arthropoda > Insecta > Orthoptera > Gryllidae > Teleogryllus > Teleogryllus oceanicus. Next base: position 66,099,658 of record CAXIVR010000004.1, read on the forward strand.
CCAGGAGTTCCTCGTTTGTGATTCAGGTCGTGGTACTCGGCCTCCACGAAGATATGGTTAGGGTGCCTCGTTCTGAGCAGGCGGTGTGTGTCGCCCTCACGAAACGTACAAAATGGCAGATTGGCGCGCGTTGTACTTTTTGCAGGAACTCGCCGCTTCCTCGAACACTGGTCCCGTCCTCTCGTGGCAAAGTTCTCCTCAGATTTCGTAGTGAATGCAGCGTAAATTATGCAAATTATTTCTCGATTCTTCGTACGAATACTTTTGCAATTGCCTTCACACCATAAATTGCTGCGAGAAATGCACGCTCTCCAGTGGTGGCTCGTGGGTATTCGCACGTTCGCATGTGCACACCCAAATTAATTCGGTGCAATTTATCTTATACATTTCTTAACAAGAGGGGAATACAAGTCCTCTCAGAGCATTTACGAAACATGATACGAAAACACGCGCCGTTCGGAAGCTACGATTACCAGTCCCACCGGCTTTCGTTGCTGAAAGCCTGCCGGAACACAGTCGGGAGAATGCGACCGAGGAAACGACGTCCTAGGCTGCCACGGGGCTGCAGAGGAAGGAGGGGAACCACGGTGACTTATGGGGGGCTGGAGCATTCACCTGCGATGCGCGTTCTACGGCTCCGGCGCACTGGCGATCTCTGGAAGTGCCTTGACATGTCTCGAAGATATAACACTCGGGTAGCACAAGTTTTTGAGAGAAGTAAGTGTGACATTGAACGAAGAAAGAGTGAGATATGTCGCCAGTTAAATGAGCTTTCGCACTAGCGCGCGAAAAGCGAACGCATTGCTGTGCAGTGTTGCATTCATAAAAATGTTAATTGAATATTATATGTGTATTCTCTTGTGTTTTAAAGTAATTGTAATTATAAAACCATTACAAAGTATTCAAACCCCAAGTGTTTTTTGTAAACGTATGTATTAGGCTACGTTTCAATGTGTTTTGAGAAACCGAAATCACAGAGTTCGTTTTTCTGTCAAGGGTGTTTGTGCAACTAACAATGAATAGCGTTGAAAATATGAAAGGCAAGAAATCAATTATTTCAATAAAAAAGCCACAGAAAAAATTGCTGAAAAGGAACAATGGAATGGAATGGAATGGAATGTTCGGCAAGCTATCAGACTTCATAAGATGATTTGTGTTTGTCATTATTTATGTTATTGAGAGTAAATGCATGCATGTAATGTATTTCCGTGTGTATGTGCGTGTGTGTGTGTCACAGAGAGAGAGAGAGAGAGAGAGAGAGAGAGAGAAAGAGAGAGAGAGAAAGAAGGAGAGGAGAGAGAGAAAGAAGGAAAGGAGAGAGAGTGGGAGGAAGGGGGAAAGAAGAGAAACGTTGCTTACCCTAATGGTGTGACCACGAGTCGCCACTGACGCTCTCACTGTATAGAACTTTGGCCTAAGACAACTCGTAAGAACGTCTACGACAACGAATACTAATTGATTTCGTCGGCTTCTAATACAAGAAGGTTTTTTTCAGTGGAAACTGAGTTTCACTCTGTTCCCTCGTTTTCGAGGTCTTGAACAATGGCGAACAGGCGTTCGTAATCTGCTATTCATAATTTTCTAATTGGCCCATTCAGTGTTCGCTTGGCTGCCCTCTCCTGTCACGTCGCGGTCCATGACGTCACAGTCGCGCCAGGTTCGAACGTTCGCGCTCGCAGACCAACATCTTCAGACGATGTTTTCTATTTCTTCCGTCGTATTTTATTATGGTGCGGGGCGTTGAGCTGAACTCGTCTCAGAATACACGGAATAATGTACGAAGTATTGAGGTTATGTAATGCTGTGGCAAAAATCGGCGATTTTGCGACGCAAAAACACATTGCGAGGACCTCATACAGAAAAATTAGATAAATCCTAATATGTAGTAAATTACTCCTTCTAACACGTAATGAAGTCAGGGTTTAGAAATTGTGGGTCGTTGATACCAAAAATGTTGTTTATTTCAAACCGTCTGTCCGTCCGTTTGTGAACACCACTACCGCCTAAACCATACGTAAGATTTTTTCCAAAATGGATATTCCCCAGTCGATCTGATTCGACTCGAAGCCATGCGATTTTGAAAAACATTCTTTAACATGTGGGGTACCTTTACACGAAGCCCCAGAGACATTTTCAAACTTTCCGTAAAAATGACTCCAAATTTTTCTTTCAAGTTTTTGGAAGAATAGAGTAAAATACACTAAAAAATATGGTATAGATCCGTTTTTCACTATTAACTCTAAATTTTCGACAATTGCAAAAGTTTGAATTTTTCGGCGTCTTCCTACAAATACAAAATTGAGAAGAAATTTTTTTCTTAAAGTTAGATTTATCTCTATAGTTAGCTCCTTCATTAAGGTCATGTACATTTTTTTGAAAATGTTAGTAGTTTTCGCATAATATTGCATGAAATATGTGCAATATTAAAAAACAAGCTTTTTTCGAAAACTGTTCCATTTTTTTAAAAATTTTGGTAAGGCTAGTGCATAATTTGAGATATGTACATTGTGAGATGGCATAAACGTCATTTTGCTCTATTCGTTTGTTTTTTCAAAAATTACAAAAATGTATTTTTTGACTTGTCTCTCGCGTTAATATTTACATCAATTGTCATCATCATCAATCGATTTGTTTACATTATTGCATTTATTTTCTCGAATACTCAAAAGATTTCTGTGAAAACGACTTCAAAATTCCGCAAAATTCGGAAACGATTAAATGCCATTTTCTCAAAAACGGCTCCAACTTTTTCGGAAACGATTAAATGCCATTTTCTCAAAAACGGCTCCAACTTTTTTCTTCAAACTTTTCGAACGGATAGTGTTATTTTCACTGTTTGAAATGATCTAAAATTCATTTTGATTTAATCTTTTGATTTTTTCTTCAAAAATTACACAAATGGAATTTTTTAAAAAAATATCTCTTGTGCGTTTAATATGCACCTCCCCAGCGATTTGTATTCGTTACTGAGTTTATGAGTGGAAATGTTTCAATTAATTTCAGTATTATGTTTGGAAAAATCAGTAGGTTTATGTGAAAAAGAGCTTGAAATTTCGTATTGACAATTACGATTCAACCCCATTTTCTTAAAAACAGCTCCATATTTTTCAATGAAATTTGTTTTAGAGGACAAGGTTTTACTCTTCTGTAATATCCTTAACGTAATATTTCGAGTCTACAATTAAAAATCCCGAAAACTGAGATTTTTTAATGTACTTTAGGTGGCGATAGATGGCAGCTGGCAAGAGTATGTGAATGCTAGCCCAGGCCAAAGTAATTAGAATGTAGTTAGTACGACAAAGTCTGTTCCATTCTGTAGCACCTCTTGTTTACTTTTACAAAAGAAACAAACATTAATAAATCTCAATTGTTCCGATATTTGCAGCCCATTATAGTGATAAGCAAGGATTATTTCACATATAAATAAACATCCAGAAGTGAAGGCTACCATACATCGCCTTATGGATGCGTTACTTACTTCGCCATACGTATCCTTCACTCCGATTAATCTAGAAGTAACCCAATGAAATTCAGTTCCTACGTTAACAACACATTTTCTGAAATCCTATATAAATCAGATATATGAAAAATATATTTTTACCGACGCAAACGCGCTCAAAGATGTGGATACGTTGTAATTTCTACATCATTACCAATCATCATATCTTATCTACTTTTTGACTTTTTCCTGTGAAGCCTGGGATCATCTCAAGATAAGACATCATCACTTAAAACAAGATAAGACACCCACTTAACGTTGTCGTTTTGCTGACTCTATGTCATGATTCAGAGCTATTCAAAACAGAATCTCTCTAAATCAAATATAATCCAAAATATCCTGTTTCTCCTCCTTAACGAAAAAAACGGAATTAAACACTTTGTCATGCCTCTCATCACATTGCAAAGGGAACTCCTGGAAATCAGAAAACAGATATAGCTGCCAAATAACAACTCATCATTCGAATGTTGACCAGCAACTAGGCAGTACTTAAAATTATTTTAATTTTTTTAAGAAATAAATTGTTAGATCATGATATCTTCAATAGAATGCTTCTCCGCCAAAAAAGAAAACACCTTCCAAGGAAGTCAATAACAGAACCAACATTTTCAAATATACAAACAGAGATGAAAACGCGTGACTTTCACTAGAATTAGGTCTAAGAATTAGCTACTGTAACCTTACAGGCCGCTAACTGAACAACGGATTCGGTATTCTTCTCAAAATGTGAAGAAATTTTATCTTTAACTTACAATATCCATTAATTTTGAGATGATAAAATATAAGAAAAACTGTTGGTATTAGGGGCTACCTCTACGATATGTTTCAATCGAAAGAATGTTGGTAAATCTATGTGAAAATTTCTAAAAGTGTCAGGTTCCCAAAAATTATATAGGTGCTAACTTACTTAATTGGTGCAATGGTTTTCATATCTTTTTGATTTATATTGTGAACAAGTTATTGTGAATATTTTTTCTTCGACCGAACGTATAATTTTTTTAATATCCTACAATTTTTTTAATATTATGTTTTTTATTCATAGAACTACCGTGATCGCTAATGACCAGAACTGTTGATAAAACGACCTACATCTACAAATTAAAATGTGTTTATTGTTTGCTTTACTCTCTTTCTTGTTCAGATGCGAAGTATCCATCTGTGCTTCTAAGAACTACTTTCTTTCTAAGAAGCAAAACATCGATCTATACTATTCATATTATAATATTCTTGTCGCATATTACATTTTCCTTCAGAAACAAAGTTTCATACGTAGGTAATGAAAGTAATAACAAAGAGTGCACCATTGATAGTACTGTTTAAAGTTCATGCTAACATTATAAAATACATAATTAAACAAATATGTTCCACTCTAGCTTACCTATATAACAAAATGCTAACGCTGTCCTCATGATCTTAACAGACACTAAGATATATACTTACAATCATTCCCGCTCAATCGGCTTTTAAGAAAGCTGAATAGTAAGGACACGCAAAAACATTATTAATATTCACAGAAGGAATAGCTAAAGAATTGCGCAAAGAATCATGAGAGAAAACTTAACAGACATCATCAACGTCGGCATCAGAGAGATTCAGAAATGGTAAAATCAATTAGGAATTCAGAATGGAAGCATTTAGCAGTAACAACATTTATGTTAGAAAATTATTTCAGAAAGTCTCGAAGTTATTTAATAATATATAACGGAGGGTATTAGGTGACATTTCGGCTGACTTCAATCACTTATCAATAAACGAAACGCTTTTTTCCGCATAAATACAATGTTTTGTTTTTTGAACTGAAAGAAGGAAATGAGTAGATGTGAGCAAAGAAAATAAAACAAAAACGAAGTGTGAACTCGCCAATAGTTTTCTTATTCAATATTATTTTATGGCATTTTTTTTATCCTAGTCCAAATCAGGGAGGCGACCAAGACTCATTAACCTTTTAAGACTTGGTTCAAAAGAAATTATTTATTAATGGCTCTGTACCCATCGGTCATGCCAGAAGGCTCTAGGAATTACAAAACTAAAGGTGACGTTCGATTGCGGGTCCCTTTGTAATAAATGTACAAAATAATTTAACTGCGATGATCTGCTATTGTTTGTGTCCTGCTGTTGGCTTTTATGAGATACGTAATTGCCAAGTACATCGATAGATTCTTAAGAGCCAAGAGCAAGACAAAAGCCTTTTCTAAATTTATAATGACAGTTTCCCAGACAAAAGGTGTTGTTTAAAACAAGCAACTTAATTAAAGTATTAATGCCTCAAAGTTGAAATTATTGCAGTAATAAAATTTAATGAAAATTGTGACCATTACAGATAAGATTTTTCTTTATTTAATGTATTTTTCGGTGGCTATGGATAATTTTTCCACAAGTAGTAAATCATTTAAAATAGTTGAAGGGCTGCCGGGATTAAGGATGTAACTAACAAAACCACAATTTTGCAAGAAAAAAAATCAAATTTCGTGGGATAAATTTCATAAAATACATCTATGCCACGTATCCATAAGTGAGATTACAACTTGATTAGCGGCTATATACTATGTTTCGTGATTATTTATGCATACGTCTACGTTATTATAGTTTGTGTAACTGTTGAAAAAGGATGGATCATAATGATGGTACATCCTTTTTCCACTGCAAAAGTGGCAAATTGTGGAATTTGCAAAGTTAAATCAATTTATTGCTAAATGTGTAAGTGATTGAAACAATAGTTCTTTTCGACCTAATCAAAATGATCACAAAAAAATAACTTAAATACTTGTATTCGTTCTTGTATGTCTTTACATACTGATCTGTGCACTCAACAAAATTGGAGCTAACGCTATTCTATTGAATATTTAAAAACACATTCAATACTAATTTATTACTCCTAAGAAAAAATTAAATTTTCCACAAATTTGAACGTTTATAATTTTTTCTTATGTGTAATAAATTAGAACTGAATATGTTTTTAATTACTGATTAGGTTTTAGTTGTTTGTGGCCGTTGGTACTCAAAAGGATACTCGAATATCGTGCGTGGTTGCATAAGAACGTCGGTTTTAAAATTATTTATTTCGTAAAGAGCAAGAGTAATAAATTTCTGTTTAGTGTATACTATTATTCTGAGACGTCCGTTAAATGATGTTGGTTTTGTTTGATTGTGCTTGTTTGTTCTCTCTATGATCGAATTCGAAACTCTTGCATGTTTTGACCAATACGATTCAGTTTATATATATATATATATATATATATATATATATATATATATATATATATATATATAGAATGCGTTTCAACGTTTATAATTTTTTCTTAGGTGTAATAAATTATTACTCAATTTGTATGTTATTATTTAATAGGTTTTAGTGTTTTGTGGCGCTCCGTACTCTCCGATCTAATACTGGAATATCGTCCGACGTTGCTTAACTATGACGTTTTAAAAATTATTTATTTCGTAAATGGCAAGAGTAATAAATTTCTGTTTAGAGTAATAAATTAGTATCAAACGTCTGTTATATTATGTTCTTGGTTTTATTTGATTATGCTCGTTAGTTCTCTCTATTATTGAATTTGAATATCAGGCTTTTTGGGCAACTATGATTTAGTAGTAACATTTATTTAATACATGGCAAAATTTTAAATTAATAGTTTGTTATGTAATTTATGTAATATGTTTTTGTTATTTTTGGCCGTTGGTACTCTCCAATATTATACGCAAAGGTTCCAAAGGTTGACATTATAAAATATTTTTTCCGTAAATGGCATAACTAATAAATTTAATATTGGAGTAATCAATTAGTAATAAATATATACTAAAGATTCGTATTAGTTTGAAGCGATTGTGCTAATTTTTTGAATTCGGTTGTGCTAGCTTGACAGTCACGCCAGCACAACCACGTTTATTTCAGAAACGGGAGGAGTAATAAATTTAATTTGGGGTAATAAATTAGTAATAAATGAGTACTAAATATTCCATTTGGTTTGACGTAAATGTGCTACGGTGGTTGTGCCAGTTTGTCACACTCCTCTTGTTCCCACACAGTCACTTGCTTGTCGAACAACTGCTTCGCATCACCTTGTGTCTCCCACGTTCAGGGCGCACCATGGTAATTTGCACCCTTGTGCAAATTTTTGTTTGTTGTCCCCGTATTCTAGTGTTTTGAACGTAGATTTTTTGTACAGACTTCTGTGAAGTCAAGGGGCGACTTCACACTTGACTCATGAGTAATAAAAGTAACCGATATTACGAGTATATCATACGATATTGATGAAATCTCCGAAAATTGTATTTCTTATAGTTGTCAATCAATGTATTTATTTTTTCGGTCTATAATTACAGCACTAAAAGAGAGTTTTGGTATTTGTGAATAATAGAGTAAACGTTTTTCGTTTAAAATAAAAATATATGTAAAAATAAATGTTAAAGAATTATTTAAAAATATAATAGATATTAAGCTAGCGGTGCTAAAACAGCACGTACTTCCTTGCCCATTATTTCACGTAAAGTGCCGCGGAAAGTACTCAAATTTTCGAAAAATTGTACACAACCGTATTTCAAGATCTATCTTTAAGGAACAGATTTCATTAAAGAACTAGAGGTGCAACAGAATGGCACAGGCTCTCTCGTAATAAAGTTTTCTAATTTCCTTGGTGTGGACTGGCTTTACGGACTTCCCCTATCCTCTTGCTAGATGCTATCTGTCGTCGCCTAAAGTTCATTTTTCTGACATTTTCTCAACTTTTCGAATTCCTTATAGTGGTACAGAAATATTATTTTACGAATATTAAAGAAACGTAACACCTCTTTCTAAATAGCTATTTTCATTGAAAAAATTGAAGCTGTTTTCAAGAAAATGGCGTTTAAGCATTACTGTAAATGCGAAATTTGAAGCTCCTCTTCACAGGAATCTATTAAGTTTTCGAAAAAGGCTTTTAAAATCATTTGAAGCACTTCCACTCACAAATGTAATAATTAGGGAACGGACTTTATTGTAATAAAAAAAGCAAAATATGTACATGTATATGTACTTATTTTTTCAAAAATATGTAAGAAAAGATAGGAAATATGTGAAATAAATATGCGTTATAATGTTAACAATTCCATTCTTCATGCGTTTTCCGAGCAGAGTATGTTGCCGATCAGAACTTTACATGGATTCAGAGAGACTGAATGAAAGTTTTACATCTACAGAAGCAATTATTCGCTAGTTTCTTCCGAAACACAATACTTTCGTATTATTTACAATGCTGTTTCCGAGGAGTCGGAGCTCAAGTGAATAGTACCGTGTAGCCTGTAATAGAAGGGGGGGGGGGAAGGGAGCATACTCCCACCCGAACTCCAGAAAAGGGAGAAGACAATGATCAGATTTTCTATCGAGTTACGTATGGGGGTCTATGGAACACGAGTAAGCACGTGTGTTTTTTTTATTTATTTATTTATTTTTTTATTTGTTGCATCTTGACGCAACGCGTCTCCAAGCCCCTTAAGGGGCGTTGAGCGCATTCTTTGGAGTAATCCTCCGTTAATTACTAAGTCAAGTGTCGTCACGTCGCAGTCAGTCAGTCAGTCAGTGCCTTTTATCCCTTCGGCCAGGGGCTCGACGACGTTAGATCCCGGGGTTCCTGGCCGGTCACCCAACCAAGAACCCGCGAGTCTCGAATTCGCTTAACCTTCGTGACTTCACGGAGCGTAGTAAACGAATTCGGCTAGCGCCGCCGGTTGATGTTCCTTCTGCTTCACATACTACATCATCGATGATCCCGACTACGCTGTTTCTAAGAAGCACTGGGGCGGGGGGAGATAAGTTTGGCAATTAATAACGATTGTCCGGCGTTAATACGAGCGCGTTGCGTATTTTTTAAGTATTTCAGTAACTAAGTTGATATATATATATATATATATATATATATATATATATATATATATATATATATATATATATATATATATATAAAACATATTTCGAACATCACTAGTGAAATCTTCATTTTCGACCTAAAAATATATTAAAATGTAACGAAATATGTAGCTATAGATAAAATATGTAAAATATGTAATTATACCAAAATATGTAAAAATATGTAAAATAAAAATGGTTCCAAATCGTTCAGAATGTCGTGGTAAGTGTGAAAAATATTAGTGAATGCAGGTATCTTGTCGCTGTAATAATATGTATTTACATGAAAATCCGTTCCCTAGTAATAATGTATACAAATCGATGGAAATGTGCATATTAACGGCGTGAGAGACATTAAAAAAATACGTGTGTAATTTTTGAAAAACAAAAGAATACACCAAAATGGACTTTACGTTACATTACACAGTGCGATAAGTACTATTCATTAGAAACATTTGAAGAAAAAATTTGGAGCCATTTTTGAGAAAATGGATTTTGTGTTTCTGAAAATATGGAATTTTGAGCTCATTTTCATAGAATGTTGTGTTATCCAGAAACTTTATTTGACATTTAACGCGAATGTACTCGTAAATACAATAACGTGAAGAAATCGCCACTAATGTAAATATTACCGATGTGAGAGACAGGGAAAAAGCATTACATTTTTGTAATTTTTGAAAAAAAAAACGAATGAATAGAGGAATATGGCGTTTATGACATCGGATAGGGTGCATTTGGTACAAACTCTATGAAAAATTGACAGAAAAAAATTGGAGCCGTTTTTGAGAAAATCTTGTTTTGTATTTTTTTTAATTGCAAATATTTCACGCTCTATTCCAAGAAAACTACTAAAACTTTCGAAAAAATGTACATGATCTTTATGATAAAACTATTTATGGACAAGAAATTTCGTTTGAAGGAAAAATCTCTTTTCAATTTCATAGTGGTAGGAAGACGCCGGAAAAATTCAAACTTTTGCAATTTTCGAAACTTCTGAGTTAACCGGGGAAATCGGACCTAGGCTACCTTTATAAGCCTATTTTACTAAATTCTTACAAGAAATTGAAAGAAAAAATTTGGAGCCATTTCTGAGAAAATTTTGAAAATGTCCGTGTGGCTTCATATAAAGTACCTCCAAATATTAAAGAATGTTTTTCAAAATCTCAAAGCTTCAACTAGAGCCAAATCGACAGGGCTTTGTTCAATTTGGAAAAGGTTGTACACATGGTTTAAGTGCTGGCAGTGTTCACAGACGGACGGACTGACAGACGGAGAGACGGACGGACGTTTTGGAAAGAAAAGAAATGAAAAAAAAGAAAAGAAAAGAAAAAAGAAAAAAGAAAAGAAAAGAAAAAAAGAAAAGAAAAGAAAAGAAAAGAAAAGAAAAGAAAAGAAAAGAAAAAAAACAACACTTTTTCGTTATCAGGGGAACTAAAAAACGTGTCTTTCCGTTGAAATCTCGAAATTGATTCTCCGCAGCATTACATAACTTTCTCTACACTACGTACGTGTATATTACTCCCTATGTACGTATGTAAAAGAAACACTAACTCACACATTAAATTAGTGAAGTATAATATGTTTTTGATAAATATATGTTAATGGCAAAATGTAAGGTATTAAAATGTTTGTGGCATATTTTAATATAAAATATAGTGCAGCGTATCATTTTCTTTCTTGAAATGGAACTTTAGCCTCGATACCAATAGATATTGAAAGAAGGAACGTTGTAGGAAGTTGAAAAAAATATGACGCATGATGCAAAGCTATACTTGTGTCATGAGATGAGATTCAAAATATTAACGTATCGATATGTTGTTCATTTCGATACCAAATATATAGTTTATTTGCAACTATCGAAACGCTCCCTGGTGTGAAATTTCGATGAAAATGCTCATTAACATTATAATGGTCTTAAAGTGTATGGTGCATCGGTTACTTTCGAATTGCTGTGTGAAGCAGGTCGCGTGTCGCAGGCATCTCATTGATTCGCCCAGTTCGTCACACGATGCAACGGCAAACTCCTCATGCGCAACACGTGGAGACAATTGAATAGCTATTTCCAAAGGGGCACGCTCTTCTAAGTTTAAAACCGTTCTTATTACCCTTTAAGGAGTCATGAATAGGTTTAGCCTCGTATTATCATTCAATAGAGTTGAAGTTGTCGTGAATGGTATAACGAACGAAAAACGGATCAAAGGCAAAAGAAAAGAGACCTCCATATTTCGTGTTGTTTGCGTTTCATCGTACTCATTATTTCTCATTATATTTACGATATCACATTTTAAAAAATAAACCCACAGTGACACCCACTTCTTAATGACAAATCGATAGTTCCTTTGCCGTTATAGCTGCATACTACATTACATTCAATTTCCTTCTAAATTCTGTTTCCAAGTCATTCACTTTCCCTGAAAAGGCATTAATTGTAACTAGTGGTACACGAAAAGCTTATACTTTCTCTTTTATTGATTAAGGATACATAATATTATTACGTTCTGCGAATAAATTAGCAATCACTTGAAAAATTCATAACCAAACCAAGTGCCAGAAGTGAAAAAAATAACTAATGGTTCTACAAAATGACAGAGACTTTTATTGACAAAATTGGAGCCGTTTTTGAGAAATTGAGCGTTTCTTAACAAAAAAGCTCATTTTAACAGAAAACTGCGTTTTCGAGGAAATCAGAAATTAATTTCGTCATAAATCAAGTGAAGAACTTGAACACACAATTACAATAACGTAAAAAGCTCGTAATGTAAATATTAACTAAGTGAGAGATTTTTAAAAGGCACAAATGTGTAATTTCTAAAAAAAAAAACGAAAAACAACAACAACATCAAAGTGGAGTTGAAGTCATATTATTTAGAGCCCTTGGCTCTAACTGTACAAAAAATAGAAGTTTAAAGAAGAAAGAGAGGTTTTTGAAGAAAAAAAATGGAGCCTTTCTGAGCGCTTCAGAAAATGCGCAATTTTGACCTCATTTTCACAGAAGAGTTTTGAGTTTTCGATAAAATTCAAATGAAATTACTTAAATCATTTCTACTCACCAACCCAATGCTGTTTAAAGAATTGTAATACTTTAAACATGAAAGAAAGATATTTTAAAAAATGTGTAATTTGAAAACGATTAAACGAATGAACAAAGAGGTTATATTATTTATATTATTTATGTTATATTATTCAGCGCATTTAGCTTCATTCATACCAAAATTTTAAAGAAAAACATTAAAACTGATTTTGATAAAATATGGTTTTTAATATTGCCCATTTTTGCTCAAAATTACACAAAAACTAGTAGTATTTTCAAAATATGTAAAGGATAAGAATCAAAGAACTAATTGTGGAGAAAAAATGTATTTGAAAAAAGTCTGTATCGTCAATACAGTAGGAAAACGAAGTACGAGGGGTTGTACGTAGTTGTACGAGGGGTTTCAAAAAATAATAAATGTTCGCTATTTTCGAAAATTCAAGGTTAACAGTGAAAATCGGACTGATACCATCATTGCAGGTGTATTTCACTCTGCTCTTACAAAAAATTTCAAGAAAACTAAGTGCTACAACAGCATACACTTTCTCGCATGATCGAGAACAGTTATGTAATATAATATTGCAACTTCTACTCTCATAACACTTCAGCAATCGTACAGTATTTAAAGTTTTTAAAGTAAAAGAAGTGTATAATTAGACATCCAGATCTAAAGGCCATCCAATATATCGCTCCCAAATTACGCTAATACTGTTATTTTAGTAACCCGCACCTCTTTGGCTAATCTCTAGAAACCTAGTCGCGTCCCGTACTTGATATGTTGCCGAGAAAAAAGTCACAACAGGTGAACCCACTGCAGATGACAGTCCACCGACAAGTCTCGTAGACAGCTTATTACCATGGAAACCAGTTCGCGTTTTTCTCTTGGTTTGATCCATTCGTCAGGCTAAATTTTCATTCCTAACTTTCGGCCCAACGGAAACGAACAGAATTGCACGTCAAAATGCCTTTTTTGAAAACACCACGACAACTTGAACATTTATCTAGAAAACCCGATCCAAAAGTTCAGAGAAATGGAATGAGAAGGACTATATTTTTACTAAATGATTGTACTTATCTGGGAGAATGGAAAGACGATCTCAAGCACGGTAAACAGTGATGAAAATTGTCGGATTTTTTCTCCTAAAAGAATTTCAAATAACTTTATTGATTTATATAGTTGATAAGCTTACATTTAATTTAATTTCACTTATGTCCTGCATTATACAGGAAAAGGAGTTATGAAATGCTGTATCAAACAATACGAAGGTGACTACGAGAAAGGCAAGCGACACGGTTTCGGAGTGTTATCTACAATGGATTTTGATGGGAACTATGATATGTCATATTACGGATTCTGGCACGAAGGAAAAAAGCAGGTTGGAAAAAAAAATCACATATTTTTAACACAATTTTACTTTTGTGGGTAAACCATGCGGAATGACATTAAAACTCACTTATTAGTACACACACTTAGTCACATAATTTATGCTGAAAAAGTCAAGATAAATTTCAATTACTTGACTTTTAACCTAATGTTCGTGCAGTTAAATGTTTAGAAATTAAAAATGATTTTACTCTTTTATATTATCACATAAATCAATAATATTACAAGTAAATTATTAATTTTTGATCTAATACTTTTTCAATAAAACATATACGTAAAACAATGATCATTTTCAAAAACCGCGTAACTAATTTTTGAAAATTATTTTCTCAAGGGCTTCGGCGTGTCATTTGCCAAAGGAAACTATTATGAAGGAGAATGGCTTCAAAGTAAGCGTTCAGGGTGTGGTAAAATTTGGTTTGCTGATGGATCATATTATGAAGGAGAATGGGCAGGAGATAAATTTGAAGGGTTTGGAAAAATGATTTATAGTAAGTTATTTTTTTGCTTCGTTTACCGCCTTAAAAGTTGTATTCTCTGCAGGAGCAGGTTAACTGTTATCCTCATACATTCTGAGCAGGACTCTATACTTTTTGACTCCTCCACTTAAAAATTGCAATTTCTAGAAACAAATGTTTCGTGAATGAAAGATGGCATAATTATAAATAAAACTTTAAGGAGGAAAGGGACAGTTCCGACGATTTATTTTGTCTAGGTAACGGGAATCGATATGAAGGAAACTGGCATAGTGGCTTGAAACATGGACAAGGATGTATGTACCATGTTCATACAGGACAAATTCAGAAAGGGATATGGAATAAAGATATAGCTGTAATGACCGAAATGAAGGATATGACATGGAGACAATCAGGAGGTAGCCCCACCAGAAACCCCATACCAAAGGTTAGTTTAAATCTTTCAAAATCAAACAGTAAGAAGTGGTTTAAGTATTCTACTTGTATTATATTAACTCAAATATAATCAACATATTAATTCATTGTTCTCGAATTCACTTAATTCATTACCTACTACTTGGAATTAAATTCTTTAATGTTTTACTTTAATTATACAAGAGTCGTCGATAATTCACCACTCAAAATGATTTTGAATGCAACAGTCAGTATTCTTTTTGTGTGTTTGGCGGCAGGTAATGTGGATATCAAATTTATTCTACTATTTATTAAATTTTGGCAACCAAACGGATTATCAAATATACGAAAATAATAATATTTTTATGACTTAAACATACACTTTTGAAGTAATTGTTGCGGAAATCCAATAATAATTACTGTGTTCGCAATGCACTAGCTTTAGAGGACACAGACTCATTTGAACGACTTCTTTTTCTACGAACCAAATGTTTGCAATTCAGTCTCAGATGCGTAATTTTCCAGAAATAAAATCTGAAGTACATCATAGTGGATAATATTCTTGAAATATGCTTTTCCGGTGAGCTCATTGCGTCGAATAAACAGGACTTACAATTAACTGAACGAAGGCCCAAGATAGCAAAGAGGCACAAGTGCAAAACGTAATAAGTATTCTTATAAGGATTTAGAATACGTGTGTTGTGTATGTTTGAGTCTGTTTTGCTTGTGAGTGCGTGCGGGCATGTATCAGTGTGTGGGGGCGGGTGCTATGTTATTTGAAAGATGTAGTAAAGTTTCGGCGTATTTTAAATGTTACAATACAAAATTTATTTACATAGTGTTTAAATGTTTATGAGCGCACTAACAGAAACAATTCATTACCATAATTCTGAATGTGCCATATTTTATTTATTTTTGTCAAAGAACAGTATGTGACGTATGGGGGAGAAGTGCAATCTCAGCACGTTTTCTTGAGCTCCAAAATTTCTTTACCACCTTGTAACCATAAATAGTTGAATGATGAAAAATAGGACAAACAAGTGACATTAGCAACATTTGAAAACTAGACATTTTCGCTCCAGAGATATAACTTTTTTGCATCAGTAAACGAACTGCAGATTGGATGTATTGGTATCGCTAATACATGCCCATAGCTCTACTTCTACCACAATTAGTAAAAAAAGGGCTAAAAATAATAATTTTTAGAAAAGGTGCGCATAGTAAAGCTACATTTATGACCTGAAGCAAAGCAAAAAAATATGACTACAAAATTGAAGATTGGGAACTTCGCCTTAGACAATGTCTGTTGTAAAGAATCAGCTCTTCAGAAAAAGTCACGTACAGTTTATTGGGGAAAAAAGTAATTTCGCGTAATTTTGTCTGAAATTTATGCAGTTAAAAATATGTTTTTTTCAAAAACAGCGCCAATTTTTTCATTCAATTTTCTCTTCGTCTATAACAAAGAAGATGGTGCTAGTTCCATTTTCCGCGAACTCTCTGTAAAATTGCAAATATTCCGTGTTGGAAATATTGAGTTAAGACCATTACCATTTTAAGCGTCGTCGTCGGCCCGACTTCGAACCTTACGGAGCTTCTCTAGCGTAGTAGTGGCTGACGGCAAGTTAACTTGGAGGATCTGAGTTCGAGTGTCGGTGCGGAAAATAATGTGCTGGTTGAAAAAAAACTTTTGCATGTTTATGTAGTAGTTTAATATAGTTAGAAATAATACGAGAAACTCTGTGCTGTTGTAGCACCACTTGTTTTATTATATTTGCCTAGATATTACTTTTTTAAAAATATTTTTGTATTTTCACTGTCAACATTGTTGCTTTGTTGCCCAGAGGGTGCTAACTCTTGGGGGCTGGCAATGGAGTACTTCACCCTTTTCACTATTCTGTCTGTCCCTATCTATTTTTACTTTCTCGCTCTTACGCACATAAGAAAGTATTGTAATCGTGCGCCGGAAAATGGCGAATTTTCGACACTGTTATTCCTTGTCTCTCGTAATGAAAAAGAGGATAACTCTTGTACAAATATGTAGTAAACCACTACTTCCTCTAACCCGTTGTGTATTCAGAATTAATGTTTTGTGGGTCCTTGATACCGGAAAATTGATTGATGGTAAAATGGCTGTCTGTCTGTCCGTCCGTCGGTCGTCAACGCTAGAGCCTAAACCGTTCAGCCGATATTCTCCAAAATCAATATTCCCCAATCTGGCTGATGTCGCGCGCCTTGAATTTGAAGCCGATATTTTGATTTTGAGGGTACTTTACACGAAGTCCCTGGGATATTTTCAAAATATTCTCAAAAATGGCTCCACATTTTAAGATTAATATTTGTCTTCGGATAGCATAGAGGATGCTTAAGAGGATGATGCAAGTCTCAGTTTCGATGAAATCGCTGATTTTTGTAAAATTGTAAAAGTTCAGTTTTTTCAGCGTCTACCTACAATTAAAATATTAAAGACAGATATTATTTCCTTAATAAAGTATGTTCTTTAAAGAAAGATCTGGAAATAAGGTCACGTACACTTTTTCGAAAATTTGAGATTTCGCGTAATTTTGCGTGCAAGGAACTATAAAAATATTTTTAAACGATTATTTTCTAAAATACGGCTTCTCCTTTTTACTTTCTCGTAACATACTGTGGTGGTTCCGTATTTCCTCCTGCTCTCTCTAACCTATTCTTTCTTTACTCTATCCACTAAATAAGTGTTATTTTTAAATGCTAGCCCAGATATGTGCATTACGGAGTACCATCATAGAACATTTTATAATTAGGTCGTGAGGGCGCGGACTGATCCTCTACAGGAAATCAAAACAATTTTTATTATATGAAGAAGGAAAGGAAATCATCAATAACCCAGTTTTCATGTAAATACCAGCGCTCTGTCATTTATTGCCGCTTTCCTCAGTGATCTCCTTGCTAATAAAACAGAACACTGCAACACAAGATGATGTAACAATATTCCTTACGTACTATTGCAATTATATCTACATTGACGCATCATACATTTACCTCCATTTTCAACCTAAATTCATTAATTAATTATTTACTTAACGATAACGAAATTCAATAAACAAAATTTATTCTGACATACTCATTATTATACAAAATCGTAACATTCTATCTCCACTAACTTACTATTTATTACTTCCTCGCGTGAATCAAATTTATAATACTTTATCGTTAAATTTCTTTTACTTAAAGAAAATGTTTGCGGAATAATTTCCATATATTCTATTTGTTAATATTTTTTTACTCAAAAAATTTTGGGAAAAAAATTTATAAGTACTTCCCTTTCGATACACTCAGCGATCTTGCTCTGCACAACTCCATTTCTCCTTTCACCAAAGTTTTTGTTTGTCTACCATTAATTAAATTCGCTAAGTCAACATATTCAAAAAACAAAGTTATACTACACTGCATTTTACATTAACATTACAAAAAAAAAAAAAAAAAAAACAATTCGACTCTTATGAGAATCTACGTCGCAACCCGCTATCCACGACATTCAGTAGCATTCTGACCAATTTTTCCATCTCCCGTTTCACTAAAACAAACGACGGGTTTTCTTTTATTTTTTGCTAATTAAAATTCACTAATTCCTTGTAATTGTCTTTCTACAATGTATCGTGGTTTTTGTTGTCATCTACCCTTTTCACAATTAATTTCACTATTCTTACTTTGTCCCTTTAACATTTTTTTTTAAATTCAACACGTTCTTCACTGATTTTCTATACGCCATTTTAAACAGATGTCCTTCTTCGTCAGTAAATTTCTATACGCCATTTTAAACAGTCTGTCCTTCTTCGTTCTACAAGTTTTTAAATTTATTAAGATTTCGAATTTCTATTTTGTGACACGCCAGCCGCCACGAAAATATGCCTTAAATTGTCCACAAACATGTCAAAGTCCGTTTTGGATCTTCCGCTTCCGAATATGATTAAAAATTTGCCGAATTATGCTATGGTGGAACTTAATTTATCTGTTTATTTTCACTGTTTTTATGAAAATCCTATGTTATTTTCTAATAAATTATAAACAATGTGACGCGTCTGATCGGACCGTCACAATACGTAGATGCGGAGTAATTAATATACGTAGAACGTTATGTAATGCTACGGAAAATCGATTTCGAGATTTCAATTGATATACGCGTTTTGGGATCTCCTGATACCGTAAACTTTTTTTTTTTCCCCAAAACGTCCGTCCGTCCGTCTACTCTGTCCGTCCGTCTGTGAACACTACTAGCGCCTAAACCGCACGTACGATCTTTTCCAAATTGAAGCAACCCCTGTCCATCTGGCTCTAGTTGAAGCTTTGAAATTTTGAAAAACACTGTTTAAAATTTGGGGGAACTTTACATGAAGCCCCGTGACGTTTTCAAAATTTTCTCAAAAATACCTCCAATTTTTTTCTTTATATTTTGTTGTAAGGATAGACTACAATTCACTTATAAAGGTGGCATAGGTCCAATGTTCACGGTTAACTCTGAATTTCCGAAAATTCCAAACGTTTGATGTTTATTCGGTGTCTTCCTACATTTATAAAATTGAAGATAGAGATTTTTCCTACAAATGAAATTTGTTGTTTATAAATATCTTTCATTAAGATCATTAGATCTTTTTGAAACTTTTCGTAGTTTTCGTGCAATTGTGCATGCAATATTTGCAATTGTAAAAAATAACAAAAACAAGGTTTTCTTATAAACGACTCCAAATTTTGTCTTTAGATGTTTGGTAGGGATAGTACCAAATGCATCATATCCGATGACATAAACACCATATTGCTCGATTCTTTTGTTTTTTCAAAAATTACAAAAATGTATTTTTTTTACTTGCCTCTCACGTCGGAAACACACTACAGGCGATTTCTTCACTTTACTAGATTTATGAGTGCATGTGCTTTAAATAATGTCGAATAAAGTTTCTGGAAAACTCAACAGTTTTCTGTAAAAATGAGCTCTAAATTCCGCATTTTCAGAAACTCTCAAACGCCATTTTCTCAAAAATGACTCCAATTTTTTTCTTCAAACTTTTCGAATTGATAGTGCTAATTGCACTGTTTAATATGCCGTAAGTTTATTTTCGTGTAGTTTTGTTTTTCAAAAATTATACAAATGTAATTTCTTTTAAATATCTCAGCGCCGATTATATGCAAATTTTCACCAATTTGTAAACATTATTGAATTTGTGAGTGGAAGTTCTTCAAATTACTTCAAATGAAGTTTTTCGAAAACTGCATAATTCCTTTGAAAAAGAGCTTCAAATTTCGCATTTACAGAAACTCTCAATCCCATTTTCTTAAAGACTCCAAACTTTTCAATGAAAATTGCTTTTTAGGACGATGTTTTATCCTTCTTTAATATTCTTAAGATATTTTGGTTCTACTATTTGAAACCCGAAAAGATTTCAAAAAACATTTCAAAAAACATACTTTGGGCGGCGATAGATGGCAGCACGCAAGGAGGGGCAAGACTGTAGAGTACCACTCCACACCAAGGAAAGTTAGAAAAGTTTACTATGAGAAAGTCTGTGCCATTCTGTACCACCTCTATTTTCTTTAAAGTTTTTCCTCGTATGAATGAAAGGACAGTAAACTTGTTGGTCTCAATATTCATTCGATTTTACTCTATTCTACAATTTGTATTCTGTGTATTGATGTATTTTCTTTCAACCAATCCGCAAACTTTAATTGAACTTTGTCCAATTAGGTTCTCTCTCTTAAAAATAGGATTGAAATGTAATAGTATGAAAGAAAATTGAAAAAAATGCTTACGATAATTTATTACGTTATTTAGTTAATTTAGTAATAGAGTTAGTTATGAGTGATTACTTAATATGAACTTTCACGTGGCGGTGCCATAGAATGCTGCGTTAGGGCAGTCTTTAAAACAATTATGTAGAATTTAGGAAAAAATGGGTCATTTTCTCGTAATTTCTGCAGGAAATTACTGCAATTTTTAAGAAAACATTTTCTCAAAAACTGCTTCATATTTTTTCTTTATTTTTTTTCCTTGTATAAAATAAGGGCCATGAAAAATAATGGGGCAGTGCTCATTTTCGTTGGAAACTGAATTTTTGGAAATTGGACCTTTAGAAATAGTCGAGAAAGTATGTTCTGTTGTAGCATCCCTACTTTGTAATGCACCAAACGACACAAGAAAAGCATTCCTCATTAATTTAATTTGGTCGAAAATCAGAAATGAAACGAAATTCGCAAACGCTCTCGGGTCATCAGTTAGAACGGCGACTTTTCCTTGCCTTGGGCTTCCTATTTTGTTTGAAGCTCATTTAATTCGTCGAAATCAACGTTCGAAGCACCAGCAATGATTCTACTCGCTCTTCGCACTCTATGGCGACAATCAAATTTGACTAAGTACGACGCACACGAGGGCAAGGAGGGAGAGAGTGAGGAGCAAATATTTCAGGGGTCGAGCGATCCAATCAACGTGCAGTCTGTTTCGTATGCCGCAATTTTATGAAGCCTCTGTCTCTAGATGAGAACGAGAGCAGTGCCGTGTCAACCAGGTGTCAACGCACGGGCCCGAAGGACCCGGGCCCAGGCCTCCCAATAGCTCTTAAAACAATTATTTAATACTACATTTTTCAAAAAATAAAATTAAAAAGTACAAAAAGTGATACCTTAGTAAACTAGACGTAAAAAATTTGCATAACTGAGTGATTCTTACATTACTTATAGATGTTTAAATTTTTGTTTGAATAATGTGAAATTGAAATACTACGAAACACTTTCAAAATATTGAAACGAAAATTATAAAATACCATGTAAATTGATAGGATATTCTGTATATTTCAGCACCAAAATTGGAGGTGGAGGAGATCTGTGAAAGTAAAAATAGAGGATCCCTAAAGTTATTAAAACAGCCCTGAACGTGATAAAATATGCGGAATTTGTCAACCTTTTAATTACATTTCCCTACTATTCTTTATGTTATTTTGTCTCTTTTTTTTTTTTTTTTTTTGAAGGGGGAGTGCTTTTCTGAGTTTGTGACATTTGATAGGCCCTCTTGATGCTTGGAGTAGCCGTTGCGTGCTTAATGCTTCAAATGAGGTCTTATGAGGTTTCTCGAAAACTCAATACAACAAACTCAACACTCAAAATTGTTCATATTCAGAAACATCATTATCTTAAAACTGGCTTCAAATGTTTGAATTAAAATTTTCATACAAGTATAGGTTTTATTCTTCTTAAAATATAGTCACATTTCAATTCTACTATTAGGAGTCCAAAACATTGAAAAAATATATTTTAGGTTCCTGTAAGAGCTGGGTAGAGTAGTGGGTAGGGCAATAACGAATAGCTACTACAGAGAGATTAGAAAAGTAACTAGTACAAGAAAGTACGTGCCATTCTAAGGAACCACTAGTTTTTAAAGTAACAAAAAGGAATTTTTGGTGACTTATGACACACAGATGTGATGAATAGCTCACTTGATTTCTCTCGACAAGACAAATTGATTAGCTGATTTCCTCAACGATATTCTGAAAAAAAATCTAGAAAAACAGATGTTTTTGATAGTTTTAACGCACCTACAAGTACATTGGTGAAATGCTGTGAATTGTTGATCTCTCTCTCGATTTAAATGAATCATTACTACTAGATTCATCAGATTGACAATAATTAAATCTATTTTTGTAATGAAAAAATGTAAACAACTATTCTAATTCATATTTCTTCATGTAACATTGTAATCCCGGAAATGGACAAGCAGTCAACTGTGATAAGTTTAAAAAATAATGAAGTTCATTAAAGCACAAATTGATTAAAATGTATTACAGAGTGCAAGATATTCACATGGCTCCAATTA
The DNA here is from genome assembly GCA_964035755.1 of Teleogryllus oceanicus. Lineage (NCBI taxonomy): Eukaryota > Metazoa > Arthropoda > Insecta > Orthoptera > Gryllidae > Teleogryllus > Teleogryllus oceanicus. The sequence goes on from CAXIVR010000004.1 coordinate 66,122,159, forward strand.
TTATAATTTATTTACCAATACATATGAAACTACCAATGAATTGCATTATAAATAATATTGTATATATTTTTCTTTTTCCTGTACAGAATCTGTTCTTGGGTGTTGATGATGCTTACCAGTTGTGGACACAGAAGATGCGAGACCAAACTCCCAGCATTCCCAAAAGACAGTCTCAATTTAAAGGCAAGTAATCTAACTTTATTATGAAGTAGTAATGAATAATCAATACATTTGATCTCCCAGGGATTCCCAATCTTTTCATATCATCAACCTCTTTTCAAAGATAAATTTTCTTCATCCACCCCGTATATAAAACAGTACTGCACATAAACGTTATAACATTACATAGACAAAAGATAAAACAAGTTTTGAAAAAAAAAAAGACTTTTTAGGTTTCTGTTATAATTCTTTTTTGTACTATAAAAATGTTTATTTTTTAGAAATATGAATGAGTATTACCAGATGTTCTGAGCATTTATACAAGACAGCAATAAATAACTTCCATTACATTTTCGTAATCAATTGATTACACAAATCATTTGTCAGTGTATGTTCAGCTATCGACCCTCAATTGACTCCGTTATCATTGACCCTCTTTAAAATTTCATCAACAATGGGTCGATACCAATCCTGTTGGTAAACTATCAGCTACCCCCTTGACCTGGAAGTAGTTCAATGCGAAAATTGAATTCTATTCCTACTTAAAATTGAAATTTTATTAATTTTGTATATCATTATTGAATTCAAAATTTGTAAATTGCAGTAATAGAAAACAAAGCTTTTCCACTAAAAAAAAGTTATTGTAGCCCTGTTTTTGTCCCACGCTTGAGCAGATTTGTGGGTCCATATCTGGTTCCAGGACGCACAGGACAGAAGGGTTCAGGCCCAGGATCCCTGATAGTTATTAAAAAAACATTTAATACTAAAATTTTCGAACCCCCCCCCAAAAAAACTATATAAAAAAGTGATTTATGATTAAACTTTATGCAAACATTATGCAAAGAATTGGCATAATGGAGTGATGTGTCTTGTATGATTCGATAATAATATGAAATGTTGCTGATTGATACGAGAAGATCACTCAATGATGAGAAGTTTAGTTGTTTTTTTTTTAACAAAACTTGTTTAACTTTGTATCTTTTAATATAATTTGTGTTTAAACAGGTGCTTTGGGGAGGGGGAGATCGGTGAAAGGGGGTCCCCAAAGCTGTTAAAACAGACTTGCGTGGTTCTTCCTAACTATTATTTTCTCATAAATATAACGTTTACTGGTTACTACCAAGGATATTCGTTTTCTCTCACACAATGTATACTATTTTACAAATAATCGAAGCACAAGAAAATTGGCACATTTCAAAAATTGCCATTTTACAGGGAGGTTTTAATTTGAGTGGTGCCCTTTATTTCGCGGTCAAAGACTGTTTTACACCAGTCTCGTGAACTAGTATCTTTATGAAATTTCCATGAGTAAAAAAAACTATATAATTTATTTTTTCCCTCTTTTTTTATCGAAGAAATGCATGATTCACTAGCAGTAAAACGCTTATGCGTTGAGTGAAAGCAAACCATGTTACTCTTCTGCCTTCTATGGGGCCGTCTCGGAGTATGACACAAAGAAAGGCAGCATCCAAACATGCCTACCTTGGACCTCCCTGACAGACTCGAACAGACAGAAAATAATACTGATTTCTCGTGCTTATAAACAACTTGAATTGAGAATAGTGATCGTACCGTGACAATGAAATGTTCATTTTAACTATGAGTGACTTGTTTCAGAACGATGTAGGTCAATGATCAGAAACTTTTCCGTTGGGATACACACTCCTAATATGGTTATAATCACAAATACAGGCGATTTTTCGACAGAAAAACTCGCATTGGGGACCCTGGTATCGAAAGGGGGGATAAGTCTTGTTTCTGTATAGTAAATTACTTCCTCTAACACTTAGTTGAGGAAGGTCCAGAGAGGATGTATACTGCAGGAAGTGCAATACAGCGGTAGAAACAATGAATCACATCCTCGGTCAATGCATTTTTACGAAATCAGCTAGAATAAAGCGTCATGACGAGATAAAGAACTTTATAGAGGAGAAGATGCTCCGGAAATCAGACACTGTGGTGTCCACGGAAGCCACTTTCTCCGTTGCCGAAGGGGTTAGACTCAAACCTGACCTGGTAATAAAAAGCCGGGAGGGGGTCCATGTGGTCGATGTGACTGTCCGCCACGAGGATGGGTCTAACCTTCTAAAAGCAGGGGAGGAAAAAGTGATAAGGTACCAACCAGTCATTCCCCTGGCAGCCCAACTTCATGGAGTGCCCAACGCCAGAATCCTGCCTGTTGGAACCTCTGGGGCTATGCCACGATCAACAGTCAGTGCCCTCAAGACGTTGGGGATCATGTCTCGAGGAGATTTACTGACTATCTCGTTAATTGCTCTCAGATGCTCCATTAAGATTTACACGTAATTTGTAAATTACGATGGAGCGATTTAGCATTGCTGGCAGTAAATGCAGAAAATGAACTTCTTGGTCCCGTGGGGAAGTCTAGGGAACCCAGGGGATCCGACAATGCGTAGAATATACTTAGTTACCACGACTTTAAGTGGGAAGTGTATGCTATTTAATGTAGCATACAGAAAATTGTGTAGTCAGAATTCACGTTTTATGGATACCTGATATCGAAAAATCGAATGATGGCTACACATGTCTATGGGCAACAATAGCGTGTAAACCATTCAATTTTATTCAAAATTGATATTCCTCGCTTCATCTGTACGAATTCAAACCCCAGCGAACGGATATTTTGTTTTTCGGGGAAATTTTACACGAATCTTACCATTCTCTAAATTTTCTCGAAAATGGATGCAATTTTTTTTATTACACTTTGTCCTCAGATAGCGTAAAGGATGCTTAAAAAAATGGCGCGAGTCTAATTTTCGTTGAAATATCTGGCTTTTCGATAACTGCAAAAGTTCAAATTTCTTTCAAACATTTAAGATCGAGATTTTTTATCGTGAAATTGTTGCTCAAAAAGGTCTTGTATAAGAACAGTTACATTTTGTCGAAAATATGAGTCGTTTTCACGTAGTTTTGGGTGAAATATTTGCAGTTTTTAAACATTTATTTTCTCAAAATTTGTTCTTTAATGTTTTCCATTGCACATTACAAGAGCATTATGAAAGATGAGGTATCACTATAAACCTTAACAAAAAATTAAAAACCGGAATATATGATAGCAAGAGATAAAGAATACGGGGATCTGGGCGTCGCTACAGGGAAAATTAAACGAAGCGAAACCTTTAAGTACATTGGAGTTAACCTCTCCTCGCAGGGAAGAAGTTCTGATGACATTTCCAACAAGATAAGACAGGGAAAAAGAGTGAGAAGACAGTTAAACTCTATTATCTGAAATAAAAATGTCACAAAACGGAAAAAGGCTCATATCTTTAAGACCATCGTACAGAGCATAAGTACCCACGGAGCTGAAACATGGACATTGAACAGAAGGGATAAATGTACTACTGAAGAAGTACTTGAAATGGACTACTGGAGAAGGTGCTGCCGCCCACGATGGATCGTATTAGAAATGAAACAAGACAGATGAATGTGGAGAGCATCTTGGATTCAATTGGCATACAACGTTTGAATTGGTATGACATATCCAACATATAGGAAGCAATAGATGGTCTAAGAAAATCTGGGCATGGACACCTCCAGAACAGAGGAAACGTGGTAGACCACCAAGAAGTTGGAGAAAGGACATCCAAGAAGAAATGGAGGCCAGAGGCCTCAAGGATGGAGACTGGAAGATCAGAAGAGGTGGAAACTGAGAAGCGGCGGCGTCAGCAGCCGTAAAAAATCTCTAGTATATATTGGAGGAGTTTTTGGAAAAAAGTTTAAAAGCTGTGTATATTTCATGCAAACTTACAAGAAAATGGCTCACACTTTCGGAATATTGTAAATGACCATATTTAAAGATCTCTTTTAGCAACAGGAAGCATTATGAAAAAAGTTTATCTGAAGCCTTAGTTGGAAGACGCCAAAAAATTTTTGAAGTTATGCAGGTTTCGAAAAATCAGGAATTTCAACGAGACCTACACCATTCCTCTATGAGTCCATTACTTTATCCGATAATAAAATTAGATCAAACAATTTGGAGCCATTTTTGAGGAAATTTTGATAATGATGTTGAGGCTTCACCCACAAACTCACAACAAACCCCTCCGTTTCAAACTTGTAGGGGCTTGAGTTTCTTCAGATCGATCGAGGAATATCAATTTTGAAGAAAAAAATTGGAACGGTTTAGGCACTCGTGTTGATCATAGACTTCAAAAAGTTTGATCTCTTGCGATTTTCGAAAAATCAGGGATGTTAACGAAAATGTGGCCAGTGCCATTCTTTTAAGCCTTCAGAGGACAAAATGCCATCAAAAAGTTTGAAACTATTTTTAAAAGAATTTTGAAAATGTTTATGAAACTTCATGTTAAGTACCTTCAAAAATCAAAATATCCGTTTCAAACTCAGTGCTTCGATCCTTTAGATCGACTGAGGAATATCAATTTTTGGAGAAAATGGGCTGAGCGGCTTTGGCACTAGCGTTGACCTGTAGACGGGCGGACAGACTTTGCTGTCAATCGATTTTTCGGCAGGCAAACTCTGAATTTTCGAAAATTGAGCACGTTAAAAATAAGAGAAAATATATACTGGTGAAGCACCGCTAATTCTTCCTCGCAATCTACATATGTAGCATACAAAAATATATGTTACGCTGCAGCAAAATACACCAATTTTTCAGCAGAAATGTATTGTAAGTATTTGCCTAGCAATTGGGGGATACCTGGAAATTTCCAATGCAGGAGTGGTAAGACTCGCTTCACTTTCACTTTATTTCGCCCAAAAATGATAAATCTGACAACAGGCTTTCAACATTTAGATGAATTCTTCAATCATTGCATGTTGGACTTAGTAAAAGTGCACTTTTACACTTTTTAGATATAGTAATTTATGTGCATGTGAAATTCTGTTCCAATCAGTCTCCTCGACCCTTCAGGAGATCTTGCAACTGCAAAATTTCTCATTTGTACTGTAAGGCTGTATATTTTTACCCTTTGCAATACCTGGTGTAATAATTTCAGATATGAGAATGATTATTCTCAGAATAAGATAGAAAGAAAGAAAAAATGTCTAAATCTTGAAATTCATTTCTTAATTTTTTTAAAAATTTATTTTGATTTTTTGAAACAATTGGTACTAAATTTAAGGTAAAGAAACAACAACTTAATTTTAATACTCTTTGACCACTCGTGTATTCTTCTTAGACAAAAATTAAATTAAAATTTTTGATAATTTTAGCTATTTCAGTTCCTCAAATCGAAAAGAAAAGTATTGGATCTCCAACTGCAGTGGCTATGTGATTACAATGTTATAAACAATTTGCAGAAGAACCAAAGGTTAGTGGCATACTGTAAACAATTAACAAGAAAAAAATTATTTTGCAAGATTTTCATGTACTTTATTTACAACCATCATGGGAAATGACAGAACAAAAATTACTGTTTCAATATTCAAGTATCAAGTAGTTGTAGGTCTAAGAATCTATAACTACCACTTAGGTTTAAAGGCAAGTTGGAAATGCAAGATGAAAACTAGATGTGATAACTTTTGAAAATATAAATGAAATTCAAAGTAAAATCCAATAAATGAACATCATTGATACGTAATAAATATTTCAATTATAATGCTCTTGACTTCAGGAGTAAATAACAAAGCTTTCCAATTGTTTTAAAGTACTAATGAAAGTTAAATTTTCTTTTGAAATGTATTTCTCCGCAACACACTGGATAAAATTTAACTATGCTTAATTCTGTAATGATCTTCACAAATGATAAATAATAGCCTTCAAAAAATAATTGCTATACCTAACACAGCTTCCCCATGGTTCTTTTGATATTCAAAATTGATACCATGATGATAAACTTTTGTTAACATGAATAATTGACATGCAAACACTCTATTCAAGTTACAAGGATAAATTTTTGAAGCAACTGAGAAAGAAAATATCAATGTGACAAAGGAATCCATCATGTAGGAAAGATAGTGTAGTAATCTCTTTTCTGAGTGGTTTACATCTATGTTTCTGTTTTTCTTTCCCAGCCTTTTCTAACATACTTAAAATTCATCTAAGAAATTAAAAACTAATTAAACATGTGCATTAAATATCTGATTTCATTTTAACAATATTCTGCAAAAAAAAAAGGGTAAGTCTTTTTTTTTACTTTCTCGTATACATATGTATATACATGATATAGAGAAAGATATGAAATGCTACATGAAACAACTGCGGATTTTTGGCAGAAAAAGATTTATTGCCAGCTCTGCTAACAAAAAATTGGATAAATTCAGTTACTAAATTAAGAAAAAAAATCCTGTATCACGTGAAACCAGAATTGTTGTTTTGCGACTCCTTGATACCGAAAAGTCAATCTATGCCAAAACGTCCATCCGTCTGTGAACACTACTAGCGCCTAAACCATGTGTAGGATTTTTTCAAAATTGAAGAAACCCCTGTCCACGAGGCTCTAGTTGAAGCTTTGAAATTTTGAAAAATATTCTTTAAAATTTGGGGGCACTTTACTTGAAGCCCTCCAGACATTTTCAAAATTTTCTCAAAACTGGCTCCAAATTTTTTCTTTAAATTTCTTGCAAGAATAGAGTAAAATACACTTACAAAGGTGACATAGGTCTTATTTTCACAGTTAGCAATGAATTTTCGGAAATTGCAAAAGTTTTAATTTTTGGTGTCTTTCTACAACTATCCAATTTTTTTAATTTGGGCATTTTTAAAATAAAAAGAAAATTGCAAATTTTAAATTCTCCAAATTCTTTTCTTTAGTTTGGTAGGGGTAGGGCCAAATGTACCCTATATGATGACAAACATCACATTGCTCTATAGTTTTGTTTTTTCAAAAATTACAGAAATGTAATTTTTTTGACTTGTCTTTCATAGCAGTATTTATATTAGAGACGATTTCTTCACATGATTATATTTATGAGTACATGTGCTTTAAATAATGTCATATAAAGTTTCTCGAAAACTCAACAGTTTTCACTTAAAAGGAGCTCAAAATTCCGCATTTTCAGGAACATTCAAATGCCATTTTCTCAAAAATGACTTCAAATTTTTTCTTCAAACTTTTCCAGTGGATAGTGTTAACTGTTTAAAATTACCTTAAGTTCATTTGGGTGTTTTTTTGTTTTTTTTTAAAATTATACAAATGTAATTTTTTTAAAATATCTCTCATGCCGTTAAAATACACATTTCCAGCGATTTGTATACACTATTACATTTGTGAGTGGGTGCACTTCAAATGACTTCAAATGAAGTTTTACAAGGACTTAATAGATTCCTGTGAGAAGAGATTCACATTTCGCATTTACAGTATTGCTTAAACGCCATTTTCTTAAAAATGGCTCTACGTTTTTTAATGAAAATTGCCATTGAGATTTTACTCTTCTTTAATTTTCTGACTGAAAAATTGAGAAAATGTCAAAAAAATATATTTGGGTGGCGATAGATGGGGCAAAACTGTAAAGCTAGTTCACACCAAGGAAATTAGAAAAATATACTATGAGGAAGTATGTGCACCACTCATTCTGTGCCTAATGCAGAATTAATTTTATTAGAAATAACTGGCTTTTCAGACACCAATTGTAATTGTTATTATATTTCACAATCTATTTTAATTACTTTCTTATAATTTGGCACCAATTTAAAGGCAGAGAAAGAAGGAAATGAGTAAAGATAAGAGAAAAGCATTTAGCGTACAGGAGTTACAACAAAAAAACTTACGAATTTGAAAGTCTGTAGTAATTTATTCACTGTTTTTCCACAAGTTTCAATTCTGGTGTTATAGTATTCATTCTGACCACATATTGTACTTCTTTCTTACATTTTAGTAGACCCACTGCTTTACACTTTCAGTGTAAATTTTTCTTAGAACCTCACTATTAATTTAAAAAGTATCACATTATGAAAAATATCAAATTTGTTTTTTATCCTATCTTCAGAACAACATTCAATTCAAATTCTGCCTCTGTGGATGATATATTTTAAAACTTTGCTTCAGATCAATAAGTGCTAACTTGATGTCATAATTCAAAGAGTAATAAAACAATTTATTTTTTTATTAATTGCAATATAGCTAGGATAGTGCTTTCCTCCAAATTTTAAAAGGGTGAGGAAGGACTGAAGAAAAATACTCCTTGTTCTATTGATCTAAATATAGCAAAATAATTCACATGCTTTATAAGATCCAAAATCCTGAAGTAAACAATAAAAAGCAAAATTCTTGAAATACTAATTTTGAAAAATGATAAAAAAATAAAAAAGAGACAATAAAATTTGTTGTTTCATCTGTTTTCATTATCAACACGAAATTACACTTGTCAGAATTTGCATACCGAGTGTTACAGAATGAAAAAATATAAGGAGTCTCACTAATTGAGAAATTATTTACACTAATATTGCTGATTACTACTTATATTCCTTCTAGCTTCAGAAAAATTCCTCATCGGAATTAATATAACCTAGCACATAATCAGCCATTATTCCAAACCTTTTTTTCCCTACATTTCACCATCTCTCCTGGTAAATTTCATTTACTTCTCACTTAAGTCTTCATAAATAAGGAAAATGAAAAGTTGAAATTAGTCTTTTTGTTTACAGTAACAGGAAATACAAAATACACTTAAGTTAAAAAAAAAAAGTTATTTATAATCTGTAAGTACATTCTACATTAAAATTATCAATGGACGGAATACAAAACTAGAATGCTTGTAAACACAAAACGAAAAAATATTCATAATTCTTTAACAACATTTTCATAACAATACATGAGATTCTGCATTCATGCAGCTAATTTCATCAGATCAATCACTACTTACACTACCATTATTAGCAGAGTACAAACCTCCTTTACAAATTACAGGTATACAATGTTATTCGGTTCCATAATTTTGTAGTTAAAGTAGATGATCCATATTAAGTTTTAAAACAAGTAGTTATACCAGTAGCTTATAAGCATTTTACAAATATTTTCCAGTATAGAAATACTACAAAACTGTAGGCTAATTACAAAGTAATAACGTGTGAAATATGCATCACATAAAAAAAGACCATGAAATTTAAAAAGATAAAAATGTATAGAATTAAGTATAAAATGTGATGGCAAAAAAAAGAGTAATCATTCTGGCAAGATTGAAGACTAGACAAACACAAGCAAAAGGACCAATTGTATGCAAGGCATGTTGGGCCAATGAAACTGCATGTAAATTCAAGCTCATAGCTTAACTGCCTCTCCACAGCAAATTCAATGGAGGGAGGAAGATAATTTTTCATAAATTCCAATAATAAATTACTAAAATAAGTAAAAAAATGTGAAATAAATGCTCTTAAATACATTTCCAGATTAATTTGTTTTACAAGATTCACATATATTATAATCCACATTATACAGGAACAACTCCAAAACTCTATTTTCTAATTGAAAATAATATTTGAAGAATGTTCGAATGTTTGGGATACAAGAAACCATCACTGCCCCTCCCTCGGATCTGGCTATTTTAATGGCAGAGAAAGGAAAAATTAAAATGTTATTGAGAAAAGTAAATCCTGAAATTTCATAAGTTCTTATGTCCAAACAATTAATCAACAAACCACTGGAGACAACAGAAGAGAACGTACCCACACTTTGCCATGTCAACTATGAAGTATCAAATGTAAAAGTCTGTTGCCTTTTATCATCATTTGCTTGTTATTTCAAAGTCAATATGCACAATGAATTAGCAAACATGTTCCCGTTTCAGCAAGGCCTAAATTCGAACTGTAAACTGTTGAATATGATAGTGAAAACTCTGATCTTATCGAATTGTTTGAATCAATTGAGACACCAGAAAAGAAGACGTTTTTCACATTCGATACTTTACGATTGACACAACTATGCCACAACCCAAATTCAATTACTCATTAAGAAATAAATAGATCATGTTTAGAGCATGGAAATAAAAGATTGAAATCTTTATGACTATTATTAAAAAATAAAAACCCAAACTTCCTACGTCCGGATGAAAGCTCAAATCTTCATTTATCCACTACTTATTTTCTGATTTACAGATAAAGAATAAAGCCTAGTAAATCTTCAACATTGGTGTCAATGGATATCAGCAGGCAGATATTCTGAAAATTTCTCCCAAACATTAGAAATATTTCTTACTGCCAGCTCTTTTTTCTTTATGAATAATTTTTGGATCATTACATTTCAACTATTTGAAATTATATCATTAATAATGCCCTATGTCATGGTTAATATCAACTTTCATCCTCTAGCTAATTTAATGGATAAATCCATAATTGTGGACAAATGAAATGTAGCAATTAGGTCGCTGTAATCAAAATTTAACAGCATTAAACACATTTCTTCCCCTCCCTCTAGTTCACAGTGTTATAATTCAGAAACAACATACATAGTTATATTAAATTACAATACATTAATCAGTCCAGTTACAGAAATTTTAGGTACAGAAAGATTATCTTTGAAGACGCCACACGACTGGTCATCCTCTCCTATTTCTGCACACCAATAGCCGACATTCAGCTCTCACGAAGTTCTTACGTCACATGCCCCGAAACCCTGACACTGACAGCAACGAGTTTTACTCGGTGTCCTGTAAAATATGCAAGACTGTGCTGAAGTGCAGAGGAAGAAAGGAAATGACTTAGTATCAAGAAAGGAATTGCAATGGTGTCAGCAGATACATGCAGTCTACTGAAGGGACTCCTGTATAGAGAAGGCTCATGTGTAAGAACTTAAAACTTCCCCTTCTTGAACTATTTCCACTGTTTTCATATTTTGTTTAACTTTAGGTTTCATTCAGGTAAGATAATTATTATCTTCTTACAATTATAAATCAAACTGTCATACAAATGAAAACTATTTTGTAACATAGTTCATTTACTATTTTGTTGTCACTCTTCAGAACAGATGCACTTACAACTAAATAAAATAAAATTTTCACTTGCTTCTAGATAGCAAAACATTTGCTAGGGCAAACAATAATAAATGCTATTACATTCGGATCTCTAAAACATCTTACATTCATCAATTATTTAAATCTTCTATTAACTAATTTTCTTTTTCAATATAAAAGTATATTAAATTGGTCCCTCAAGACATAAAAAACTGGAAATAGACTTATTAACCATAATAAATTCTTAAAAATTCTGCACCATGAGCATGGATGTGCTTACAGGTAAGCAATGGAAGTAATTTTTCCTTTTTGTTGAGCAAACAATTAACACTTATCACAAGGAATTCACAAACTATTTAAAAACCCTAATAGTTTCTAAATTGCACAATTTATAAAAAGCATTATTATTTATTTCTAACCATGAATCGATATTATGTATGCTTGAGAGTTTAACTCATTCTCACTATTCACAATTTTTGAGATTCTAATGTACTGAAAACACAACTTCAAACTCTTCTCTATTAAACACTTTGTCCACTGAAGTATGAAATGCAAATGATTTCTTGGAGATAATTTCTTTCAAATACAATGCAACATTCTACAGCAGCATTGGCTTTCAAAGCATTTTCAATTGCATTAGCTATTTTAACAAACATATTGTTCAAAGAAACAGAGTTTATTTCATCTTTACAATTCCATGGAGTCCTAATAAGAGTCTTGAGGTCATGGAAAAATTAATATTTTCTCTCTCAATAAACTTACATTAACCCTTTATTGCATGATGTTTTTTATTTTTACTTGCAATACTATTTTTCATTACATTTATTTATTTTAATTAAGGGGAAAATAAAAAAATTCAGAAGTAAATACCGCTTGAGAAAAACACAAAACTAAATTATGTTACTCCTTCAACAAAATGTGCTATATATTACTATTTTAAAAAAATTATATTTCAAATGGTTTATGTGATAAAATAAGTATCAAGCAAGTCAATAAAATAAGTATCATTTGTATTTTAGTTTAATTATTTTTCTAAAAGCGTTTCATTTCTGATATACGGAAACAGTGTGTGTTACCAGAAGTTCTGATTCACGACATCACTAGATTACTATCACTTCATCTCGATATCTTATCGTGTTTACCGCCTAACAATACTTGGGGTGACATCAATGCATTATGTACGTCACGTGTAATATAAAATAGTTCATAATTAAATCGTTAGAATGTGTTTATGGCCTGAAAAACATTATGTTACAGCTGAGTTACACTATGCAATAAAGGGTTAAACTGCAGAATGATAATTTTTTCTTCATACAATAAGTAGTTCTTTAAAAAATATTGTGCCTTCCCAAGGTGAGAAATATAATCGGCATCAGATTTTCTTTTTTAAATCAGTTTTTACACAAATTTGAATAATCTCTGGAGTGAGTGAAGTGAATCTTCTTTATATTCAAGAATCGCTTATAATATCAAGATTCCTTTTAGGGAAGATTTATATAGTTAAGAAAGTCACTTTCTGCAATGTTTCTCCCTTCTTATGAAATAACAGCAACGATTTTGAAATCAAAAAATCTGCAGAAATAACTAAAAAAATTAACTCGAAAGTTCTATTTTAAATCTGAGAAATCTACCAGTAAATTTATTAACGAAGTAAATCAGACATTTTATCTGCTACTTAAACATCACGTTTCTTCAAGAAAACCATGAGCTCGAAGTGTTCCTGAAGATGTAAAAGGTTGAAGACCCCTGATATAGGGTAAAGAAGGGTAAGAAACAAAACAAAGAAAGATAGAGATAGAGAGAGAGAAAATAGTTCACCCCCTGAATCATGATAATATTAAGAACAAATCACATTGTTAAATGTTTAAGCATTAAGTTAGTACTTAATATTCATAACACATTTGATTCATCATGTTGTAAATTTACTGCACAAAATTAGAAATTGAATGTTAACAGCTTTGCTTCAGTAAAATGTACAAAATGAATTAATAAATTGAATTTTCTTATTGAATTGCAGAGTACTTGAAACTCTAACTTTCGAATTATAATATATTGTAGTATACTGTGAAAGTATCATGTCTATTGATCTCAAAAATAAGATAATTAGAAAAAATGGTTGGTATATTTTCATTATTTACAGACTTTATTTCAAATTTAAACAAAGAAAAGTATGAACCAATACGTGAAGAGTAGACATTTTCCCCAATTTTCCTGAGGGATTAAAAGATCAATATGCAAAGGTTACTCAATAAACAATAAGGAAAATAAAACCCTATGTTATGCAAGTGCTTAACACTGTAAATAGGTTACCGACATGTGCATTACAGGGATTTTTCTCTCTCTCATTTTATTATTAATGGCAACTAGCCTTTTTCAATTAATTCAGAAACGCTAACTTGTTTGTTTCTTGGGGAGAATTCTCCATAGATATTGCAACATGTCTGAAAACATGCTAGTCTTTTAATTCAAATTACAATTACAAAAAAAGAAAAACTGCAGTTCTTTCTTTCTTTGTATTTTGGAAAGAAAATGTCCCCAATATTTTTAGCTTCCAAATCTCCATTTCTAGTTTCAGGTCTCAGCTTTTAAGAAACCAGATTCTTTTCCAAATACCCATGTCCCTCAGATTGTCATTTCAAAAAATAAAGACTGGTAACTTCTGGTCCAGTAGAGAATTTCAAAATAATATATTTTACTTTTAATATAATGGATTAAAAGGTTCTTAAAACAATGACATCAAGAAAGGATATTTATAACTGCAAAGTTCACATTACTCATAGCTTAAGTTAATAGAAAAAAAATCCTCCAAAAATCAACATGAGAAGTGCGAAAAATTGCACCATCCTCAAAAATATATTTAGCATACACACACAATATTACATGACGTGTTCAAGAAGACCATTAATTCTCTACACTATTCATACTATATATTGCTTTGATCAATTAAGTTGGTCAGATGCTGAAACAGGCACACTGACTTGGATCAGGCATTCAAAGGAATCCCAAAAACTTGGAATGATAGTCCGGTACTCCTGGAAATCAAACATTACCAGTTGTACTCGCTGTGAACTAGAAACTCAAAAAACTACTTTCAGTTTTCTTAGTACCTATTAGTTAATATAAAAACTAAGACTGTAGAATCCTATATTTCTGAATCGAGTATTGAAATTCATTTCATCTACATCTATTTCTCACAGATAATGAATAACAATAGACTTTTCACAAGTAATCTAACAAAATTATTAAAAATTTTATAATTCAACAAAACTAATTCTAAGATTAAAGAGGCAAGTGTTAGTACCCTGCATTTAAAGAATATTATACATTCTTTGGTAACTGGCAAGACTGCTCTTTCTTAATAAATATATAGCACAATAGTTTTAATTTTCTATACTATTTGTGCATTACCATAAGAACCTACTCCATTTGACCTTCCTTCTGTGTCACCAGCTTCGATTTGCTCTTTGAGAAGTTCAAGCTCTCTAATTCCTGAAACAGTTACTTCATACTTGTGGGTGACAAGGGATCGATAAAAATGAACAGCAAATGCTAGAAAAATGATCAATACAGGTATAAGAACTATACATGCTGACCATGCGGCTAACTTGGAAAAATCATAAAATTTCACCCAACACAGAATAGCTATTTCACACAAAAAGAGAAGAAGTCCCAGCAAAGTTGAGAAAGCCCATGCAGTTTCAATGTACCAATGAAGCCTTTCATGTGGAGATTCATGAACTAAACTAATTGAATGTAAATTGCATACAGCATCAATGTTGGGAAGAATGCAAGTGCTTATCATCAAAGCCAACATATGAACAGCAACAAGGAGGGTTGTGCATATAGCAAAAGCTATCAACATTTCTTGTGGAACTTTTGACCGATCATTTAGTTGAACTTCAACCATTGCCACCTACAAACATAAGAATAAAAATCAATATACATTACATGAATTAATCAGAAAAATGAAGTCCTTAACAGATCATAACAGTAGGTTTTGAGTGTCAAAAGTTTTCAATATGGGAAATACCAAGTAATGGATACAAGCTTATTTAAAAATACCAATTGAGAAAAACTAAAATAAGAAAATTTAAATAAGGCACAACTTGGTCATGACATTGAAAAATTTAAGAGAGAAACATATGGATGGTTATTAAATTAAAATTACAGTCAATTATTATCCTTGCACATTTACTTGAGTTCCAGAATCTCCAACCTCTCTCCTCTCTTTCATATTCATAGTTAAATTATGAATCAAGGATAACAACAAACATTATTGACATTTGATCTCTCTATTTAACAGGAACTATTTGCTTTGGCATATAAACTACAGATTTGATTTTGTAGTAACACTGACACAATACCAAAACACTCATACCTCTTGTATCTTGCAAAATGCAAGCTCTAGAATCTTGCATTCATTATGTAGTTGGCAACATTTCATTTAACGAAACAGACAAAAATTCAATGAAGATTTTATTTCACATTATCACAGTGCTTACCATGGCAAAACCAGAAAGAAGGGCTGATGTTTTGCTGGAAGCTTTTAGTTTTGCCCTACTTAACTGCAGTTTCCGCCATGACAAATAACCAGGTGTATGAAGACCATCTCCTGACTGAGACATTTTTTCCTGAAAGAAATATTAGGAGAAATAAAAATTCCACGTCCATACTATAAGGCATAAATAAGGCATTAACTAACTAACTAACTATGATAAGTGCTAACACGTTCACAAAATTTACCACCTTTCCTGAATGTATCAAGAAAAGAAACCTAAAACCAATTATTGGACATAAAATGCAACACAATAATTAACAAAAACAACCTCTAACCATTAATCTCTATTAATTTACTTAATGATTGTCTTCTTATTTCTTTAAGCTGATGCTTCAAATTTTGAGCAAAACAATGTTTGACTATCTATTGAATCTTGAAAATATTGACAAAGATTTCTTTGAAAATCAGGAGAACAAACTTTTAATGCAATTACATCTCTTATGTCATAAAAAATTTACATTTAAATCTTAGTTGTAATGAATTTTTCAGCAATTAACAAGTTGTCAAAAGAATATTTTCTAATACAAGAATAATTTGCATGGAAAGAATAGCTCAGAACCAAACATCAATTGCAATTATCAGTGTTGCATGGCTTTTCACAGAGAACTGCGCAGAATAATAAATGTTATTAATTTCAAATGCATTGCATTTCTTACCTCGTTATTAGTACCTCTATTATGAAGGCAACCGTTGTTTCCGGAGTGGTGTCTGTTATACCCTGACGCCAAGACAGTCCTTCCAGAGCTACTTGACCACTCGGACATGGAACTAATGTATCTGCAAGTACTACTCTGAAGGAATGCTTCAAGAGCTGTAATTTTGAGATGGAAGGGGAATTCATGCAACTTTTCTGAAATAAATCACTGAACACAATTAAAGTAATTTTACAACCAGTGGATACCCTTAAATTGAACTTACAGTCACTAGTAATTCAGGTTACGTACATTGCACTACTCGTGGAATTCAATCCACGAGTATGGTAAATAATTATCGTAATGAGTGACTAAAAATCCCATAACCTTCAAATTATCAATGTTGTTGCTCTATGACAAGTCTTCAAAATGAGCACACACTAATAATAAATGCTTACGGATCCTAATATATAGATGCGCACATTAAAAGTAATAATAAGTATAATTACGTGCAGAATATATTAAATAATAATACGTCACTTCACACACCTCCAATGGGAGGAACACGAAAGATTGGCACCTGTCTGCATGACATACAGTATAGCCAACATCACTTTTCTTACACAACTATTACATTTACAAGTTATGTTTATAAGAAGTATTTGTGCATTAGTTAGCTAGCGATTCAAGACTCAGATATATTCGATAGTTTTCATCCACTTAGAAATCAGGAATATCAATTTAATACGCGATTCTTACCACAAAGGGCTGGGAAATCCCAGTGTTTTTTTCTTTTCTGAACACGATTCCTACTTGAATCTGATGGTAATTCTCACGTTGCGTCACACCAACAGTTTGCCAATGGTTCTTTACAACTAGATTTATGTAATATTATATTAGTTTAAAAAGCCATTTCATTAATCCTAATTAAATTATCCATAAGTATTATATTCTCATTACATATACACCACATATATACTTTTTCAGCAAAGATATACTTACAATTTAAGGAATATACATAATATTGGATTATGAAAAGGAAAACATGTGTAACGTCCAAATTTTAACTATATAAAATGTAGCAAACTGTCGTTGATCTATGCGAGAAACCATTCACTGAAATTCACTTATACCGCGAGACGCATTTGAAACTAAAGATTTGTGCTGTGTAAGAAAGTATACACGAATGTTTATTTTACTGAGTCACCCAAGTCAAACATTTCAGGGGAATTCCCAGTTGCCACAACAAATAAATTAGAGCTGATGTAATTTTGTTGATAGCTGTACGTCTCGTTGGGTTCACCGAAGACAGATAAATACAAAAAGAAATCTCTTGGATGTAATATAATCAACATGATAATTGTGAATATATGCAGTAAAATTATAAACAAATGTTAGCTTAGGGAAGGGGGTTAAGAGCCTTAGCCTCTTCTTCGCTGGATTGACTTCTACGCGAATCGACTCAATCTATTGGCCGATATATATGGCCAACGCTACCGCCTGAACCGTTCAGCCGATTTCCTCCAAAATTGATATTGTCCGATCTATTTAAATGAATTCGAGGCCCACCGAGTTTGAAATCTACTGTAGAATACTTTTATTTTTGGGGATACTTTATGTAAAGCCTCAACATTTTAAAAATTTTCTCAAATGTCTCCAATTTTTGGATTACATTTGTCCTCAGGTAAGGGACTTAAGGAAGGTGCGAGTATCATTTTCCTTGAAATTCCTGATTTTTCGAAAATTGAAAAAGTTCAATTTTTTGTCGTTTTCCTACAACTACAATATTAAATATAAATTTTGTCCTTAGTAAAACGTTTTCTTTAAGACATATTGTAATAAGATCATGAACATTCGAATACATGAGTAGTTTTTGCGTAATTTTGCGTGAAATACTAAAACTTTTTTTCCCCCAAAACGGCTTCAATTATTTTCTTTTAAATTTTCTTCTTGTATGTACCAAAGAACGGTTAAAAAAGTGGTGCTGGTCTCATTTCCGGCAAACTTTCAACATTTAAAAATTACAAAATTGAAGATCTCATTAAAAAGGCAAATTACAATTTTTTTTACAAGTACTTTGTGCGTAATTTGTGCTTGAATTTTATCCATTTTATAAAAAAAACTCTCAAAAACAGTTCCAAATTTTCTTCATTTTTTCCCCCACGGATAGAACAAGGAATGCTGAAAGGAAAGGCGCACGTTTCATTTTCGTTGTACTCTGAATTTTCGAAAATAGGAAATGTAGAAATAATGCGAGAAAGTATGTACGATTTTCTTTCTGTATCATGATACAGTACCACATATGACTGATGACTTATCTGTCTCAAGGAAGTCATTCTAAGGACCTTGTTTACTTAAAGCTTGGCGTCGTTTCATTATCGCCAGAAGCGATACGACCGCTCGACTTCAACCACGGGTAATATTCTGCTTCCTACACAATATTGTATAACACGATCTTTGCAAGCAATGGCGATGGAAGTAGTGCCTGCTGAACCAAAGTTTATTGCTCGGAAGATATCAGTTAGCATACATTGTAATAGAAACTATTCTGAAATAAGCCTTTTCTGCACAATTAATACTTAGCACACAGATGTGTGGTCTCTCAGAAGGAAGGACTATTGACTGTTTAGTGATTCAGGCGCGTCAAATGGTAAGATCGTAGTCCCGTTAATGTACTGCATATTTTTATCGCAGGAGATGGCGGTGATCTTTCCCCGCTGGCTGGCGAGATCCGAAACCGACCTACATTGGCATGCCGGGATTTTCCCCAACCAGTTATCTCCCACCAGCGTGGCACCGCCTCAGTCGGAACAGGCTCTAAGCTCCCGATATGTGTGGTAGTGTAGCATGTGAAAGTGTAATTTATGGGTGAGGAATGGGCAAGGAAGCGGAAGGAAACATCGCGCGCGGTCCGTGGCCCGTTTATTAAGGTACTGCTCTGGCTTTCACCTGGTATTGATCGGATAAACCACAGAAATCCTCACGCGAAGTTTGACATGCAAAACTCCCGAATGAAATATGCGGATAATTTAGACTTTCAGTTCACCACCTTGATCCACCATTCCTACACGCAGACTCTGCATGGGTGTTTTGTTCTCAAAATGACACCCGAACGAACAAATCCAATTTTTCTCAACAGATCAAGGAAGCACGTATAAGCACAAACAGCAAATTCACAGTAAGTGAAGTAAGTAATTTACACGAAATAACGAATTATATACGGATATTTGTCAATCCAACAACTATTGACGAACGAGATTTATTAACACTTAATGGCGGCATCAGCAATTGTCAGATAAGTCTATTATAAGATCATTCCATTTTTAGCTGTCTTCAGTGTGAATACATTTTTTGAGCAACAAAAAAAGATATTTCAGGAAAAGGGATCGAAATAAAAGGAGCTCGATACAAAAAAATACACTTACTTTGTATAAAAATAATTTAATCAAAATACTTATAGAATACACTTCGATCAACCTTTTTAGAAACTTGCTAAATAGATGAAAAATTGTGTGACAAGTAATCTATAAAATAAAGAGAAATATTTACATAAATACTTCACTGAGACTAGAGACTGATACGTAGTGTTCCAAGAATGCCAAATACAAAACGTTTGCTCGATTTAAAAAAGTATGCATCGCTAAACCCCAAGTCACTTCAGAATGTTCCATTCTTGAAAAGAAAACCGATGTTATACTAAGAAAACCCAAAAAAACACTCAAAACTAGTTTTGTGCATACGTTATTCAACTCAACTTAAAGTATTGAAGTTTTTTTTAAAGTGAATTACTATTTCTGGACTTCATTTAAATAAGTATTTTTTTATCCTATAGCCTCCCATCAAAATCAAATTAATGGAATAAATTTAGAGAAACAGTTGAATGATTTGTTGAATTGAAAGTAACACGTTTTCGTTTAATGTAAAAATAACAGACACTGTAGATATATGTGAGAGAAGAACATTCTGAGACCACTTGGAAGTACTCATTACTAACGGGATATTTTAACTTCTTCCGTATAATTGGATAACGTCTACGTATAAAATCATATTTTGCTGTAGTTACAAATCGCCTCTTTTGACTTCGTAAAAGAGGAAGAAAATGCAGTCTTTGTGAAGTACTTTTACATATTCTGTCGGGTCAAGGCAGACTAGACTGCGTTGGTCAGGTTAAGACAATTTCAGGGAAGGAAAGAGTATAACTTTTAGGTTGACACTACACTGTTGGTCCAACAGGACAAACGTTTGTCAACTTACTTGCGTGTCATGTACCGTTATTCATGTTTTTACAGTCATAATAAGCTCTCAAAGAATGTTTACATTCCTTCCTAGAACTGATGACAAATGAGTGAAGGTGACATAGCTCTCAGAGCTATTTTTGTGACAACCATTCACTATTTAAAAAAAGCCTTTATAAGCTATGGTACATGGCAAGAACAGTCAATTGCACATGTTGGTCATGCACAACAAATTACATTTCCATCATTGTTATAGAAAAAATTTCAGACTGTGAGAATCGTATTGTATCCAGATGTTCCATTCGATCTTCCTTCAGTGTTTCCAGCTTCAATTTTCTCTTGTAATAGTTCTAGTTCTCTGATTCCGGAAACAGTCACTTCGTATTTATGAGTAACAAGCGAACGATAGAAGTGCACAGCAAATATTACAAAGATGACCAACACAGGCACAAGAATAATGCTCGCTGACCAAGCAGCGTATTGTGAATAGTCCGTAAATTTTACCCAACATAAAATGGCAATTTCAAACAGAAAAAGCAGCAGTCCCAAGAGAGTTGAAAATGCCCAGGCCAATTCGATGTACCAGTGTAGACGTTCGTGGGGAGATTCATGAACTAAACTGACAGAATGAAGGCTACACACAGTCTCAATATTTGGCAAAATACAAGTACTTATCATTAACGCCAACATATGCACAGCCACGAGCATTGTCGTGCAAATGGCGAACGCTATCAGCATTCCTTCTGGCACTTGGCTTCCTTCACTAGGCTTGCTCAGCTGAACCTCCACCATGGCAACCTGTACCAAAGAAAAAGATAATCATAATGCTACAGTTTTTACGCCAAAAAGCACGTAATAATTATCACAATAATTCAACAGATGAAAGGTTAGCAATGTACCACAACATTTTCGTAAAAATTAAGTTATTACCATCTATATGGTCGTCAACCTTTCAGCTTGTGTCTTTGTAACTTGAATTACATTTTGATAACAATGTCAGGGCAATACTGTAATATTACGCAACTGGTTTATAATGTTATGCTTTATTGCATTCTTGAAAACGAACGACGATAGAAGGGATATACGAATCTGAAGGAATGCAATAAAGCAACTTTATAAACGAGATGCATGCGCTATTTATTTATTTGATACGGGAGAACGGCCAGAGAGGACGACGTGTGCCATAAAATGTCAATTTATGATCGATTTCTTACAACGGGAAAGGTCCTTTGTAATGCACGTAGTACACAAAAAAGGATTTTGTAAAGCATTATACACTACCTTTTCGGTTGCAAGAAATCGTTCTCATAGGGGAATTTGACGGCGCAAGTGATGCCGTATTAGCATTTTACGGCACGAACGATTGCGCCATCACACATTCAGCCAATAGCAGTGAGAGAATCGTGGGGTGGTAGCGGTAAACGAAACAGCCGATCCCCGTTTTCTTGCACAGATATCAAATACCCGAGACATCACAAGAAAGTTGTTTCGTAAAATTAAGTTTGATTCTCATATACATTTATAATGCCGTATAATATTATAGCGTATGCAACTCGTTTATAATGTTGCATTTGCACAAATTTGAAAACATGTACTCATGCAATTTAGTTAAACATTATAAACTAATTGCATAAACTACTATTATGCCTCGTAATTTCTGGTGGGGATGTGTCACATCTTATCTTGTAACTTTTTCAGTCTCAAATGACACTATCTACTCTAACCATCCAAATACTTAATGTATGAATTCATTTATCAATTTCTTGACGATTTAGCTACAGCAAAGAATGAAGAAATTCGCACGAGACTGGCTAAGGTGGCGGGTCACGATGGGGAAAGAAGAAACGCGAAGCATGTTCATGACTTTCGAGAAACATTTACACAATTCAATAAGTTAAGTACGTTATTTGTGAAAACACAGCACCAATTTAAAATTTCTCTCGAACCCTACAATACGGACATTGTACTTTTAGACATTTTCAAACGATCTGAAAATCTCTAAACATTTATTAAGATCTATGAGAGGACATTTGAAGTTAGTTCATTTTTAACAAAATATTCTACAATGCCGACATGTCGGCTCTTACTGAAGTGGCAAGTGAAATGTTTAAAGCGATATAGGGAATACACAAATTGAGTAAAGAAGCTAAATTCTGATCTAAAACGACATCAAAAGCATACACACAAGTAAAAGCTTTTCAAAATTCAGGGTCATTATCATGGCAATTACAAGAGTTAATGAACTTCGTCGGCTAACGGGGTTTCCTCCAACCACTATCTCCCACTAGCGGGGTACCGCCCCAGCCGGGACAAGCTCTAAGCCCCTGTAGGTCTCCCGTCATGTGTGGTAGTGTAGTGCATGATTGTGTGTGTGTGTATGTGTGTGTATATATATGTGTGTGTGTGTGTGTGTGTGTGTCTAAGGGGTGAGGATAGGACAAGGAAGAGGGAGGAAAGGTCGCACGCGGTCCGTGGTCTATTTGTTAAGGTATTGGTACAAGGTACTATTCATCCGGTACTGATAGGAGAAACCACGGGAAACTTCCGATCAGAGCAGCCTGTCCCTAGAATTCTCCTCCAGATAGCGACTGAACCCGACTTGCCTATCTAGCAAGTGTCGAAAATCATGCCGTTAGGACTCGAACCTAAAACCTCTCGGTCAGAGGCTCTGCAGTGTCATTAGTTGATGCCCTAAGACACCTTTCCTGAACTCGGTAGATAATCTTTTTTAGAAGGAAACACATTAATTTATCGAATTGATTGATAGATTTTTCGACATATGTAGTTGCGAGAGGGATGGGGGGGGGGGCGGAAATTTACAAGCCCAATTTTCTACCGGGCAAATCTATCCACAAAGTTCAAAGCGCACACTTAATTTTACGCCACGTACGTACTTGGTACGTAGTATTGGCACATAATGAACAACGATGTAATTACATAACTCTTGAATCCAGGATTGGATTCTCCAATGCGTCTTTAATTTGTTACACATTTCTTGTAAATGGTATGTGGGACATTGATTTGTCTACTTTAGATTTGTATCAATGTTTGTTCCGATTTATTTTGTTCATTTGGAATATTTTCTAAACATCTCCAAATTTTCCCATACGATGTTCCGAAACTATTCTTTGAAATTTAGAATGGAACCCTTCCAGTCTATGGTTAATTATATTACCACTTTGTAATGAATGGCTTTTGTGATGAAGATACGATTTATTATGAACAATCGGAACTGGACATGACTCATTTGGTACATTCTTGCATATTGGACATTTTGACTTACAGGCCTTCTTCAGTACTCTCATGGTTTGGTCAGTTTTATTGTGGACTTTTTATTTATTGGACATTTGATCTTGAGAATCAACTGACCTAGGAATATGTTATCAAGTCTTCGCAGTGGTCTTTACCTTTGGTTTGAAGAAGGTCGAAGTACTGAGCGATGCCTTGGGAATTTGACACCGGTTTCGGATCGTACTGCCAGACGGAAATGGAAATAAAGTAATTCGAAGCACTTTTAGAGTGAATTGTGTCGTTGCGCTGGCCAGACAGTCCCCTCACAAATTTAGGCGTGCGATCGAGGGGTGGGAGGGGGAGAAGGGGGCTATGTCCTACGCCCTTGGAGGCCCCATAGCTTTAAATGAAAGAAAATTATTTTATTTACTTAAATGGATATAATCGCTAATTTTAACTTGATAATTTGGGCAATTGTTATCCATTTGGGTATGAGGCTTTCCAGCCATCGGGAAACCAAAAGGAAAAAAATTAATTTTTTTTTTAAATCATAAGGTAATATTGAAGACATAATTGAATTCCTTGTACTATTTTTATTCATTTAGTAGTGAAATATACCTTACTAACGTACCCGTGCGAGAACTTTCGCATGTTAAACCCCACCCTCTTCCCTATTTTCCATTTTCATATTAAGCCTGTAAAACATCTTTTATCCCTAAGACCCTATTATCCTCCGTCACTTGTTCTATATGTTGCCCTGTAATTGAAAAGTATACAACACATCCTTGTTAATACAAACTATTCTTAATTCAACGTTATTACTGAGAAGAGAAGTACACCCGTGTATTTTAATCGCGAAGAATATCAAGTAATTAGTTTAATTTCACATACAGTTGCAGATTCTACATGCTCTAAGCAGGTCGGGTAATATCGAGAAGCGTCGAACCAGCAAAAACGTAATAAAAAGTTCAAGAAGATTGAATCCTGTAGATTACTGTGTTAAGAACGTTTCCTTGAGGATTTAGGCCTCAAATGTTTAGTTTTCAAGTCCCTTAAACGCTTTGCTTAGGAGTTATTTAACGATTTTTAGCCCACTGTTGCGGGTTGCATTTTATATGAATATTTAGATTAGTTTTTTTCAACAAATCCTTCATATTTTTTAAAGTCAAAGCACAATTCATCCCGTCTCCGTGATAATATCTTTCTTGAGAGACCTCATTTATAAAGATTGGTAGCCTGTGAACGCCGCAAAAGGTATGTATACTACTGAAATCATATAGGAGATGATGTGTAAATAAAATATTCAATGGAAAAGGGTGGCCCAGAAATGTAGTAGCCCCCACCTTCGGCTTGTTCTAGACTGGGCCTGCCTACGCCCACAAGTAAACAAATCTTGACTTCAGAATTTCAAACGGCAGATAAAAGTATCGAAAATTCAGTGAATTCCGGTTCCTTTTGAGATTTTAAGACCATATTTTCTTCATATCTTTTAGAAATGTTTGTCAATATAATTTTAAGAAACTTGCTAGAAAATTTACATAAATGTAATTTAGTAAAATCGTCTGATTATTGTTATTCTTACTCATTCTTGCGTATTTTCTCCGTAAGGCACAGGTGTCGCCATTCCTCTAAAATTTCGAGCTACAAAAGTGTATTTGCAGTCTTGGAGCGACTACTTTCGTTCGTAACACGGCGCTTATGAATCTGCGACGTGATTACAGGCATTCGTGCGGGGAAGAATTGTGCCCAGGAATCACAATGAAATGAATGACATACAGATTAGCATAATTTCAGGTTTTAAAAATTCATTAAAAATAAATAAATTGTCTAAAATAATGATAAAGGAAATTACGTAGATCACAAAAACATTGAAACAGTATAAAAATTATATTCTAAAAAACTCAGTTATTTTCCCAACAAGAATATTAGCAAACAAAATACGCTAATTCCAATCATCTAACTCACATTTTCGTGACAGAAATTTAATGTAATTCTATAATTGTGACTTTTTTAAAACATCTACAAACATTTTCAATGAATTTCTGACAATACTTGAAAAAATCTCAGCTATATTTGTGCAGCCAGAGTTTCAGGAGCATGCAGTTGTATGTTTTCTTATTTTTATGAGACCACTTTCAAAGTGATCTAAAAATATAAAATATAAGGGTTGCACCCAAGCACTAATTTGTTATCAGAGAATGGGAAGCGACAGAAACTTGATATTTTGTCTGCAGTAATGAATCATAAATGACTGCATGAAAATAGTGTGGACATCTGAGCTGAGGAAGTTGTGACTCCCCTCATAATAATACAGAAACGGATATGAATTGTTTGGTCAGTTTACAAGTACGCATTTCTTCCCTAATCAATTTCAGCCACGTTTTGTGCGCTTGAAGAATCTGCAATTATTGTGTGAATAATCAGATATATTTCATTTTTAAAATGTATCTTTAGCTCCTCAGTCCACTTCGGCACACTTGTGCCTTGATCGTCAACCCCACGTCGTAACTGAGCTCGGGATAAGTTTACGTTCGAGTTTTAAGAATTTGAAATTGTTTTCTTTCGACCTTCCTTCATTTTCGTACATTACAGTATCATTAAATAATTTCATACAAACATCCTTTAACTAGATTAGATGAGATTTTTGGGGGTGCCTTCATGCCCCCACATACACTGCTCCGTCTTCATTCCTTACGTCTCTCTTATCTTCCAAACGATATGTTCTCCCTACTAAGACCGAATGCCTCCTAGGCTTGTAGTTAGGCGTGTACCGTCACGAAATATCGTGTTTCCTAATAAGTCTTCACATTCCATACACTGAGGAAGCACGCGGACTCGTAGTAACGGTGTACAACACTAGAACGCGCTAGCTCGCAGACCCACTTAGACCGATTTTCACAGGAAGCCTGCCCGCACCCAGATGTCACTACCGCCGACGCCAGACGGTCACGCATCCTGGCCGCTGTATCTTACACTACCGGGGGTGGACTAGCAGGCACTTATCACTCATTCATTATACATTTGCACACGGCAAAATTAAGAACTATTGTTGTTTAGAAACTGAAGGCCCGAACACACATCCGACTGCCGATGTCTAACAGCCTCTGACCAATGCTGTCTCCATCTGTTATAAAAGTGCTTGTTTGTTTTTGTAGTGTCTGTGACAATCTACGGAAGAACATAATCCACTTCAGGTGGCGAGAATGCGTTCTGGCAGTATATTAATTATAAATAATTTAATTAACTATAGCAGCGAGGAAAAGAATAAGGGGTTATTAGTTCCATTAGAAAGCCCTATGGACATAGCTGCAGTACAATTTTCTTTTACTTTGTTATCGACAATTCACACAAAAGGCACGGATATTGTTATTTCTCCTTTGCACATATCCATTACACAATAGTTATGTTCTTGCCCCCTTCTACTCTGCCATACCCTGCAATGAGTGGGCTTGGGTCCCGCTCACCGCCCTCTAAACCATATCTATTCGATCAGAAGACGCGATTCTCCTTAGTCAGAAGTGACCTCATGTAAACAGATCGCAGCACTCCGTCTGCAAATTTCAAGTAAACGCGTAATACAGGATTAAACAGAAAGGATGTAACGCCTACCCAGCTTTTAATTCCCGGTTCCTAAGCCTCCCTGGGAGGCCAGACATGGCAAGAAAGGATTTAATTGGTTATAGAGTTTAATAGTGCATGGCAGGTCCACTTTGCCAGAACACCCGGATAATGAACCATGCCTTCGCTGGACTGGAGCTCGCCTGCAAATGTCAAGTGAACGAGTAATACAAGATTAAACAGAAAGGGTTGTAACACCTTCCTGGCTCAAGTTCCCAGTTCATGAGCCACCCTGGTAGGTCAGGCATGACAAGAAAGGCTATAGGATTTCCTTACTCTTAATCCATTTGTGATTCATTGAAAAAATGTGCATGTGTGTTTTGTGTGGACAGGGTCTCCAATTCTGTTGACCATAGATTCGGTGAAGATTCGTGATCCAACCCAGTGGCTTTCTGATTCACTCGGTTTCAATCCCAAGACCAGAGATGACTGAAAACTCATATTCTGGGATGAACTGCGAAGACGTATCGGCCATGCCATTCGATTAACCGCTGATCAACTGTGGCCAGATTCATATTTAGGAGTGTGCAACGAAAATTTATAAATACAACTTTGTTACTGTACAATTTATGATAAAGTGTGAATATCTAAATTTAACAACTCAATAAAATTTTCAAAGATCTTACTCTAGCAGAAAAATCGACGTTTCGAAATATTGGTATTTTTTTTAAAATACCTATTCAATATAAAGTTACACAGGTTTGGTCCATTCACTACCTTGCAATATTGAATCATTTTAACTCGGCAAGGCGGGCACCCCGCCGATCTCCAATAGACGGAACTCACCATGGCGAATCCGGAGAGCAGGGCGGAAGTCTTGCTGGAAGCCTTGAGCTTCGCGCGGCTGAGGTGCAGCTTCCGCCATGACAGGTAGCTCGGCGTGTGCAGCCCATCTCCGGACTGGGACATGTCCTGCAACAGGCGCTGAAGCGTTACTCTTCTGGAGACAGCTTCGGTGGAGTGCGGCGGGTAGGCCGCGAGTTCCGATGTCACATCGTAAGAGCGTGTGGGCAGGGGGAAACGTACTTTTCTATAATACGAGCGGACGCTACACAAGGCAGCGAAGTGTTTTGATGACATGTATGTTTTTCGAAGAATATCTAATACATAAAAAAAATCAATGTTTGTTCGTTTGTTTGTTCATATTTTGTGCGCTGCCGTATCATTCATTTCATTGCGATAAAACTTGCTCAACGTATTGCTTGCATTTGCGCGAAGAATATATGCATAGTGTAATGGGAATGTGCGTATGTTCGTGGCACATAGTTGCCTGTTGATGATGATTTTGTATTTATGCCAACTCAATTGCCCCTGAACAGACGCTCTACGCAACCCGCGGCACACTCAAGTATTACGCTATCTTCGCTCTATATTCTGCGCCTGTGATTCATAAATATCGCCCGGAATTATTAGTTCAACATTATCTCTGAGAAATTTCTCTAAGACAGTGTCATAGCGAATGCATGCCCAAATTGGAGGGAGAACGTTTTAATTGGATACTTGACAACTATGTACAAACTACGACATAGAACAAACCCATACTCGCGAGAAAGTTTCATTTATTAAAATTATTGCACAGCGTAACGTGAAACGTGATTAACAATCACATGATCAGTAATCGTGAAGTATAATACAATGCAATAGTGAAACATTGCCGGGTCCAATCTTTTTAAATAAAGTAACCGTTCATAAAATAAGATCTAAATAATCGCCTGATTTTGTGAATTGTCTCTGAATTAGACAGTAGGCACACTTCTCAGCAGGAAGAGTTGCATAAATAGTTGTTGTTAAGCTTGCACTTCATTGCACAAAGGTTTTATTTCTCGTTTTGTTAATAATGAGATTCTAAAAGTAATTTATTCATTTTTTCGCAGTTGTGAAGTTTATTCTTCAAATTCACTGTTTTGTTTCGAGTAGGATGAATTATCAAATCAAAATCAAGTTTTTTGAACTAATTTCAAGGCGTGCGCAGAAAATACAAAAAATGCTGTAGCCAGAATTTGAACAAAAGATATTGAACACTCGATTCGAGTCTGCTATTCACTGTGCCATGATAACTTTGTATTGCTTGCTCAGACAGATCACTTACCCGCCAGGTAGTCCGTGCGAATTTTTTTTACCCATTTCTCCCAATCACTTTGTTCTACGAATACGCATACGTGAACTTTTCATGAAGAATTCCCTTTTCAACGAGTTTTGTGTAATTCTGCAATGACATGAATATCTCCACGCCAGGTCAACGGCCCCCTAAATGTGAGTCCAACCCACTCGCCTAATTGTTCGGGTGAGGGCGAGTCCCTACCTGCCTTGAAGTGGTTTGACACACAGTTACAGAGTCGAATGTTCTTAATATAATAAAACTGATTTTTACGTATACCATTGGATTTTACAAAGAGAAGGGTAAAGAGGGCTTTGGTCTTCCCTTAAAATATGCGGAATTAGATTTTAGATTACATACTCAATTTCGAAGATTCTGCCACGTTCTCCTGTGTCGGAGGTTTTCTCTCGACTAGTACCAGAATTTGCGTCATTCATAAACGGAAACTTAACAAAATTGTTTCCTCCATCCCCGTACCCCCGAACCAGAACGCGGGCCGTGGTGCAATCAGGCTATGCCTTCTGAGGAAATTAACTTGGAAGCGGATGTAAGGTAAAACTTACAGGGATGCTGTCGGGCGGTTCCCAGTGCGAGTCAGCACCTGCCTTCAATTGAACCATATTACATACAGGGTTGCGCCGACAGACCTTGATGATACGGGCAACCACGAATAGGAACCCAGAAGAGGAGAAGCCAATGGATTTCGTAGTGTCAGTTTTATCCGCAACATTGTGGACACAAACGCTCACGCTGGCCTAAATAGGGAAAACGGAACGCTCAAATCTGTCAAGTATCCAGTTGGTTTCCCATTTGAAATCTCACAAGAACCGTCTACATCTGGCAACTGGTTGTTATTTGTTGTTTTTGTTTTTTAATGTCTGTTCTGCCACCACACACTACTTTAGTAACAGAGTTTCTTCGCGTCTCTTTTCATACTTTTCACACACCATATTATAGTGCGATTTGTATACAGCTGCCTCTCAAGGCGTTTTTATAGTAGTATTATGTCACTGAATTTCGCGTCTTTCTCGGTCGTGCCGCTAGATGTCGTATGATCGCGACAGTATCAAGCAATGCTTGATTATGCGATATCTAGAGGCACGTTCGAGAAAGACGCGAAATGCGGTGACATAATGCCACTATGAAGACAGGCCTTGGGTGGCAGCTTTATAAAAATCACACGATAGAACTGACAAGACGTTAACCGAAGGAATTTTGTAATGAAGAAACTGTCTACTCACAAAAGAAAAAAAAACTCTTTAATCGTCAAAAGACTTAGCGCACTGTATTATTTTGAACATACAATATAAATTGGGAGCTGAAAATAGTGTAATGGCCTGGAGGAATAAATAAAAAAAACATACCATAGAGCGAATGTTTTACAAAATCTTTTTACTCTTTACAGTATAATGAGTTTTTCTTTAAATTTCAATATCTGGCAGGAAGGCATTTTAGAATTTTAATGGGCAACAACTCTCAAATGTACAACTTCAGAATTCTACTCTCCGAGTACTTTGTGTCCCACATGCTTTGTTCTATTTTTCTGGCAACGGATGCTGTGCACTGGTCTCTACGTTATTCAGTCTCAACACTTTCTACAAATTTGTGAGAAGATACTGGAAGTGAAGCAAGAATAGTCTTACGAATACACGACGGTCATCATACGAGGTATCGTATGACACGTAACATGCACTATCATACGAGGTGCCTTGTCGTTTCCATGCGTTTTCTCACTATGCAGTCTTCGTTGAACGCACACGAAGATAACCGCATTCACTTTGAAGTTTGAAAGGTCTTGCAATGAGCACTCGTCAATTTCTCAGCACGTTCATTCTAAGCCGTCTATCACATGCTATATAACAATAACATTCAGCCCAAATAAGAAAAAATAAGGAAAAGTAATTCGAACAGATTTCCTGAAATGACAAACGTTAGTCACAAGACATTACAAAGTTGTAAGTAATGGCGCGTGCTGTTTGTGTTCCCATGACTTCTTAAAAGAAGACGTCTTCTGCTACATTTCTTGTCCACATCATCTGAGCAGGCAGGGTAACAACTGGATGCATGCATTCATCAGCTACTCTACAGTCCCTCCTGCATGCTAGCAACTTAATAAGCTCATTTCACGTATCATGTTTGCTCGCCACTTACAATAATTTCCTTGAAAGTTTTTATGCTTCAAACCATAGATTTCAGTCAACTCAAAAACACGTTTCATTTCCCTTAACCAATATAACATTTGGTTACTCTAATTTATTTCATTTATGACAAACTTCGTGATTCCTGATTTCCCGATGAGTTAAGAATAAACAAGACCTTAATTTCAAAGATGACCTGCACACTTCTCGCTAACGCCTAATGTTACTTCTAAAGAAATGTGTTGGAGATTTCAGTAATTCAATTCTGCCTTCCCAGCCGTAAAATCCCTTTTTGAATTATTCGGGCAATAAAAATACACTACCTATCGATTTCAAAAAAGTGTTTGGATATCCAGTTATTTTGAACTTACGTTTATGCATTAAATTATGCATGTTTTGATGCGAAATTTTTTGTTTATATGCCAAACACAGATTGCCAAATGATTCTTACATTATATTTAAAAAAATCATCGACAATGTCGCTGACATTTCTTAAAAAAAATCAAAATCACCAAAATACGTCCTTCAAATTCATTACACATATAGTAATCAAAGTTTTTCTTTCAATTAGTGAAATTATTCCAAAAGTGCACAAAACAGAATGTCGCAGTGTGGTTAGTCCTAAGATGAAAATCTACAGGCGTGCAAAAAATCTACAGCCATGAGAAACGTGAAGGAAACGGCCAGCAACGGTAACATGCACAGGGTCATTAAGTGCTAACTACAGAGTGCAAAAACCTACCAGATTTTTCACCCAAATGAAGCGGGGAACTTCTTGAAGACTTCACGTGATGGCTTTAAAGCTGATAAATAAATAAACGCAGTAAGAGCATGAAATAAAATTAAAAATCTAACTACTCATGCAGATAGGGAAAGGTTAACATTAACGTGAATAAAAAATGAAAAGGAACTTGCAAGCTTCGCAATTGTGTGGGTTTTAGAATTATTAAAGGAGCAAAACAAAACTCGTTACACTATTAGTGAAAAGGAAATTATCCACACTGCGATTGAAAATGATTTCTAGCGAACACATTTGTTCTAAAAAAAAAGCAACCTTAACTTGACAGCAATTAATATATTGATATTATTACAATACTGGCTTTCTTTAATTTAGTGATTATTTCTCGTAGCAGTAGTAGTAGTAGTAGAACATATTTTTTAGACACGAAAGTACTTCTGATTAATTGCATGTTTAATAAAATTTTAAAAATGTATTTATTTTCTGACCCATCACGTCACCAGGTCAGTAAATGTTGACTATTACTTCCCATATTTATTCTGTTTGGGCTATGGAAGTTGAATTAAATTTATTAAGCCATAAAATTGATTACAATCCGAGATTAAAAAAACAAAACATTCAAAACGGTATTTAAAACACAACAATGTAGAGGAAAGTACCCAAACTCTGATCCGGTTCTTCATGTGAGCCCTTTTATTTACAGCTCTGAAGAGTGATGTTGCCTATTGGAAACGCACTAAAATAGAAGTTCTTTGCTAATCCGAGGCCCAGTCAAGCGATAGTAACTTCAAGTTCACTTGTTGCCGGACAGTTGGTCATTAGTACGAAGAGTGAAAACCAAAGTTTTTTTTAAAGTGCTTATTCTTAGATGCTACTTCATCGACAAGTCTTCTAACCATTACATTATTTTGAAGGTGACATTACAAGCCATTGATGTATGTAAGGCAATGCAATTTATTTTACATGCCTTGTAGAAACGTTGTTGGCATTTGAAATATAAACAGGCTGGTGCCTAACCCGAGCCCACCTAGGTTCCTAGTGCGAGCTTCCAATTTTTCGTCTAGTATAATAAAAACAATAAGGTATTTGGTACCTTAGGAGTCAAATGAAAAGCAAGATTGTACTCTGAAGCCTATCAGTTCGAGAGAGCAGGAAGAAAGAGGTCAAGAGACAAGTTTGGAATTTAATCCCACAGAAGTCGAAAAGAGGGATATTAAAAAATTTTGAATTTTAAACAAAAAGCCTTCCGCGAGGAATCTAACATATCCTCTGGCTCTTCCGAATTGGAAGTTTCACCAGGAATATCGTCCTTCCCACGTGAAGAAGAAGCAAAGAACATGTTTTGCAGCGTACATTTTCAGGGAGATGTAGGAAATGGGTGATGTGCCTTTTGTATTCACTCTCGACTCATGTAGGGGGCGGTAACAGTTGCTTATGTATGTGACTTTTATTCCACTTAAATATATAGACTATGTGCAAGACATAAGACAATTTCTTATGTAGAACGTGTTAAACTTTTATTTTTGTAAAATTATACTGAGTTCAATTTGTTTGGAGTTTTTCATTTAGTTTTACCCATTTCTTAAAACGTTTGCGGGGGCTCACATTAGGACACCTTTTTTAATCCACAAAGTGAAATGTTTACGAAAAATATCTTATTCTTAAACTACTTG
Organism: Teleogryllus oceanicus; assembly: GCA_964035755.1. Classification (NCBI taxonomy): domain Eukaryota; kingdom Metazoa; phylum Arthropoda; class Insecta; order Orthoptera; family Gryllidae; genus Teleogryllus; species Teleogryllus oceanicus. The sequence goes on from CAXIVR010000004.1 coordinate 66,156,106, forward strand.
ACCAATCGTTTTAAGTTGAATATAATGTGTATAACTAAGGTTTGTATTGCAAATATATTAATTTAATTATATGTAAAATTGAATTTAAAAATATTCGTAAACAAAATGGGGGCCCGGGTTTGGGTAGTTTCCTCTACTAACTGTTCACATTATAAGCTATACAAAAGCGTCAACGGTATTTGTAGCAATTCACTAATCTTAAAATTATGTATCATTATTTATCAAATTTAAATAGTTTAAATCGCCTTTCTTAGCATAAAGATGTTTTAGAGCATTATTTATTTATTTATTTATTTAATACAACGAAAAATCTTAACTATGGTTGGCAAGGTAAATTTACTGGAAGGAAAGGAAGTGGTTTGATACACTGATCTCACTTGCATTTATGTTGCATCACAAAATCTATTTGTTTAATTAGCATTGAGATTATCACATTGGTCTGGAATATATTTTCAGTTCAAATAAACTCCCTGGGTTACATATTTTCGAAAGGTACGAAAGTCGGAAGAAAAAAAGATATTACATAGTTTTCATTTATCTAAACAAACAACTTGAAGTACCTTTCAAATAATTGCCAGATGATAGCACTATAATATATGCAGTAAAACTATGGCGCACCAGAATAATCTAATCTTTACGTAATTGTGCGCTCAATGATAGAACTCACCTCAAAAGGGTATCCTCGAGACAAGAGACAGGCCCCACTGTTAGTGTTGTGGGCTTTGTTGTATGCGAAATGTCTACCAGAGTTTCCACTCCAGTCCGACATGTGTTCTCTGTGGAAGGCTAGAGCAGGACACAACCCTAGAATAAGAGAATCCATAATCAAACTATTTGCACAAACAGTGGCAGTAAGAACTAAGCAAATCATACATAATTCTAATAAGTAGGGAACGGATTTTATTGTAATAACAAATGCAAAATATGTACATATATATGTGTTTATTTTTTCCAAAACATGTAAGAAAAAATAGAAAAATATGTAAAATAAAAATTCATTATTGTGATTAAAATTGTTCTCTACAAGCATTCTCCGGCCATGAAACTTCGCCGATCAGTCCTTAATAAGGATTCGGAGTGGCTGAAATTAGGTTCTACCTCTACTGAAATAATTGTTCTCTAAACGTCACATGTAAGAATTTTATTCGAAATATAATATCATTTCATAGTATATTATTACAACGTTTACGAGGAGCCAGTGTACAAGTGAATAGTAGAACCGTATAGCGAGTGATGGATCCCAGGAGGAGGGGGTTCTCATCCCTCCAAATCGAACAACGCGATAAGAAAATTTACTGTAAAAAAATTGTTAGTTTTCGATCGAATAACGAATGTGCTGTTTCAAACATAAGCAAGTAAGTAGTTGAAATTACTATTGTTCACAAAATTCCACCATCCTTTACACCGAGTGAGCAGAAAGCAGGGAGGAGGAGGTAAGTTTGACAATTCATGGCGAAGATATGGTAGTCATAGAACTGTAGTAGCATTACATTTGATTTTTAAGAAAGATGATTCAGCAACATATATAGCAAACGACTATTTGAAACGTTTGTTTCGACGTATAAATATATTAAAATGTAGCCAAATATGTCGTAATTGGAAAATATGTAAAAAAAATTATAATTGTAAATAAAATATAATGAATGCTGGTATCTTGTTCGTGTAAAAACATGTAATTACATGGAAAATCCGTTCCCTACTAATAAGTAATGATATTTTGTTACGGGCGAGCCAAAGGCATCTTCGGTTTAAGAAATGGATGAAATAATTTAATTATTTAAGTAAACGACAGTTCGACTACCAACAGAAAATAAAACATGGGAAAGACCCGGTTAACATAAATGAGACTATAGTAGGGAAATTTTACAGATAACGGGTAACTACAATGCACGTCAAGTGGGGCCTAGCCTGCATTGCATGTCTGCCGAGAGAACCTTACTCTAAGGGAGACATGCAACGGAGACACGAAATGTAGTTTTTATTACAATGCTTGACACATTTGCTTGAAAATCACAGGAAATTTATTTTGACGGGTGAAATAAAATTTACCTCAATAAAAAATTATTACGAATGGTTCAGACAAATCAAATGAAAATTTAAAGAACAAAAAAGGATAATGCTTCACTACATTTAACAATATAAAAATTAAATATTTGATGACAAACTGAAAAAGAAGAAAAAATTTAGAAATATTCAGGTCTGAAGCTGTAATAGGGCCCATACAAAACATGAAATACATGTTACTCAGAAATAAGGGAGCGGTAGCACAACTGATGTCACTGCAGGTCTGGAGGAGACTTCTAGCGGCCGGCTGCTCTGATCGATAGTTTTCTGTGGTTCCTCCGATCAACAGCAGGCAAATGCCGGAGCAGTACCCTAACAAACGGGCCACGGATCTCGCGCAATCTTTCCTTCCTCTTCCTTGTCATATCCTCTCCCCTTACAGACTCACACATACATTAATATGCACTACACGACCACATATTTCGGGAGACCTGTCGGGAGCTTAAAGCTTGTCCCGGCTGGTGTGGTGCCCCGCTGGAGGGAGATTCCTTGTCATAGGGAAACCCCGCTAGCCATCGTTAGGTCGGCGCCGGATCTCGCCATCCAGCGGTGGGGGGAGATCACCGCCATCTCCCGAGGAAAAACAAGCACTACATTTACGGGACTGGTGACATAAGCTGTTGACGCGCCCGGAATCACTAACAAACCAACCAACTTCGAAATAATAACCGATGACGAAATTAATGTTCGGTTTTTACGAGAGCCAATTTATCCATGGAGCTCCTTTAAATATCTTACACGATTTGAAATATATTTTAGTATATTGGTGGTTTACCCCTTACCCCTTACAGGAAGACGTTCAATCCAGACGATACTTTACAGGACTTTTTTCTTGGTACTTTCAATTTTATCATTTTACTGTTGCTACGTTTCTTTGTAGTTCCCCTAATTTGGATCGTCGCGACTATCTAACCGAATTCGTTCATTTCATATTATCCTAATTTCTCAATGAGCTAGACTTTAAAGATACAAAAAATAACTTTGAAAAATAGTACTCTTGAAGTACTGAAGCTCTCGGTACGTCAATTAATAATGAAAACTAAGAATTTCTCATATTATTTTAATGCATTTTTTCAATAATTTTAAAATGTTAAGTAGTAAAATTTTGTAATTTGTTTATGTCCAAACTCATAAATTAGTTTGTATGAAAAGGGTTGCATTTTGTGCAAAATATTTCGTAAGGGCTTTCCATGAAACAAATGTTTCTTTTTGTGCACATCAGTGTACGGATATAAATGTCTACCAATATGGGGCTAGATGTCAGGTATGTCACTTGTGTAACTTTGCGTTGCGAGATTTTCCACCACATATTCATTGGCAGTCATTTTCGACTCCCCTAAATGTCCTACCTGTGTGCAACATTCATTCTGAACCATCCTGAAAAGGATATTTCAGAATAAATGTTACTTTTAGGGCCTACAGCGGAGTCAAAAACGATTGCTAAAATCGTGTGGAAAATTTCATTATTAGTTTTATACATACATACATTTTATACATACATAGCACATTTGCCCCTGATAGTTAGGCGAACCCGTTCGCTCAGGCGTTCGGCAGCAACATGAAATTGCCTTGACTGTGTTAGAACGCGACCTACCGAACAGCTGAGCGTAAGCATTAGCCTCACACGATTTGCAGTGGGCGGTGATACCGCAGGGGAATCACGCATCCAACAATGGCTTCGTCCAGTTGTCACTGACCAGAGGGTTCACACGCCCAACCTGTAGGACACATGCGACGCGAAGTAACACCTTAACAGTTCATATCCACGAAGGTTTTTGAAAAATGTCTATCATGGAAAAAGTATCTGCACTATAATTATTTTTTTATATAAATCACTTCCATAGATTTTTTTCTCCATTTTTTTTTCTGCCTATCGCCGGGTGAACTGGTTGCCTTATTATATGTCCATCATTTGTGAATGTCTTTATTTAAAAATATTAATAATCTACTATAAATTTAATTACAACTACCATCCTCCATTATATATTCATCGTGGTATAATTCTGCTGGGGTAATGATGGACTAATTTGGAAATAATATTGCCATAAAGCGATATCGAATTCCTCCACTCACCAGCACAAACCCAAAACACAAATGAAGCTAATACTACACTTTCTCACTCGTACTTTCACGCAAAATTACGCGAAAAGTACTCAAATTTCCGAAAAATTGTACTTGACCTTATTTCAAAATTTATCTTTAAGGAACAGATTTCATTAAGCCAAAAAATTCTATATTTATATTATATCATAATTGTAGTGGTAGGAAGACGCCGAAAATATTTTGAATATTTGTAATTTTCGAAAAATCAGTTTTCAAGGAAAATGAGACATGTGCGATTCTCTTAAACATCCACTCTTAAATTCTCTTTAACGTTCCAATATCCAACGACAAAATTTAATAAAAAACGATGGAGCCATTTTTTGAACATTTTGAAAGTGTCCCAGAGGCTGCATGTAAAGTACCACTCCAAATTAAAATATCAGTTTCAAATTCTAGGAGCTGCGACATGAGCCAGATTGATTGGGGCAATGTCAATTTTGAACAAAATCGGCTGAACGGTTTAGCCGCCAGCGTTGTTCACAGACGGACCCCACGGACATTCGATTTTTCGGTATCGAAGACCCACAAAACATGGACTTTGACTACACCACACCTTACAGGATTTTTTAAAACTTAGCAACAGAATTTTTCCATTTTATCGTTACCAGGGTCCTGTAATAAGAGGTTTTGCGCCGAAAATTTGCCGTTTCTGGCGTAGTTACATAACTTTCTCTCTACTGCATAAACGTAGCGAGAAAATAAAAACATGACTTACGAAGTTGGTATTAAGAACCGTAATTACGTAGTGGTATTAAGAACCGTAGAAATACGATTGAAATGAAGTCAACTACATGAAATATTGAAAAGCAATTTCCATTGAATACATAGGAATTCACAAACAGTTATTAACACACAATACTCAACCACATGTTCTTTTCCATTTTATCATGTTTCGTCTCTGTAGAAAACTAGACTTTCCAATGCGTAGAGATAAAAAAAAAATCGCAAAAACTGCCGTGGCGATGAATGTTAACGACTGACACCAAAAGAGAAACTTCCTGTGTTTCTGAAATTTGCAAACCTTAATTCCATAACATTTAACAGAAGTGATGTATACCAAACACTCGTTATCAAGACACATCAATGTCAAAATCTCTGCCGATATTTACCTTTTAAGGAAGAAGTGTTTCCTATAACACGTACACATCCTTTTTCCTGACAGAAATGGACCCAACACATCAAACATATCACATTATTTCGGAATATTAATTACTATTTTCAGGTTCAATATCATTCCTTAATTCATTATCAGCTTTTCAACGAAGGTGAAATTTCATCTCGCGTTCATCTCACGTATCAAAACTGCGATGTCAGCTATCTACTTTTCGAATTTATGGTATGTGAAATTTTTGAGAAGAATGCAAACAAACGAAAGCTTTAATCAATCCACATGCCAAATGGTATCGATAACGAATAGTCAAGGTTATTTTTGTTCGCTTATATGCAGAACACCAAACATCGAGCTAACACAGCACAAATTCGCAGTACCGTCAGGTACACATACAGACCGTAGGATTACTCTATTAGATTCTGCAAAAATTGTTCGTCGGTAGACTCCAGGGAAGTGATAATAACGAGTCTACTCTCCCACAATACAGTTCTAAATTCGTCACCTTACTTCGACACACGTTACAGCAAACAATCCACATTCCCCTGCTTTGTTAACAGTCGGGGAACACGTACCTGCTTCGGAATATATTGACATCCTGACAGCGTCGGTGGCGTTGCGTTCACTCGACAAAACACACCCGAACTCTCCGCGGCCAGGGCGACCGCACGTCGCTTCACGAGCTCCGTGAAACCTCGCAACGCGTGAGCACTACGGGCGTCAACGCGGCCGGGCGCCACTGATCGAAGCCCACGTCGCTTGCATCGCGCTTGCGCGCAACACACACACTTGCGTCCGAGGCGCGGCGCCCACGGTGGAGGAGGAAGTAGGCAACCGCCACGCCGCACCGGCCCCGATAAGATACTTCGAAAGCACGCAAGCGGCTCCGGCGGGCCGCTGCGCTACGGCCGGGCTGCTTCTGTTTCCGCGAGACGCGTGACGCAGGCAGTCTCTGGGAACTCGTCGGAGATTGTTGGAGAAATGACGCGGGGCGGGGCGGGACGGGGAGGGAAAGGGGAAGTGAACGGGGCGGAGGGGGGGATGCGGGCGGGGGAGTGGCGGAACCGCGGGACAGGTTAGGGGCGGGGAGGAGACCACGAGTGGGTGGGCCGGGGGAGGGGGGCGAGGCCGCTGGGGGGGGGGGGGGAGGCGTGCACGAGCCGTGGATGGGGATGAACACAGGGGACGGGACGTGAGTGTCTTTTCAACAAATTGCTATAGCAGCCAGCTCAAAGGAATGGCTCTGAAGTGCCTGGCAACGAAGGTTTGCCACGGGGACCAGGCGCAATAATTCAATCTCAGTACTGTAGAAAGCGTTGCTTTGTTGGTCGAGGTGGAAGAGTGGAGAAGAAGAGGGAGGAAGTGGTCTCGGCGACGTCCGGAGCGTTTTCCTGATGGTCTGAATACAGATCGTTGGACAGACCTGGCTAATGCGATTACACGAAAAACAAGTGCACTGGATGATTCAAAAAGTTGAACTATAATAGCGTAAGTTGGCTTTAAAAAACAATCACCAATTTAATAAGGCCCAGCAACACGTTCGTTTTTGTATTGCAGAGTCGACGCGAGGATCATCGGCGTTTTGCATGACACATCCTAGAGCTCACTCGACGCACACTTTCCAACGCCTTTTACACCAATAAATAGAAACAGCTTACCTTTACTCACTTCCTTCTTGTAACTACTACCAAAGTTATTTATACTTAATTAAATCCGCGCATTCCAACATTTTCCATTCTTTAGCTGATAGTCGTAAAATACTCACAAACGGGGGACGGGACGCGGATGTACTAAAAGTTGCGTGAGGCACCATAGCCGACAAGTGAGCATTTGATCAATCAAGACAAAACTGACGGAGAGTATTTTAGAAAACATTTCACGCTAAAAGGGTGACGAAATTCTAACACTCCTTCGCAATGAGATGTGTCAGAGATTGCCTATAAATGCCAAAATAATTCGGTTTACGTTTGCAACTATAAAAACGGTCATACCTTCAAATGATGGCGCAACGTTGTTTGAAGGATTGTTTCTCTTTATTTCGGAAGCGAGTTTAGACTCTGAACTCTCTCCTTAGCTTCGTGCTGGGTGAGACACACATTTCCCGGTCCTTCTTATGTCATCGAAAAGGAAAATATATTTTGAGCAATGACATAATACTGACAAACAAAGATTTTGAGAGCGTAGGCAACACTACTCCCTAATGAAGGTCGCAGAATGGCGACCGAAACGTCGGCACCTGTGCCCTGGACGCGGCGTTTCCCGGATAGCCAAGTAAGTGCGAAGAAGATTTTGAACACGTAAGCAATAGTAATGTCATTGCTTCGAAGATCCCTCGTAACTACAGCAAATTGATTTATGTCAATTTGCAAATTGATTTATGTACCATGTTATAGATGTAATGATTAATCTAAAATTCAATTTAGAAACAGATGTCAATGAAGATGAGTTTTGTGTTTTTAAGTCTATTTAACTATCCTTCAGCCTATTGGAACCATATACCGCCTATATCTACTCACAAAAAGCCTCGGAAAACACGATCACTGTGACGGGCCGGTGCAATCAACACAAACCTCTTTAATCCGTTAACAGTTGGTTATCACGTGTTATTGATTTTTCTTTCAATTTGGAAGAGAACACTATCCCTGTCGGAAAGATAAGAGTAATTAACTGTCAAACGTTAATAACGAATAATTTAAATTCCTTTCAGAAATTAGTAAAAAGAAAACAGATTTTACAAAAGTTATTTTTTAATCTATTACGTAACATTAAACATAGCTTGCGTACTTCATTTGTATGTCGTTTCTTGCTTTTGTGAGCGCGCTAATCGGCTAGATGAGTCCGCACCGTGTGATGAGTTGGTGCTTTCATCCTAGGCGTCACTTCGAGCGACTTGCGTGCGGACCTCCACAATTACATGACGTAGAGTTTGTGACGCTGCGCCGCAAGACATACGGAGAAGCTTCAGCGTGCAAATGGATGCTGGAGTAGCATATTTGGATGGAGACGTCATTAAGGCGGAAAAGGAGAAAAAAAACTGGAAGACGATTACCCAAGGTTTTCGAAATAAATGTATGCATTAGAACAACTAGTGGTTACAGTTGTTAGTAGTTGACTATCATCTTAAAAGGAAAAAAACGGTAAAAGAAATAGTTCGCTCTAATCCTATCGTTAGAAAATTTGTTCAATACATTCTTCCGTATATCAAGCCGTTCTCTACATCAATAGCCTCCTGAATTAAATTATAAATGTTCCTTAATCAAGTTGCTTCGTTGAATACTGTTTTTAGAAACATTTTGGTTGGCGTCTACTGAGTAAATTACCTACAGTTCACAAAGTCCAGACTTTTACCTTTTTTTACGAAAAAAAACCCTTTTTAGATATAATATGAATATTGACAGTCTGTGCACATTGTGGAAATTCTGATGCGGTGTTGTTGACGTTATTACAAGAAGAAATAAAGGAAGTCATCTCCGTCAACTTAATATAGTATTTATTTAGATAACCGGCTTTCGACGGCTTTGCCGTCATCATCAGTCTCGTATTCGGCACAGTTTTCCGACTTATTTTGAATGCAGCGAGACTGATGATGACGGCAAAGCTGTCGAAAGCCAGCTATCTAAATAAATACTATATTAAGTTGACGGAGACCTCCATTATTTGTTCAAGTCTGTCAACTAATGAGATACAAACCGTTTCAAGAGGATTATACGCAGTCATACGCACTTTTTAACTGTTTTTTTGACGTAAAATAAATAAATAAATTTTAAAAAAAAATTCTTCTCGGCATTTGTGTTTCAAGCATTAAGAAATGTTCACAGATATCAAAAATAGCTATTAATGATAAATATGTAAATGGGATATTTCATCTTTGCAAACTAGAGAGTGAGCAAGAAGAAGAAAGTGAGTAGACCATAAAGTAAAAATAATGTTGCTTCGTGGGGTTCGTTGCCTGCAAAAATTGTTTTTTGGAAACCGGAAAATGTTTTGTTTATCATAATTTTGACAATAGCAATATATTTCTTATTTGAAATTCTGTACTTCGATATTTTGAAAGTGGTCAGTGAAGGTCACGCACGAAGAATATAGAGGAAAGGCAGATTACAATAGGGTTTGCTCGTCACATCGCTAGGTCGAATTCAGCTACTGCCTGGAGGAAAATTCCAGCGCCCGGCTGATCGATAGATTTCCGTGGTTTCACCGATCAACACCACATGAATGCCAGAACACTACCCTTACAATCGGGCCATGGGCCGAGCTCGATCATTCCTTCCTCTTCCTATCTTCACCCTTTACATATACACACACTGCACTACCACACATACCAGTAGATCAATTGGGAGATTAGAGCATGTCCCAGGTAGGGCAGTGCCCCCTGCCTAAAACATGCACATCACTTACGGGAATAATGACCTTAGCAGCTGACTGAGGGGCGCTTTGGGCCCTACGGTGGGCCTTTCATAATTTATCGCACAAACTCGCTTATCAAAAAAATATTATGAAATACTACTCATTTCAACTTTACCTATGAGAAATCAGTCAGGAAAAGTCTTAACGACTCCGCGGGTCTGTCCCTTTTGAAGCCTTACTTCGCTGGAGTGATGGCGGAGTCGCAAACACTAACAGAACTATTAGGTTACGCCGACAACAACATCCTTCAGAAAAAACGGAACCGCGATAGAGCGATAAGTCTCTAACCACAAAATGACCCGTATGCTCGGGGAAGGCATAAAGAACGTCCGTCGCGACTCTGTTTTTCATTTGCGCCACTTACGACCGAGAGAGGTACTCAGGGTATCAACTGTCACTGCAGTGCCTCTGACCGGGAGGTCCTAGGTTCGAGTCCCGAGAGTAGCAAGAGTTTCGACACTAGCTACATAGCTAGGTCGTGTTACGTACACGGACTTACATTTTCATGTACCACTCTACCAAACATGCCGGGCGACCGGTCGGGAACTTGGAGCTTGTTCCAGGTGGGGCGGGGCCCCGCTGGTGGGAGATACCTGGTTGTTGAATTCCCGCTAGCCGATTGTAGGTCGGCGTCAGATTTCACCATCCAGCGGGAGGCGATTACCGCCACCTCCTGAGTAAAATACACGCACTACACTTATGGGACCAATGACAGTTGACGCGCTCGGAAGGACCAATCAATCAATCAATCAATCAATCAATCAATCAATCGTGCGCCACTTGTCATCTTTACCTACGCTACCACTAGGCGTAGTTGTGTGCAAGGTGGCAATACGAATCAGGCCTTGTGATAGTACAATTTCAACTGAACGAGAATTTTTATTTAAAAAACATAGGAATTCCTCCTTTGCTGAAGTGTAAATAAAGCGGTTCATTTTACAGAGTAACGAATAAAAAATAATTATTTGACGTAAAAATCGCATGCACATCATAACACTTATTTGCGACAGCCTTTCACATCATTTCCCCATGTAAATAAAGGTGAACAAGTGATTGAATATTAATTAACTTCTAGCCAAATATTTTTTTAAAATATCGGGTAAGATATTTAAGTAATATTTGTCATGTTATTGGTTCGATTAATAAGTGGGGTGCTTGAAACCAAAGGATTGTTTGGAATTGTGATGAGGAACGGTGAATACAGCGCAGGCGTAATGAAAGAGAGTAATAGAGAAATGAAGTGATGGGTTTTGTGAGTACTTAATGTCTGTACTGATGGGAGGTGTGCGATATCATATCCTTTTATACATTTCATACGCTACAAGAAGTTTTTAATGTTTTTTTGACGATCAAAACAATTTTATTTTTTTACTTGGTCAAAAACCAGTAAAAACTGTACATTACGTATGACGGAGAATAATATTTGCGCAAGTTTTCTTGAGTACCAGAATCCCATCCCAACATTTTAACGATAAATAGTTGAAAGTTAAAACAACAACAATAATAACGATTATAATTATTATAATAATCATTATTATATAATAATAATAATTATTATAATTATTATAATAATATAATAATAGTAATAATAATAAAAATAAAATTTAGAACTGCGGGAGATCATCAACATCTGAAAAACTATGCATTTTCGTTCCCGAGTTTTATAAAAAACTATTTGCATTGATAAACGAACTGCGGATTTGATTTTTCTGCATTGCTAACAATATAGTCACTTTGCCTCGGCTTTACTGTGACCATTACAAGCAAAAGGAGACCTCAACAAGCCGTGCGCATAGTGAAGTTACATTTATGTCTAGAAGCAGAAGAAGGGGCCATCTCAGCATTTGGTCAATGGATCAAGGAAACTAGACAAAAATCTGATCGAGTTTGGAGTCATTGACCCTGAAGCTAAAGTACATTACTTGTTACATGCATATTTAGACTCGTTTTAAAGAAATTATATAATACAAACAGCGAATTGTGAATTGCCAGGTGAGGTGATAGAAAATCATATTAGAAGGATATTATTCCGACTTGGAGAAAGAAATCAGTTTGAAATAGGTGCCCACCTGAGGCGCAAGATAAAGAGTACAGGCACTGTTTGTGAAGTGGTTGGAGGAAGTTTCGACTTGGTCGCTGATGATCGTGGATTTCGAGAAGGAAGATTGCTCTACTCTACGTGGCGACAACGAGCGACGTGCGCGCAAAGAGACAAGAAAGGATAAAAGATTCTATACCGCTGTTATTGCAATAACAGAGAGAGAAAAATGGTCATGACCTAACGATAAATTGAAATAATTGATGATAGTTGATAACTTTGGCATGCATAATAAATTATAATTCATAGTTTGAAAGAAAGCTGATTCTCATTTGCCATTACATGCAATCCTTGTGTAGACATTTTAGAATTATTTTCAGATTCCTCGCCACTCCGTATGGATGGCAGCTTGAATAATTGGTTGCGAAGTAAGAAGCAACAATTATTTCATAAGAACCCGTCGACCGAGCTAGCGGGCTTTACATTTATTTGTAATATATCCAAAGACAGTAATAGATAATCAGGAATTCAAGTGTAACCTTTTCCTGGCGCCCAAATTGTTTATAAATTCGGAAATTGGTTACGATTAACATTTATTATTAGTAATTAAAATAAATACGTAACGTAAAACGTAAAACGTAAAAATATAAATTATTGGCGTGAGATGCGTCGTATGATAGTCATTGACCAAAGTATATGAGTGTATTATTTACTCTCTCAGTCTAAGCGATTCAATTGTTAGAAATGAAAGAATAATTATTAAGGTTAATTGTGTTTCTGCCAATATGATGGTGAATTCGTAATACCAACAATTCAGTTCTCCAACATTTTTCAGTTTGAGAATATTCGAGATTCCAAAAGGTGTGGAACCTAATACACACTGGACTATCCACCAGTTCTGTGAATCCCTTGTGTCGTTCGACGTTCACCCCTACATTTTGCGGACACGCATACAGTGCACACGTGTTGGGAAACCGGTCGGGACGCACAGGCCGAGGAGGCCCACTGACTAGGCACGTGGTTCCGAGCGCCAGGAAATAGCAAAGGGGGTGCGCAACCGCTCCAGCCCTCAGGCATTTAATATGCTTCACTAAAGCACAATGAACTCCGTCTGGTTCAGACCCGTCATTTTGAAAACAAACAAACAAACAAAAACAACAATTTAACGAATACCGAATTTAAGGCCTTTCTTATCATTCCAAAAAGTAAATTGAATAGATACGCAGAAAATATAAGCTAGTTTCTTGTGAATTTCTTCTTTTAACAACAAACCAAAAATTTCTTATTAACTTGATTTATATTTTCGCCAACTTTCTTTTTACCAGCAGTAAGTGAATGTACACACTTTATCAATATTATTCTTGAGCAAATTGTGTTAACTTCTTTATCAGAACATAGGTGGTGCAAGGAATGTGTAAAACTGGCAACAGAAATACTTTTTTGTGAACTCTAATTAAGGATGTTCTGCATTAAATATTACGTTTCGTTTTTGTTTGTTTTCCACAAATATAGCGTTTCAGGGTTTACAGAATTTCAAGTCATAATAAGATACTCCTTATAATTCAAGGCTTTGTAATCAATTCAAGCCAGGCAACATTCTTTTGTAATCCGAGAAGAGGAGAATATTTTCTTGCAAAATAAAAAAAAACAACTTTGATGTGTTTTTTAATTCGTGAATCACTTCGTATACGTTAAAAAAGAAAAGCAATCTGTTAGCTGTTAAAAATCTCTAACGAAACACAGCAGTCAAAATAAAAAATAACGAAATATGGTAAGAAATTTGTATTGATCTGGTGAAGTATTATTAATATTGAATAAATCCAAATGTATTATGTCTTTAACGTTTTTATTCATTAATTGATTAGCAGTAATTAATGACTGGGGTCTTACGATCAGCCGATCAGACATCTTTAAGTCAAAACTTCGATTAGTCCAAGTGATTAGGTATACGTATAATACATATTTGATTCCGGTCGCGGCAGGTACATAGCGTATTAATCCCGTAAATGGAGTTCATGATCTATCACAGGAGGTGGCGGGTCCTCCCTAGCGAGGCACGTCGCGGTCGGGCCAAGCACTTACTTTTCCAATTGTTCTCGCAACATGTGTGTTAGTGACGCATGTAACGAAGTGATGAAGACGGCCCATCCATTGCTGCTAATCAATTAAATGAAAAGTAAAAATAAACTGTAAATACATCAACTTGCGGAGTGAAAAAACAAACGCTTTCAAGAGGCTTCGTTGCGACCTTCATGCCGCCACATGATCGCACATGTGTAAATGCAAACATACCACTGTAGGACGACCAAGAAGCCCTACCTTACAGCCGGCCTGCCGCCCAGGTCGCGCCGCCCCGCACTGGAGGGGGCGCCGCTGCACGGCGCGGCCGGCCGCTCGGACGGTCAGGGGAAGGCCAGGCGGGGGGCGGGATGGGGATCGCGAAGGGGCGGTGTGCGCCGGTGGCGTATAATTAGCCGTCGCGGTGGCTACGACTGCCACGCCGGCGGACTCACACAATAGCCGGCGTCGCGGCGTCGGAGATTGAGAGGTCGAAAACAGCACGAAGGCACGAGACGGAGAGAGATGAAAAGAGAAAAAAAGGAGAACTAGAGATACAATAAATGAAACAAAACAAAGAAGACAGAGAAATAAAAGGAGGTGAAGAAAGACGTAAATAAATAAAGTGGAGGTGGTGTTGCAAGAAAGAAGAGGACAACGGGGAAAACTGTAGTCAGACAAACTTATGACTTCTCTAAAATAAGTGTGAATCAGCTCGCGGTATCAGAAATTAAGAAAATACCAAGAGGAGGGTGAAATGTAGATCGAGGAGCAATGAGGGGAAAGTGCATGCTACGTACTAACGTTGTGAAGGGATGAAAACGAGAGTGAAAACCAGGAGCGAAGACATGATTTTCAAGGAAAAACACGAAGAAAATAATGAGGTAAATCAAAAGGATCAGTTGAGAATGCAAATGAGCCATTAGACCTATGAAAAGGGAAGATGAATAAACTGTAACTGCGGATTAATGAATAGGAAGAAGACGGCACGCAAGGAAAATGAATGAGGGGGAGAGAGGTAGAGGCAACAAGAGTAGAGAAAGAAAGCAAAGTGAATTCAAAGCTAGAGGTGAAAGAATTGTGATAATTGTAGAGAGAGATAAAAAAGAAGAGAAATTTAAAACAAATAAAATCAAATGAACATTTTTAAAATGTCAAAGGGTTTCCTTAACGATTATTTTTATAATTTATTGTGTATTAGAAAAAGGTAACACTGAGTGAGTCACAACTGTCAGAATAAGAAGACAGACTGAACAGTCTAGACATTCATCATATAATTTAGAAAAAAATATAAATTAATTTTATTTTTCAGTTAAAATAATATTACGCAAATTTAAAATCATTATTAAATCGGATTCATTTTCGTGGTACCACATTTATCAAAAAAATAATTGTGAGTATAAAACATTAAATTTTAGGGAAAGAAACAAACTTTTTGCTCCATAGCCTTTTTTCACAAAGTTAAGTGATTATATGCCCTGGGAATTATAAAAAAGTATGGTTTATCGTTGATGTACTAATAACATTCCAAATATTCGAATAAAAGGTCTGGTCATTACAAACATTTTTATTTATATGAGCATCTTCTCATGTCTTCGTCATCGTCATCAGGTCTGATAAAAACAGATAAAAACATTAAGAAAAAATGTAAAAAAGTATGTACAAAATTTGGAAATTTTATTGACAAATAATTAAAAAAGGTACATGCAATAAAAATGTGGTTAATGAAATCCCTTTTTACTCAGACATTTGTACACATTATCCCGCAGGTCGAGGTGCCCAGGTGCAGCCGGGTGGTATCCCAGGCGCGCCCAGACGACACGTCAGCAGCGCTGCGCACCGGCCACCAGTGGGACCAACGGCGCGCCCTCACGGCCAACGCAGGGGAAGAACGAGACCACGCCATTTTTAAGTTTCAAACTCTCTTTTTGAACGTTTGAACATACTTTTCAACAAAGTCCTTTCGGTCATGTTCTTCAAAAAATAATCTCGTCTTTCTTTAAAAATCAGCGGTCGGGCAGTCTAGTGCGTATTACAATGGCATCTCCCACATTTCGATGGTCGAAATCTATAACTCCAAATACTAACTAATCAGACGATAACCATTCCTAATGGACTGATTGATTGATTGTTAATGATTCCGGGCGCGTCAACGACTCAGGTCATTAGTCCTGCACGTGTAGTGCGTGTTTTTGCTCGGAAGGTGGCTGTGGTCTTTTCCCGCTGAATGGCGAGATCGGGCGCCGACCTACCGTCTGCTAGCGGGCTTTTCCCCAACCAGGTATCTCTCGCCAGCGGGGCACCGCCCTAGTCAGGACAAGTTATAAGTTCCCGACCGGTCTCCCGGAATGTGTAGTAGTGTAGTGCCTAGTAGGGTAAGTGTGTGTAAGAGGATGAGGATAGGACAAGGAAGAGGAAGGAAAGATTGCGCGCGGTCCGTGGCCCGTTTGTTAGGGTACTTCTCCGGCATTCACTTGGTGTTGATCGGAGAAACCACAGAAAACTACTGATCAGAGCGGCCGACCTCTAGAATTCTCCTCCTGACAGCGACTGAATTCGCCCTAGCTGACAAGCCAGTGTTGAAAATCCTGCCACCGTCGGGACTCGAACCTAGGACCTCCCGGCCAGAAACCCTGCAGTGGCATCAATTGATACCCCGAGCCATCTCTCCCGGTCATTCCTAATGGAGTTGAGATTGTCAACTTAGCTTAATGAATAATTAGTGAGTGTTAAAACTTGGCAAAACGAAACATTTTTTTCAAACAATAAGGCTGCTCAAGTTTCGTTAGCGTATTTGTAATACCGTATCGTTATTAACGACTGAATGCAACTAGAGGAAAGAAAAGCCATACTAATCAGAATACGTTAAAAATTTAACAGTGCCCCGTCCCTTAACAATCCAAACAAACGAGTTTTAGCTACAAATGTAAGAGTTGGCACTTAATTCAAGAAACGATACTTCTTGTTCACATGAATTTTCCTTAAAAAAGAAGGTATTACTGAAAGTATTGAACGACACAACCGATAATACGAATGCCAGACTCGGTTATTTGCTGCTCGTTTTTGTTGTGCTTTCGTTGTTTCGTGTTATGCCGTGCTTGTTTATGTTGTGCCTGAAAAACAGTGAATAGGCAAAAAAACAGACACTCGCAGATTGTTTTACAGGGAGATGGATAAACATACGCATTCGCAACCCACAACACACATAATCATTGTGCTTAACTCTGAAACTGCGTTCAACACTTAAAATCAGGTTCTCATAGCCGAAAGGAGTGCAATTTGTTTTTTATACCGTTATCAACAAAACGAGATATTTTCGGACTTTCTGATACACGTTTAAGGACCCACTCACTACTTAGCGTTAGTTGTTCAATATTAGGTTTCAGTATTACGTTGTTTTCACTGTTAAAACAATGTACAAGGTACGGTATACTCGCACATATTCTAGTTATAGAAATTCTAGTCTACAGCGACAGTATCTTAACTCGCGACCGATCTGTCCCCGATTGATTGCTTCCGGGCTCATCAATTGTTATGGTCAATAGTCCCGTTAGTGACCACTTTACCCCGAAAGGTAGAGATGCTCGTCCCCCTGGATATAGATGGATATAGATCCGATACCGCCATACATGTCGCCTTGCAGGGTATTTTCCACTCCAGGAATCTCCCAGCTACCTTAGCCAGGACAAGCTCTAAGCTACCAAATGGAATCCGAACTCATGTGGTGGTGTAGTGCATGTAAATAAGTGTGATTATGCAAGGACAGGAAAAGGAAGATGAAGCAAAAATCGTGCGCGATTCGTGACCATTTGTTAGGGTACTTGCTTCAACATTTACCTGGTATTCGTCTGAGAAACCACGGAAAACTACCGCTCAGAGCGGCAAGCCGCCAGAATTCTCATGCAGATAGCGACTGTAAGCAACCCAGCTCAGAGCCAGTGTCGATAATCCACCACCCGCGGGACTCGAATCCTAGGATCTCCCTTCAGAATCGATCGGGAGAGGTGGCTCAGGGCAATAACTGATGTCGCTGCAGTGCCTCTGGCCGGGAGGTCTTAGGTTCGAGTCACGACGGTGGCATGATTTTCGACACTAGCTTCATAGCTAGGTCGACTTCTATCGCTGTCTGGAGACTTCTAGTGGCTGGCAGCTCTGATCGGTAGTTTTCCGTGTTTTTTCCGATCATCACCAGACCCTAACGAAAGGGCCACGGACCGTGAGCGATCTTTCCTTCCCAATCCTTGTCATATCCTACCCCTTACACAGTTACACTCACGTACACTACAATATCACCCTTTTCGGGAGACCAGTCTGAAGCTTAGAGCTTGTCCAGGCTGGGTGCGCCGCTCCGTTAGCAAGAGATAATTGGTTGGGAAAACCCCGTTGTCCGACGGTAGGACGGCGCCGGATCTCACCCCATACAGCGAAGATGATCACCGCCACATTCCGAAAAATGCATGCACTACACTTACAGGACTAATGTCCTTAGCAGTCGACACGCCCGGAATCCTTAATCAATGGATAACGTCAGAACCGTTGCAAAGTCATGCGGCAAGGCTGTCTGTCTGTGGGCTAACTTGGCGGGTTGCGGCCCGAGGACGAGTGCGCCGGCCCCACTGCGCGTGCCTGGCCGGCCGGCGCGCCCACGGGCGAGTGACGGGCGCAGGTGGCGCCGGGCCGGCGGGCGGGTGGACGAGTGGGCGGGGCGGCGCCTTGCTTCCGCGCGGGGCGATCGCCCTCCGCGACCTACCTGCACCGGCCAACCCAGCGACCAAGCCCCCTCCGTACCACCGTCCACCACACACGCCTCCTGCTTGAGGCGTTCATCATCCGCTTCACTACATGTGGCATTCAGGGTAGCAAAAGAAAGGTAACACAGTCTCCGTCCCTGACACCTACGCATCAGCACCGTCTCATAGTCATCACAGGCATCCCGAACCTCACCGAATTTAACCTTCAGGCCAATCCGATATCATCTCATACACAGATAGTAAGAACGCAACGAAAAGAATAACATTTCAGAAAATAAGCAGTATCAACCTCCTCCTACACACTGTCGCACTGTTTTCTCATTTCGTACATCACCAGACCATTCGCAAATTTTCATCGCGAAAGCCATAACGGCGTTCATTTCGAGTCGAGCCGCGGCATTCCATTCTTCGGCGGAGAAAGAAAAAGAAGGCGACGCGGCGGCGAGGAGACGACCGTCCGCGAGCCCGACAGCTGCCAAAAGGGACGACGAAGAAGAATGGGGCGGGCGAGGGCGCGAGAGGGCCTCTCCCACGGCGCGGCGCGGTGCGGGCGCAGGAGCAGGAGCAGTCACGGGCGGCGCCAGCTG
The DNA here is from genome assembly GCA_964035755.1 of Teleogryllus oceanicus. Classification (NCBI taxonomy): domain Eukaryota; kingdom Metazoa; phylum Arthropoda; class Insecta; order Orthoptera; family Gryllidae; genus Teleogryllus; species Teleogryllus oceanicus. The sequence continues at coordinate 66,175,222 of CAXIVR010000004.1, forward strand.
GCCGCGGGCGGCCGCGGGTCACCCCACCGCATAGCGCAGCCCCACGCCCCGCCCTGGCCGCCCGCCAGCCAGCCAGCCCCGCCCCGCTCACCAGGCGCCCCAAAGGGCATAAAACACACACCGGCGGCGAAAATCTACGCCGCGTCCCACGTTGAAATGAATACGGACGTGTCAACATTACTAAACTCAATATACAGCTGATACAGCAGAATATTTGGTTGATCGAGGCGATTCCAGGCGCGTCAACTGCTAAAGTCGTCAGTCCCGTAAATGTAGTACATGCCTTTTCCTCGGGAGGTATCGGTAATATTTCCCCTGGCTGGATGGTGAGATCCGGTGCTGACCTACACGTCGCCTAGAGGGGGTTTTCCTCAACGAGGTATCTCCATCAGCGCCGCTCACAATGCTCCTCAAAACGAGAAACGACGCACCTGCAGAGGAAACCTACGCGGGGTCCCAAGTTTAATGTGTGCAGTGTGTCAATATTATTAGGCTCAAAGCTCAGCAGAATATTTGGTTCCATTCGCTTGCAAACGGGTCGTTATGTTTGTAAGTTTCAGTGTCTTAACTACGTATTAAATCAAACCATAAACGTTAAAATGCAATTTTGTAAAATTAACATTAACAGAAATTAATTTTTTATATTATCAATATTACTGGATGTGCTTTTGTAGATCAGTGAGTGTGGTCTCGTAGAGGTGCCTGGGCTCCGCGTTAGGACTGGCCCTTCTGCGTTGGCATCGACGGAAGGTTCGCTTTCTGTCGCCGAAAAATGATATAATCGATCCAGGCTGGTAGCTAATTATTGTAACAGGTCGTAAAACAGTTTAGCCTCGCTGGAAACAGCATCACTTCATGAAAATTTTTCTTCTGTCTACTAGTTGAGCTGAGTTCGATAATGCCTTGGAAGTGTCAGTTCAGGGAGTTCAGTTGGACATTAGGGAGAATTTTCACGAGTGAAAATACCCGAAGAGTTGACGGCTTGCATCCCCATCAAGTTTGTTCGCACATCGTCACTGAAAAAAATGCTGCAAGAATCAATACATAGTACGTTGAAAAACATATGAGAATTTGAAAATGTATTATTTGATTGAGAAATTCAAAATAAAGCCTTACATGTCCAAAGTAACAAACAGCCCACAATCACACAATTTTGAGTACACCTCTCTGTTCACTTTCAACACGCTTACAATTTAACTCGTAATATTGTAAAAATAAAAATCACAGAATATTCCGTGTAAATAATATTTCTGCAAATAAACTATTGGAAGATAATTTTTTTTCAATTCGAACTACAATTTTTTTCATGTGAACATTCTCCAGTTAGTGGAATGACAAACTAATCAATAATAAATACCACAGCCCCAACAAAAGTTAGCCGACGTCAGTGAGGTGAATGCAAATCATTTATACATGTTACTCACCGACAACGCCGCCCTCATTAAATTTGTAGAGATGAGTGTCAAAATAACCACATTCGCATCGCAAATAATCGCGCATTCAGAATGTGTCACATTGTGGTTTTTTTCGTTGTTTCCTTAAACATGCAATGTCACCTGACAACTGATCTTCAAAGGTTTCATTTGAAACTTGCAAGTAAAACTAATGAAATAAGTAGAACTCATAAAAAATATGCCTTGATACATATAATAACTATTTAGACGGGGTTACTGCCAAGTTGGGGTTTGCTTTGTATTTCGTACTTTTGCTTTCGTTTCTGGTAAAATTTCTAATAGGTACTGTTGATTTATGTTTATAATTTTCTCTTCGCTTTGTGATAGAGATACCAACAAAATGCGCCACGAGAGTTCCCACAATTTGGCTTCCCCTATTTGCGTCATCATCGATTGTCGTGGTTCCGGAAGCAAAGCATCACAGTAGCAGATGCTTCAAACTGCATGCTGACGTTAAGTTTTATGCGTTTTATGCACATCTCGCTCTACTTGAGTTAGAGAGCTTACCCGAAGAGTTGACAGCTTGCATCCCATCAAGTATCCTGACACAAAGTAGTTTAATGTGTTGTATTCCACATAAAGAATTTGATTTCAATGTTACTTTCCGATATGAAATCTTTAAAATTCAATTTGTTTAATGAAATTTGCATTTGAATTAAAGGTAAAAACGTATTTTTAGTTATAAAAATCGACCGTGAAGAATACGGTCATCAGCGTTGCGTGCCGCTCATAGGCTTTGCACCAAGAAGTTCGATGCAGTGGAATCTCCAACATTAAATGAAATATTTCTTTCAATTAATTGTATAGTTGGACTGCACTCACAGTAAATTCAAGATACCCTTCAACAGTAATCTATGAAAAGCAATTGTTTAAATAAAAGCAGAAAATATAAAATTTATCACCGACGTTAGCGATTTTTTATATGCGTACAACACATAATAAATAAAATACGATTGGTAGCAAACATAAGGACAAATATTTTCGGAATTGTTCGCCTTGAAAAGTAAACGTAAATACATTTTTTTTAAACTACAAATAAAGTAGAGAAAAACGTTCTTCAAAAAACATACTTTAGGTCTTCATAAATAAATACCACAAGAAACTGAATTCAGAAAATCACGGCCAATCTCAAGAACAGTCGCTTAAAAATTCAGCGCGTAATCATGTATTCAAAACAGACAAAAAATAATGTGAATAATAAGTAACTCATGGGGTTTTGACGTCACCTGTAACTTTTCGGATTCTATTTGGCAACATCGAATGACTGTACCGAATGCACATAAGAAAACATTAAACTTGGCGATCGACTAATTGCGCGTGGTTCACAGGTACTCAAAATAGTCGACTGAATGGTTAGTTAACATTAGGCGCATGATTAATGAAAGGGGGCGCTTTAACTGCCTCCACTTTGCAGGAAGAACTAAAATTGAAACACATTCATTCTTCCGCATGCTCTTCATACCTTTTGCTAAAAATACTAAAATATCAGTATGTCCGTTCCCAGTGCTTAACATTCGTCAACTAGTCAATAAATACAATGTGCAAGCAACTCCCACCTATTATGCTGCATTTCAGAAAGACAAAAGGACGAACCAAAAGCAACGAGACAAATCTTAACGAACCCAAGTAACCAAAATTGACGTACTTCAACGGTGAAAAAACTCTTTGAAGAAGGTAATATCTAAAAATTTATAATGAAACTTCATGAATGCGGTTCCCCTCTTTTAATCCAAGACCTACTCCAACCAGTCCCTCCCGAACAGTAATTTTTCCCTTTTTTTCTTCTTTTTTTTCTTCTTTTTTTTCTTCTACCTTCTTATTTCAACAACTCGGATTCCCAAAAGTCCAATATAGATTAGAGGATCATAACCCTTCTCGTGAATCTACCACTTAAAAAAGAATACTTAGCTTCATCGACCCCCATATACAGCATCCATAATATACACCAAACAATCATAACCCAAATAACTGAACGAGATTGTCAAAAATAACAATTGGACAAATAAATACAATTAGAAATTTGAAAAAATTGTTTATTAGATCGCTTTAGTTCATACCCTTTACATATTTTCGAGAGTTTTCTCTTCAGAAGTGTTCAGAGACGTATCTAATAACAAAATATTTCTATATCTTCACGTATTTCTTGAATTAATCCCTTTTTATTCACTTCTCACAATTCTTTTTAATACTGTGTACTTATTAGGGCATTTTTCACACTTGTGATCAAACGTGATAAATTATCCATAAATACTTTGACGGAAGATGCAATAGTAATTCTCATCATGAAGCCAGAAAGTCGGCCTTTTCATGACGAGACAAGAATTCAAGCGCTGAAGTCGACTTGTTGATTGTTGTTCTTGTGTTTTTCAGGGGGAAGCTCTCATAAGGGTTGATACCGCATGTGAAGTCTCCCACGCACCTAAGAGGTAAGTGGGGCACATTTGAAAGACTGGGGAACCTATTTCCCTAAAAATGGGTTTTAAAAGACTGCCTCTATTTAGTTACCATTTAAAAACTTCAAGGTTTTTGGAAATTAAAGTATACATTCACTTTTTGTTGTTGATTTTATTTCAAATTTTACTTTATCGCTACGGAGTAGAGAGAAATTTATGTAATGCTGCGCGAAAAACCTGCGAATTTTCGACAGAAAAACTCTTATTGCCGGACCCTGGTAACGAAAAAGCGAATACATCCAGTTGCTAAATTAAAAAAACCTCTAATACGGGGCGTAGTCAGAATCCATGTTTTGTGGCTCCTTGATAGTGAAAAAATCGATTGACTACAAAACGTCTGTCCCTCTTGTCTGTCCGTCCGTCTATAAACAACACTAGCGGCTAAACCGTTCAGCCGAAAAAAGTTCTCCCAAATTGATATTTCCCCATCGATCTGGATAATGTCGTGGCACCTGGCATTTGAAACCGATATTTTAATTTTGGGGCGTTGTTTTCATGAGGCTCCTCGGCCATATTCCAAATAAAAATAGCTCCATCGTTTTTTTATTAAATTTTGTTGTTGGTTAGTGTAAAGAACGTTCAAGAGAATGGTGTAGGTCTCATGTGCGTTGAAAATCCTGATTTTTCGAAAATTGCAATAATTCAAATTTTTTCGGCGTCTTCCTGCAGCTACAATTACGTAGATAGAGATTTTTTCCTTAATGAAATCTGTTTCTTAACGATATATTTTGAAATAAGATCATGTACAATTTGTCGAAAATTTTCGAGTCCTTTTTGCGTAATTTTGCCTAAAAATACGGACGACAAAGCACGTGCTGTTTTGGTACTAGTTAATTTAAGGTTCAATAAAATGCATATTCTTTAATGTAATTTGTTCGATTTCTTCCCACTATGTCTATCTAACTTTAATATAATGACGTAATAAATTCATGAAAATGGATGAAAAACTCATGTAGAATGCAATACTGTGACAAATATTACTGTAAAGCCTTTGACCAGGCTGAACAGCTCTCTCTTCCCCCTCGAGGATTCAGTTCCAGGAATTTAGGGCATCTCCTTTTAGCACTCAGGCGTTGAAGTGTGTAAAGGATGAGAGGCATGTTGTCTCGATCGTTCAGGGACAATTCTTAGAAAAGGAAGCAAACCTTGAAACAAAAATATAGGTGAATGACCACAGTGTCATTCTTGCCTACAATCTGAATGTAACAATTTTGCAATAGATTATTTTCGTCCTCTGTTGTAGATACAAAATTTAGCCTCCGAATCTAGCAAAATTTTCCATTGTGTCATTCTCAGAGAAACATAATACCCTCCCCCCGCTAAAGAAGCGAACGATTGCTCAAGACTCGCTGCGGTTTTGTAATATGCTTAATGGTACTTTCCCATTAAGAGCAACACGAGGAACTCGTGTTGTTGGTATGAACAGTTAACCATTCTGCAACCCTTTAGTGCACTTATCGTCTCCTACATTATTCCAGTAGTATACATACCTTTTGCGGCTCTCACACGCAAGCAATCTTTATAAATGAGGTGTCTAAAATATAATTTCACGTAGACGTGAAGAATTGCACTTTGACTTTAAAAAGAAGAATTTGTTTTAAAAACGCATATAAATATTCATATCAAATGTAACCCGTAACACTTCCAGCATTTTTGAATCTATATTGTTAAATAACTCCTAAGTTAAGCCTTCTAGAGCTCTCAAAAGTAAAAGTTTGAGGCCAAAGGCCTCAACAAAACGTTCCTCATACCGTAATCTACAGGGTGACATCATCTTGAACATTCTATTACATTTTTGCTGCTTCGACGCTTCTCAATTCTACCCCACCTTTTCAGAGCCGTACAGAACCCGCCACTGTATGTGAAACTAAACTAATTACTTGATATTCTGGGCAATTAATAATTGCACGGGTGTATCCCTCTGTTCGATAATAAAGCTAAATAAGAAGATTTTAATCATAAGGTTGGATTGCTATCAATCACAAGGAATATATGAAGAACAAGTGACGGAGGATAAGAGGGTTTTGAAGAAAAAGATATATTACGGCTTAATACAGAAATTGAAAAATAGGAAAGATAGTTAGGATTATCATACGAGAGTTCTCGCACGGGTTTGCTAGTTGCATATATTTCCAGTGTATTCATTTTATGCACATGTGTGTGTTCACGATCCTTTTCTCTCCTAATAAGTGAATTTGTATGTTCATCCATAAATTTAATTCATTACCTCTGACTATTTACGTAAATATTCTAAACCCTATGAATAATTCTATTAATGCTGAGATTTAAGACAAAAACAGAATGCACATATCTAATGTAAAATGAAAATAAAATACCAGTTATTTTTGTAATAAGGATAGAAAGACATCGTATTACTAAACAGGATTAGCGAAATATCAAACGAGGTCATTAGACCCAGTGATGTAACAAATTGAGCATTGTAATAAGGTATTACGATACTAATATTGAACAATATTTTATTCACTTTGTATTAAGTCCAGTGAACTATAATCCTCATTTAAATTTGACTATTAACCCTGCGTAACGTGGAAGACCGATGTTGACATGGTTAATAGGAAGGAATGAAATATTAGACCACTTATGTGAACACTTTTCCTTTTCATTACGAAACTCATGATTATTGTTGAGAGTGGGTCATGGACTATTGGGTTCTAATAATCAAACAAATTTGTTTCGTAAAGTTTGACTTTAGATAGTGGATAAAAAATATACGGCACACAGTCCACAAACACGCATTGAAATTCCCATACTTAACATCAAAATTCCAAATTTTGAAAATTGATATTTTCAGGCAAAAAAAGAGAGGTGATGAGAGAGAACAGCACTCACACGTTTTGTTAGAGACTCATAAAGGTATCAGAGTAAAAGTGGTGTCTTACTGTTCCTATAAAAATGAGAACTTAATCTGACCAAGTTATTTCATACATTTCTGACGTGTTCATTTATGTCGCCTTTTAAAGTGAAAAGTAATGTTTGTTGCTGAAGGATAGATGGAAGTCTAGACAGTCTCTAAAGTGTGAAGTATTGATAAAACACCAAATGCATCACCAGTTCATAACAACTTATTACTATCTCTAGTAACGTAGCTGAAGAGAAATCATTCTGGTAGTTATCTGTTCATATTCGAGGAAGATTGACCAAACGATTGAGAACAATACGATCACAACAAAAAAAGAAAGAAAAGTAATAGAAGAGATTGTACAGAAAAAAAATTATAAATTGAAATATAACAAGAATCGCAGTATAGCTCTTGACAAAATTTGAAACTTAATTAATTTCTTCTTAAAAAATGGATGAATGAAAACCCGAAATCATTTCACTGTGGATTTGACCCATGTTTCAATCAATGCTTCAAGAGGGAAAAGACGCAAAGGAAGGTTGAAGTTGCGGGATTGGGGTTGAGGATGACGGCCGAATAAAGCTGTTTGTGCCGGGGCGGCGGCAAAGGGCGCGGCTAGACGGACGGATGGTTGGTTGGTTGTTAGTGATTACGGGCGCATCATTTACGGAGGTCATTAATCCCGTAACTGTAGTGCATGCTTTTCTTCTCGAGGTAGCAGTAATTTTCCCCCGCTGAATGACGAGCTCTTGAGCCGACCTACCATCGGATAGCGGGAGTTTCCCCTCAACCAGGTATCTCACTCCAGCGGGGCACCGACCCAGCCGGGGCAAGCTCTAAGCTCCCGACCGGTCTCCCGGAATATGTGGTAGTGAACTGAATGTTTATGTAAGTGTGTGTAAGGGGTGAGAATAGAACAAAGGAGATGAAGGAAAGATCGCGCGCGGTCCGTGGCCCGTTTGTTAGGGTACTGCTCCGGCATTCGCCTGGTCGAAGAAACCACGGAAAACTATCATCGGAGCAGCCGGCCTCTAGAATTCTCCTCCAGACAGCAACTGATTTCAACCTAGCTGATAAGTTAGAGTCGAAAATCTTGCCACTGTCGGGAATCGCAACTAGGATCTCCTGGTCGGAGGCACTGCAGCGACATCAGTTGATGCCCTGAGCCACCTCTCCCGATAGAGACTGGACGGAGCAATGGGATGAAGCGGATGGGATGGGTGGGGCGGGGGGGTGAGGGACGAAGGGGGCGATCGGGGCGAGGCAGCGCCGGCCGCGGCTGGTGGGGGGCGGGAGGCGGGCGGGCGGATGTCGGCGGCGAGGGCGGGGGCGGGGAGCGAGGGGCGGGCAGGGGCGGGCTACGTGGCCGGCGACGTGGCGCTGGGCGCGCGCCAGCTGCAGGGCGCGGAAATAGCGGCGGCCCTCCGCACCTCCGTCTCCACCGCCCGCGGCCTCGCCAGCGCAATCGCTCACCTCTTAAGCCACCTCCACACGCGCGCTCACCGGCATTCTTGCAATACAAGAACAGGTCGTTGATGTTGGTCTGTTCGCACGTACGAGTAAGATTTTACGTCGCTTTCGGAAAATATTTGCAGGCGAGAAAAACATTTTGCTAAGTGATCTTGGTGGATTAGCTGTTGTTGATAAGAAGTATTTTCATATGTTACCCTAATTATTTGAAAGTTTGTGATGAATGTAATGCATTGTGTTACTCTCTTTCAGAGCATTCAACCAAGAACATGATACCTCAATTTTACTTTTAACTCTATGTTATGAGTTATACTTCTACTTGGATCACTTTATTATATCATTTACTTTTTGCAACATGCGGGTGGTAACGTAACCGCATTTCTCAGATCAATGACAGTATAAAATACAATACGATCGATAATATCTCACTTGTGAGGCAAATGGCTTATTCCGTGACTTGAGCGAATATTGCATTATTGAATAATTTTTGTGGTTTTGGATTATTTTCAGTTTCTCGTGAAAGTTAAGCGATATAGATAAAAGTCTGAGGAAAATTGATTAAAATATTTGTTAAAATTGTGTAATTATTAAAAAAGTAATATTGTATAGTATAATTTATACACTTTTAAAAATAAAATACTATATAATAACAAATATGTTTATTATTTAACAAAAATCTATGATCCCCCCTTCTCCCTATGGTCGGCTGAATCCGCCTCTCACCCTCCGAAGCATTTCCGAGAGATTGTTAACCACGACAGTAGAATCAACTTTAGCTTCGCAAACGGCACTGACGTAACGCGACAAAAAAGAATTGAACTGCCACTGAAAATCCACGAACGACCTAAACCAAAGCATGATCTTCCGAAACGTGCTTACTTAGAGGTTAGGAACTTATTTATCTTAAAGTATGCAGGTCTTTTTTAAATGAAGTTTGCTTATGTTGATGTTAAACCTGCGGAGAAAAAGTCACTTTTTCAATTATGAACGTTATATTCAAGTTTTTCGTTTTTGGATCCGCTCTTCTGTCAGAGAAGATAGTTACGCAACTGTCTCAAGGATAGCCCTGAGCTGCCATTCATTTATTCTTGCTGAAGGAACCCGCTGCATGTTAATGTTCTGGAAGTGAAGCTCTGTCACGTAATTGACATTTTCAGTTGGTCTTTGCGAGTGTAAATCCGTATCAGTATCTAATGATTGGTTTTAATAGTTTGAGTACGAAATATTCTCAGACAGCAAAAATTCGAAGAGTTATTCAAAGTAAATAAAACAGATGTTGTCTGGTATCAATTTTTTTTTTAAGATCTTTTAGATCTTTTATTTACTTTGAATTAATAAGGTATCTACATCACCAACAGTCTAATTAATCGAAGAGTTATTTTAATTATCGAGATGTTAGAATGGTTTTCATGATGATATGTTCGTATAATACACCATTTTGAAACATTATAAACATATTACATTAATGTTTCGAAAACGCGTTTTACCATTTACATTATTTTAGAATACATGCTTATTACTCATACTTCTAACTCACTTTCAGTAACTTATTCGTAACGATAGCTTTACGGCCCGAAGGCTACCTGAGAAAACAATTCTCGAGTTTTGGGTATATTTTGTTTTACTTTGTACATTTGATTTCTTTATGCTCTTAGAGATCAAATAACTAAAAAAATGCTATTTGTTTGCAAATAATTAGCTAAATTCCAGTTTTTCATAAAAAATTGTAACTCTTCAACAAACTGATTTTTTTGATATTTTTTTTTTCAAATTAATCACAATTAAATATTCTAGTGAATGAACTAGAGCATATCATGGGTTACATTCTACAAAAAGAATGGTTTTATTACCTTTAATAGTTTATGATTTATGTTTGACATGCTGAAAATTCCCAACACTCACTAAGGGCTTGAGAGTGCTCGCTTCGAAAAAAAAGTTTTCAAAAACTAAGGAATGTAGCCAAGAAAGGTTTAAAGCATTTAAAAGAGAATAAAACAAAGCACAAGATCCAATAAAAATTGAAAAACACGAAATTTCATGATTTTTCATCATTATCAGGTAGACCGCCACCTAAAACCTCGTTATCCTGGTGGGGACTTCCACTATATGCTTCTTGAACTTCTCCCTAATCTCAACAATTTCAACTTGCGTTCCACATTCAGAATGAATTCTAGAAGTAACCTATAATAAATAGCTTATATCTCTCTTCAAAGCATAAAAGGACAATAGTGTAAGCTCTTTCTGAGATTCAAGAGATACGGTTTTGGTTTGCTTTGCTCTGCACTGCTTTACAAAGCAAACTAACACCTGACGCATCATACACTTCTGGAACACGTGTACGGAAACGTTTTTGAGTCAACAATGCTGAAAACAGGTCTGGAGATAATTCTAGATCAAACGTCGTTAACGTTTTACGTCCACAACCGAAGCTACTAACACGCAAGCACCTAAGGTAAGCAAGTACATCAGCGAGGCCTGATGGGAGTCTACCTCGGGTGGGGGACCTACAGAGAGCCGGCGATTGGTGTTAAGTTCCAGTGGGTAGTTGATTCTGGTGGGGTTTACCCCACCCCCACCGGAAATGTACATGAAGAGAAAATTACAAAACATTTTTTTCAAATTGTTATGTTTATCATTAAATTGTTATCACATTTATTTTATGTAACTTCAGCAGTTAATTTTTGCAATGCAAAAACGGAGCTGCGCTTTGCATTTTTTGATATAAACTCCTTTAACATTTTTTGCAAAACCATTTTCTCGGTCATGTCGCTAAAACATGGAACATCGCAATATGGTTGAGCAGATCTTGCAAAATAGTTGATCGCATATACGTTTTGAGTCGACGCCACACCCAGAAACTTCAAATTTCTGGAATTTGACGTTTATGGAATATTTCTCCCACCCTAAATTCAGATGGAGATTTTACCCACTCAGAATTTTTCGTGTGGCATAGCTACCCATCATTGACTGATTGATTGATTGATTGATTCGTGTTTTCGGGCGCGTCAACTGCTTCAGTCATTAGTCCCGTTAGTGTAGTGCCTGTTTTTTCTCGGGAGATGGCGGTGGTCTTCCCCCGCTGGATGGCGAGATCCGGCGCCGACCTACCGTCGGCTAGTGGGGTTTCCCCCTAACCAGGACTCTCCCACCAGCGGGGAACCGCCTCAGCCGGGACAAGATCTGAGCTCCCGACCGGTCTCCTGGAATATGTGATAGTATAGTGCATGTTAGTGTAAGTGTATGTGTAAGGGGAGAGGATAGGGCAAGGAAGAGGAAGGATAGATCGCGCGCGGTCCGTGGCCCGTTTCGTAGGATACAGTTTCGGCATTCGCCAGGTGTTGACCGGAGAAACCACGGAAAACTACCGATCAGAGCAGCCGACCGCTAGAATTCTCCTCCAGACAGCGACTGAATTCGACCTAGCTGAAAAGCTCGTGTCGAAAATCCTGCCGCCGTGGGGAGTGGGAACCTAGGACCTGCCGGTCAGAGGCGCTGCAGTGACATCAGTTAATGCACTGAGCTACCGCTACCGGTCTACCCATCATACACCAGCTACCGGCTATCCATAGTATCCATGACAGGCCTGAACCTCGAGCCCAATTCGGCCGCTTGCGGAGCATCGCGAGTCGTGCTCGACTGGCCAGAGCCTTCCCCGTGAGTCCGTCTGGGGAGCTTGGCTCGCAGCACGCAGCTTCCAGAGCCTGGCTCGGGTACGCTTCACCACACTCAGACAAGTCGGCTCCGTCCGTGGCAGACGCACACGTGATGTCTCAATTGAATGAGACAGAGAATTCTCAGATTATTCAACTTATTCACAATGGACACATTGACATTTATTGCCTACTTTATATGATTTGATTTGATTTTTTCGTGATTCCGGGCGCGTCAACTGCTTCGACTATTAGTCCCGTTAGTATAGTGCATTTTGTTCTCGAGAGATGGCGGTGATCTTCTCCCGTTGGATGGGGAGATCCGGCACCGACCTACCGTCGGCTAGTGGGGTTTCCCCCTAACCAGGACTCTCCCACCAGCGGGGCACCGCCCCAGCCGGGACAAGCTCTAAGCTCCCGATCGGTCTCCCGGAATATGTGATAGTGAGGTGCATGTTAGTGTAAGTGTGTGTGTAAGAGGAGAAGATAGGACAAGGAAGAGGAAGGGCAGATCGCGCGCGGTCCGTGGCCCGTTTTGTAGGGTACTGCTCCGGCATTCACCTGGTGTTGATCGCAGAAACCACGGAAAACTACCGATCAGAGCAGCCGGCCGCTAGAATTCTCCTCCAGATAGCGACTGAATTCGACCTAGCTGAAAAGCTCGTGTCGAAAATCCTGCCGCCGCCAGGACTCGAACCTAGGACCTCCCGGTCAGAGGCGCTGCAGTGACATCAGTTGATGCACTGAGCGACCGCTCCCGGTCCCACTTTATAAAATTCCTGATGACTACACACATATTTTTTCACTTTTTGAATGTAATTTAAAATTACAAATAATACCGATAATCTATTCAATGATTCCTGACTCATTGGAATTATACGTTGAGTGGTTCTTGAGTTCAGTAACAATGAAATATTCTTATGTTCTTGTTTGACATATTGGCAAGATTATTTCATAACCCTTACACATGCAAACAAATGCCGTTGCACATCACTTGCGGAAGAAATTACGTGAGATATTGTCACATAGGGCAAAAAAAGCATAGAATATATGATTTACTTAATGTATAATCCTACAAGTAAACTGCTTAAATGCAAACAGTTTTTTAAAATATGAATGTAAATGGTCACCGTACAAAAACTCTATTTTTGTACGGGATGAGAGACAAATAAATGGCCGAAACGTCGACAATGTAAAGTGTGGGATTGTCCTAAACTCAAGAATCACTTGACATAAAATATTGATATTATTATTTGTATATTTACATTTTGGTATGCAAAAAACAGTACAATACATACAGATATTAAGCTAATAAGGAAAAATTTGACCAGAAAAAAAACCGAATAGGATGGCGGTTTCAGTTCTACGTATAAAAAAATAAACTAGTAATAAGCTAAATCTTGTGTCAAACAGGATGATACTATTCAGCAACAACAGAAATAATTCAATAAAAAACTATTAAGTCATAAACCTTCAGTGGTTAGAAGGATAATCAGGTTGGGGTCACTTGGTTCGAGTCTCACCACTAAGAGACCTCATTACGACAATAACAATATTATACAAACAATCGCGCAGAAAATTACAGAGAGAATGGTCTTTGCGTTGTTTTTTACAAAAAGAAGAGAATTCAATTGGCATATAAACAAACATTGCCGAAACAGAATCGTAGTAGAGTTACCGATTTTATTTTTCATAATACGTACATGGGAAGCAAGTAATATTTCTACATTGTATCAAAGTGTACATAGTAGTACTATTTTAATAGTACAATTTTAAATATTTTAATTTTTCTCCGGAACTTGTAAACATGTTACAAACAGATGCAAAATAAAAGGTGATTTTTTCGTAGATCTAATTTTTCTGGACAAGAATCTACGAGCAAAAATAAACGTTCGAAAATCGGAAAACTGAAAATTCTCCAGGCAAACAAAATAGCTGCGTACACTGGCCTGAGTTTCGAGCTGAAAACAAACTGGTGTCGCGTGCGGCGAACGGTCAGAAGTACTAACTGGGGGTCTCTTAGGTCACAACAGAATTCTAGCAGATGTTGGGGTGCCAAATTCTCTTCCCGCTTTGCACGCGACGTAAACAAGTGCTCCGAACTTCGTTGGACTTTATCTCTAACACTGTAGTTACGTGCTAGGATGCAACAACGAAGAGTATGGGTGTAGCCATTTATAAGTGTAACAGCAATGACATTTGTCAAGAACGTCCATCATGGATGAAAATGCTGTCGAGAGACGACAGACAATATTTGAGCCTGGTCGCTGATGACCTCGGAGATATAAAGCAAACTTAAATAAATAAATTTAAAAAAAATAGCTGAGCCATTGCCGAAAGGACAAAAACGCAATATTGCAATATAATGCCTTTGAGAGAAATGCAATCACAAAGTTTATCTCTGGCGCAGGTAATTTTAATATAGTAATAAATAATGTTTCGCACGGGAAAGAATTGAATTGGATATTGCACTGGTTATTCACTCATTCAACAAGTAAAGGCATTTCTTAAAAATGCATTTCTTACACAGTCCATTTAAATTATGTCTTACGTAAAAGTATGTCTTAAACATTTGATCTACTAAAAGAAATATTATGGTCTGTACAAAAATGCATGGACATACTGAAAACAAACGACGTTGAAAATAAATTCTATGATGTCATTTTAATGCTTAATACATACGAGGATTTAAAAAACTGATTAATGTGAACGCGTTGAATTAGTATTTATGTCCATTAATTTTAACGGTCTAAGCAGTTTTATTTGTAAATAAATACGTTCTGATAATAAAAGTGAAAGAAATGCTATTCGGCACAATTTCCTTTATTTCCCAATTCTGCAGAACCAGCAACATTGAACCGGTCAGAAGGGTGACTGAATTAACGAAATCGAATAATGAATAATCGAAATAACGAAATAAATTAATAGTAAACGAAAATAAAACTGTTTTAATGCAGTTTTCCATTTCAAATAAACCATTCTGTGGTCCATTGAAAATGAACGGTGTACCATTGATTGATGTTAAGGCAACAAAATTTTTAGGTCTCTCAATTCAGTCAAACCTTAAATGGAACGTCCATTTAAATGAATTGAACACAAAATTAAGTTCATTATGCCACGCGTTCAGAATTCTTGCAAATTCAGTCAACCTTCATACTGCTACTTCATTAATCTAGGAATTTTACCATTACCTTGTCTATTTATTTACGAATCAGTGGTTTTTGTCAAAAATGACTTGCTTAAGGGCGGGAATATGTTTTCAGAAAATGACGATGTCTAACACTCGATGTATAAATCATATTCATCAGCTGACAGTATCAACAGCTCATTACAAAAAATTCACATACAATACATGTACTTTTTTTCTTTTCCAAAATTCAAGTAGTATATGACTTAGTGTAGGGATCACAGGATTTTGAAAATGTGCACACAATTCACTTTTCCTCTTAGCACGTCATACGCTGTTTTAGCTGTTTTTTGGCGAAAAATAAAAAAAAACTTATTCCGAAGAAAAATTAATGCGCTGCCCTCTTGAATTGTGTTCATCGTTCAATGGTCCATATGCATGCAAGGACACGTGAAGGCCAAGGGGGAAAATCCTGCGTCCGAGTGCGGCCATTTGAAGCGAGATGCGCTGCCCTATTAAACAAAATGTCACCTTTTTAGGTATAACATTGATTAAATCTGCAAACCAGGTTTTGTAACAAGCTTCCTCCTCTTTACGAACAATTCCGGAGATTTTGAGAACGCGCGCTTGCTTTTCTGGGATCGCAGAAACCACATTGCGCATGTGTTTAGTTTGTTAAAACTCTGGACACGTTAGTGAAAAGGAAGTGTGTAAATCGGTTCTATTCTCGGATTTAATTAGTGTGACTTCTGACATTTGGTCAGCTGAGACGCAATTGTTGAGTCTAGAGCTTCAAAACGTAAAATTAAGTCGTAAATGCGCTCCCAATCGGATAACCGCATCCACCTGATCAAAAGTCTGAATTCACTCTATTTTAATCGGAGTATAAGAGATAATTTTCTGGCAAGTATTCGTTTGAACGTTTCAAACAATATGAATCGATTACTGGCTTTCTACAGTATGAGCAGTTTGAGCAACGCTTTCTACAGTACTGAGCTTGAATTATTGCGACCGGGAGCGGTAAGCTCAGTGCATCAACTGATGTCACAGCAGCGCCTCTGACTGGCAGGTCCTAGGTTCGAGTCCTGATTTTCGCACACTAGCTTTTCAGGCACACTAGCTTTCAGAGCAGGATTTTCGACACTAGCTTTTCAGCTAGGTCGAATTCAGTCACTGTCTGGAGGAGAATTCTAGCGGTCGGCTGCTCTGATCGGTAGTTTTCCGTTGTTCTCCGATCAACACTAGGCGAATGCCGGAGCAGTACCCTACCAAACGGGCCACGGACCGCGCGCGATCTTTTCTTCCTCTTCCTTGTCCTACTACATATTCCGGGAGACCGGTCGGGAGCTTAGAGCTTGTCCCGGCTGGGGCGGTGCCCAGCTGGTGGGAGAGTCCTGGTTAGGGGGAAGCCCACTAGCCGACGGTAGGTCGGCGCCGGATCTCGCCATCCAGCGGGGGAAGATCACCGCCATCTCCCCAGAAAAGATGCACAACACTCACAGGACTAATGACCGAAGCAGTTGACGCGCCCGGAAACACGAAAAAAGCAATCAATCCCTACACTAAGGGTCTCTCCAACCAGTAATTCAGTCTTTATGGACAGGGACCGGATTTATTAGCACTAATAATCTATGAAATATGTATGTATTAATGCTGAAACTATGCCATAAAATATACCCTATAAAATAAATTATATACCTATCATAACAGTTTATCATTCTTTTAAGCCCTATCCCGCACTTTTATCTCACTGTACATTCAATGTAATTTTAAAGATTAATTTTAGATTTCACAATGTAATGTCTGCAATTAAATACATTTAACAAGAGCCTCAGAATGACGCTTGAACACAATTCGGAGAACGAATAGCAGTCACGTTCTTGGAAAGGGAAGTTCTTTCTTTTTTGCCTCCTATTTCGCTCACATTCGTGGGGGATTCCGATTTTCACGATTGATCCGACGGTATCGAATACTCAGAACGATTCCTTTTTACTTGTTAAATATCATATATATATATATATATATATATATATATATATATATATATATAGAGAGAGAGAGAGAGAGAGAGAGAGAGATACATGATATTCACGAAATTGATATTAGCTTCAATACACCACCTTATAAAATATGAACGTATGAAGAAACCCACCTTATAAAATATTTAAAAAAAATATCTACATGTAAATAATTGGGAATGTGAGTATGTGTGTCGCACATAAACGCAAAAACTACTCGATCGATTTCGCCGAAATTTCCACATTTTATTTATATTAGTAATGGAAGTGTTTAAAGAGTGTTTTGAATTAAACAGAACACATCGGAGCGTAGTTGATGATTTATTCGTTTATGAGCACTCAAGCGCACCTGAACTTCACGCAACCCGCCCTACCGTCAAGGATTAAGTACGACTTCACTGTATACAGGTATTCTGCCCCTGCAATTGTGATATATCGGCCGAAATAGTTACATGAATCTCGAACTAGTAAATCAAATTTCTCCAAGATAGTGCCATGGCAAACGCATGCCCAAATTTGAGAACGAAATAAGCACATGTACTATTTTTCGAAAATTTGAGTAGTTTTCACGAAATTTTGCGCGAAATATAGACAATTTTTAAACGATTTTTTCTTTAAAAGGCATCAAATTATTTCTTTAAATTTTCTGCTTGAATGTATCAAAGAGCGATAAAAATATCGTGCTAGTAGTACGGAAGGTTAAACGTTTTCAAGCAAAAAACGCAAAGATAAATTTACTGAAATTTGACGCTTGTTAAAAGACAGGTAAAATACACAAGACATGCATCATAGAATCATTGTTAAATAATTATAAATTAGGTACTTCATCAAGTCAGCATAATTTCTGACTACAAGAGGAAATGCGCATTTGCATTGAAATCCAGTCTCTACTTATCACTATAACGCGGCTATATTTATATTTCATTGCAAAATTATGTTTGTTTAGCTTCAATTTGGTGAATAAAATCATAATGAAATATATTGTATATCGGAAAGTTTTTCCGGATTCTTCGAGAACTATCTAAGAGGATTCTCGAAGAAAACTAATATCGTAGGTCTCACCATGTAGGTATCTTAAATTCTTTAAAACACGCTTGACCATGTGTGTTGATCATAACTGTTTTACCCCCGTCAAAAATCGCTGTTTATGGCCTTAAAAGCCACCAGAAACAATTTTTGGGGAATTATATTAAAAGGTTTAAAAATTATACGAAAACATTGGCAGTTCCCACCAGTAGATCGAGACGCGTCCAATGGGATGTCCTTTGCCTCGATCGGAAGGTGAGCAACGGACGCATACGCGGACACACACTTATGGATACCCGATTACTACATGTAGGATGATAAATCGTCATGTTCTTTTAAGTCAAAATAATAAATTCATTAGGAACTCATTATTATAAAGTATTTCTCAATCACCGAAAATTGCTATTCATCGAAATTGTTTACTAAATTCGCCGTCACGTGATTGGTGAGTCTTGTGCGTCCCAGCCGAAAATTCGGACGTATGTAAATTGTGGACCAAATAATCCCTTCGTTTTATCTCGTGAAACGTACTTTCTAATCCTGTATGTAAATTGCGGACCAAACCATCTCAGGTAAGGAACCGGTCTGAGGAAATGGAATTGCAGGTAGGACCGCCGCGGCCCTCAGCATTTCCTTGTGCCTTTCCCTTCGCGTATGCACTTCACGTTGATATAACGTGTTGAAACTCTAGAAAAATGCCGTTTAGTATAGAAATTAATTTTATGGTTTACTAGTTCATTGCTGAGTGTTTACGGACCTCAAACAAAACACGTGCACGAGCCTTTTGAATACTTTATGGCCCAACACAACACCTGCATTTTTATGAATTCGATTGATTAAAGTTACGATACAATCAAATACAATAAATGAATGGCATAATGCTTAAATAAGTAAAATAAATCGTTATAAACCTTATTTTCCTTAATTGATATGCAAATTGCAATTTTGGAATGAATATACAATTACCAACCGACTCATATTTCACTGTTACGTATCACCTTGTTTCTAAAAAAAAGACATAGTATGTGCTTCTTGAATAGCAGTACTACTCGTATTAATAAGGCACATCGCCTAACATTCTCGAAATATATTTTTTTTGTGATATGACGTATTCTAAATTCCTTTTGGTAATAGAAGCAAAGAACCTAAAAGCACCGTTTCATCAAAGCAATTTACACTGTTATTCACACTGTTATATAACTCTCAAATACACCATAAACATGTTCATATATTTTTAGAAATTTTACTGAAAACCACTGTCCGTAGTTTTGTTAGCTTTTGCGAGAATTTCTGCAGTAACTTCAGAACATTCTTTCACTTTGAACGAACAAATCAGTCCAATAACGATTATGCAATTAATAGTAATTAGATACACATACTGTTTTGTTTATCTGACGCCATATTGACAAATGACTATTACAATGCATCTTTACACATTGGACGCTAGAAAAATTATAAAATGTTTCAAATTCTCGTTTTATTCAGCAACGAACAAGTAAACCAAAAATTTTTGTATGCACCACGGGTGTTATTTTATGTTTTTGCCCCTCAGGCCACTTCCAACCCCTCGGGCCAGAGGCCCTCGAGTTTGGAAGTCGCCTTCGGAGCAAAAACATCTACTTAACGCCCTTGATATATAATGTTATGACAAAAGGAAATGACTCATTTTTATAGGGATTTTTCTTTGCATTTTTCGGCGATTTACACTAATAAGTTATTTTTTAACCTTCGGCTACTCTCTTTGAACACCCACTTCCCTCTTGTCACCGCAAGTCCCTTCGTGCCGCCTGCCTCCCCCCCCTCCGCTGGAATGCGGTTTCTCCTCAGCCGCCCTTTTGTGTGCGCCCCAAGGATGCCTGGTTAAGGTTCCCCTACTCCAAGTTTGAAAGGTATTCTTTGTTTAAGTTCAATTGAAGTTACAAGAAAATGTAAGTTATGAAGAATTTTATACTTGAAATTATCACTGATGTGAAGACATATTTTTTTTAAGAAAAATAAAAACGTTTCCAAAATAACATTTCAGCTGAGAGATTTGGAGAAAAGAAAGATTTGGTTAAAAAAGAAAACTTATTTTGGAACATTACTTATTGCTTGAATGCCAAGAATTCAAGAATTAACAAAACCACGTCTATTTTACCATCTTTTTAGGAAAGTTTAAGAATTGTTGAAGAGAATTTGCGCGTTTGGTCTATGAAAAACATATCTCAGCCAATCAGTGAGTTTGCCACTGTCAGAATCAATCTCTACAAAATAAAAAAATAGCATGTTCTCAGGATATATCCTTATAATTTTATAGACGAAAAATCTCGATAAAAGTTTTCTTAAATACTTCAAAGGTGATGCAGTGGAGCTGAAACTTTGTCAAGTTCATTTTTACGCTAATTGTCTTCTTAGAGCTCCCTTCAAAGATATTACAGAGATTAATTTCTTGCTATTACCCTAGTGGACACCAATGCTCGACAAACTGCATAAAAATATCGAAAAGAAAAGAAGGATAGAAAGAAAAGAAGAGATACCTATATCGTAGAGAAACCGATTGTGATTAATTCTTACTGTAAGTTTCTACTATTATCTCATAATTACTCTTTAATATTAATTTAATAATAAATAATTTTAGCTCAGAAAAATACACGGAAAGATCAAAGACTAACCAAGGAAAGAATGTCTTTGGTTACTTTGGAACTTCATTTTATATCAATACTGCCATCAGTAATCTGACGATTATCAAACTAATTCCATCACACATTATTTACAAAATTATTTAATCAGATCGAAAATAACTGAATAAAAATTATTACGTTTGCCCAACCGTCAATATCAAAACACTTGTCTTATGGTATCAACATTTACTTTTTATAGAAATAAAATATGTCTTCGAAAAAAATAAAACTACTCAAAGCGGAACGAAAAATAAGTAATTTCAAAAGTGTCCACAATCTAATATTTTTACACATAAACATGACGCACACGTCCCTTATCCATAATCCTTATACACCACTTAACAAACATTTCACATTTGTACGCTGACGTCACTGCGCCAAAGTACGTGACATTTTCCTAATCATTAGCACATGCACTAATATTTATTCTCTCAAAAAATAGCTGCCGGATAAGTTGGAAACACGAATAAGAGCATAGAAGTCAGAGAAGCTCTTGGCCTGACAGTTCATCAGAAATATAGTACTGATTCTCGGAAGTCCTTCCGATGAGGATAAGAGCTAAGTGTGTTGTCTTACGACCTGCCCTTCACACTTATCTTTTCAAGGTTCTCGAACTTAAGAAAGCCACGGTCCCTCTCAGTAATCTAGATCAACGTACCTGTCGGAAACTGGCAACTCCTCGAACAACAGAAACCGCACGGTGAAAGTACTATAACAAAAACTCTTCGAAGCCCGAAGCGCGATTTCGCTCGGACTCGGCAATAACCTACAATTTCTTACGTAACACTTTAAAAAATTCAATACGAAATTATTCTTTCTTCTAAGCGCTACAACTCTTGAAATCAATGAGATTTTCAAAAATGTTCCGAAAGGGGTTTCCTAGAGGAGAATAAATGTTTTAATTCAAGTACAATATTGTAAAAACGATTGGCATCATACGTCTGTATGTTGGATGAATTATATCGACAACTTATGAAGTTTTGATTTATCAATATTACTTCATATATTTAAAAAAAATTCTAAACACATGGTAAAGACATTTTCTTAGTTCGCGAAAATCGTCTACCTCTCACTATGAGCTAGGACGGTAAGTCTCATTTGAAGGAAATCATTCATTTTGCTCACTTCTCACCAAAACGAAACATTGCCTGTACTGTAGCCTTTGAAACACACCTATTACATTACATCATAATATCGGACCTGGAGAGGATACGTAAGTGACATCATCCACTCACGTTATAGAGAACTCTATGACAAATGTAATGTAGAACCATACCTGCTAAAAGACCACATGGTGAACCACCAGCAGCGAGTAACGGGTCGGCGGACGAGTCAGAACAAAACACACGCGCAACGACACAATCCGCTTTAATCCGTCGCCCGAGCACTGACGCGCACCGCTTAATGGCGCGATGAAAGCGCTTCCCACTCGCCGATATGACTTAACGCTCGGCAATCGCGTTCTCACCGCGTGACCCAATTTGTACACCGTCGAGTCGGCGGCCGGCCGAGGTGGCGCATATCAGCACAGCACAGCACGGCGTGGTGTGGCGCGGGGCGGGGCGGCAGGGACGCTGACACTGCTGGGCGGCATCGCCGCCGCCGCCGCCGCCGCCGCCGCCGCCGCCCACTACCCCGCACCCCGGGACCCGCGCACAACCAACCAATCGTGACGGACGCCGAAGTGCGTCTGGGATTGGTCGCGCCATGCTCTCAACGGCGGACGCATTCAAAACGACGCGCGAACGCGACGACTTTATCGGCGAAAAAAAGAAACATTTATCTGACGAAAAGAGGAACATTTTAAAGTACTATCAATAATCAATCAACAACTTTATTATTTAAACTCACAATCGCCCAAAGTGGCTGAATGTATTAGTTTTAAGTTAGGTTAAGATAGTATATTTAAGATAAAGCCCGCCCCTAGCTCCAAAAGCAGGAATGCTGGAGCGAAACTTTGTATTCCGAATACTTGAATAAATTCCCGCTAGGGGAACTGGCGGGGGGAACATTGAAAAAAAAAAAAACAAACACGAATTTATCGCCTTTCTTCGCCTTTATCTTTTAAAATAGAGTTTACAAATCTTTTCTTTCATCAACTCCTTTTAAGAGAATGGTTTGCTTCAAGAACTCCCCTTGCTTCTTCTCCGTAATTTATAGAATCCGTTATCATGACAATAAATGGCACGTACATGCTTTAAAGAGAACAATTTCGTACACCAATATTCTCGTAAATATATCGATTTTCAATAAATCGAAGAGGCTTCCCCTTTTGGATAGATCTGGCCAAAACATTGTTCCAGGGCGTATTTTGGAGAACACTTTCTTGCGTGATGGAGTATCGATGTGTATACATTGTAATAATTTTTTGAGTTTTCGTAACTCCTAAGGATGAACGACGGATGCGAAAGAGGAGATAATTTTTTGTTTTATAACTTTCCTATTTATTTTACGTAAAAAAAAAAACAGTTAAAACTGCGTATGACGTGCTATGGGGAAAAGTGAATCGTGTGCACATTTTCAAAATTCTGTAATCCCTACATTAAGTCAAATACTACTTATATTAAAAAAAAGCTCCTATGCAATAAAATCTATTTTCAAGGATAAATAAGCAATGAGTTTTGGGCTCTTATCCATGTTGTCCTTCGGAATAAAACTTCCTGTCGCGACAACATGGAAACGATAACTTGAATAATTGTATTTCCCACTGAATTCTAGAAGACGTGCACAGAAAATGAAGTTACATTTATGTCCAGAAGCAACACAAGGGGCCATCTCAACATTTGCTCAATGGATCAGGGAAATTGAGCGAAAAACCTGATCGAGATGGGGGCCATTGACCCAGAAGCTGCGATACAATACTTGTTACATATTGTTTAGAATTATACAGTCCAATGGTAAATAATACATTAAATATCACTGTTAAAATTAATGTTACTTTCCTTGTGATGCTCAGTATAGTCTCTAATTGTATAGAAACAGTTATGCAGCAGATACGATTTCACTTGGGATTTAAACTTTTCTATCGAATTTAATCGTTTAATGTCATCTGGCAAAGTGTTGTAAAATAATATACATGTATTGTACGTGAATTTTTTGTGACTATTGACTATTTTTGTGACTATTGACTCCAATCGACCCCTTGATCATCACTGACGGGGATCGATGAAAGTTTTAAGGGGACTCCGATGGCAACCCCTGATCTGCAGTCAAGTGCCTATCAGGATAAAGAGAACTAGAAAAACTTTCCTGGGAAAGATTGAAATGATGTGTGTTTATTGCGGTACAATCATTATCTTCCTATATTCTCTCTTCGAAGGAACTAGCGATAGCTCGGCAGCAACATTGGTACCTCTGTAAAATTGTTGACCAAGGTGTCTTATAGTTCGATGGCCATCCATGGTTCGAAAGTCCATCGATGGTTGTCGATGGACTTTCGACACCACCTAAATACTCGTAGTTGGGTCGAAATCAAGGAGGGCAATTTTACAGGTTCTATGATCTGATCTATCAATAGTTTTCTGTGGTTTCTCCGATCAATACCAGGCGAATGTCGGATCAGTACCCTAATGAACAGGGTACGCACCGCAGTCACAAGCACCTGAGGAGGTCGGAATTAGTTCGAACTCACTGAAAGACACTTGCTGGCCAAGCAGGACGTTCCCAGTACCCGTAAGGGACAGAGTCTTTCGCGATTACGCTAGAGGGCCATGTGGGAATGGGGGGGTGCACTGTTTGGGCCTACGAACCTAGTAGAGTAGAGGGAGGCAGGATCACGCACGGACCCTGGCTGGTCCGTGCGATCCATAGTAGTTGTTGCTCCGAGATTCAACAGGGGGACAACTATGCACACAACAATTGAACTATTTGAGTTACACAGTGCATGAATAGCAGGGCAAATCCAACAATAATAGCATCAATAAGTCAACTACGTTGAGGGTTATCATCTTTTACGTCAATCTCCATCGGGTTTTTCGTCCAGTTTCCTATGATCCATTGAAAATATGCCGAGATGACTTGTTACACCTAGACATAAATGTAACATAAATGTAACATAAATATTTTCGCATGTTTTCTTGAGCTCTAGGAAGTGTTAGTGAGAAAATTCATTATTTCGTTAACAGTACTATCAAAACTCTGTTCTACGTGTTCTTGCGGTAATGAGTCCATTACTACTTATGGGGTGAAAAACAATTTAGTTCATTTGCCGATGCAAAATGTTACCATTAAATGGGAACGAATATTTTGACTCAAGGAACTCGCGCAACGTTTTGACGTTAAATAAATGCAGTGAATGCGCCCGAGAGCCTCAATTGCGTTATTGTCTGAGTCTCGTCCCAGAAACTATTAATGATAGTAAATATTAACTACCAGAATCTATTAATGGTAGTATTTTAACTTTAATGGTAGTAAAATCCAGTGCTGCATTCAGCATCCCATTTTTTATGTATTTGTTACCCGGACGTGTCAATCTTGCTTGCAAATGTGATGCGAAATGCTTTGTTGTTCAAAGTGTTTGTTGACAGATCGAACTGATCTGTGACCGTGCACTAAACTATTGGAAATAGTAGTATGTACTAAACTATTGGAAATGAGTGGTGCTGCAACAACACATACTTTATCACATTATTTCTAAATTTGCAATTTTCGAAAATTCGGAGTTCAACGAAAAAAACACACCTACGTCATTCTTTTAACCGTTTCTTGATCTATCCGTGAAAAAAATTGAGCATTTTTTTCAAATGTTTATTTTTACAAATTGTATAAATTTTAAGCACAAATTACCCAAAACTACTAGTTTTTCAACAAATGGTATACGCTTTTTGTAAGAGCCGATTATTTAGAACAGTTATTTAGATTTTGTCAGAGCCGGTTATTTTGTTAAAGGTAAAAATCACTATCTTCAAATTTTGTAGTTTTGAAATGTTACATTTTTGAAATTTTCGAAAATTTTTAAGAATTGCGACCAGCACCAATTTCTTTGACAACTGCAATGGATAAAAGATTGAACATCACTCCGCAGAAGTCTCTTTTCGTGACCTGCAAGGATTCCCTTCCTCGCCTGGCATCTTTGGCGGATGAACTCCGCAGTCTCGTCATGAAAAGGTCGTCTTTCTTGCCTTGTGATGTAAATTACTATACATGATACCAAAGCCTCCTTTATGCTCCAAAGCTAGAAGGTAAAGGGAAGCTCTGAATATTAAGAAACCGATGACTCATACTTCGTGCAAAAACAGTGATGACGTAACGATTCGTGCTATATTATGCAGTATTATAAACGATTTTGTTCATCGAAACAGATTGTTTATAATGCTGGTGTACAATAACGAATTTTTTGTTACAATATTTTGCGATTTTATACATATACCTTATTTCATCCGGTATTTTATTTACAGGTTATTTACACGTACAATTATTATTTTTTCGCTTCCTAAAACTTGTTAACGGAATATGAGTTTGTTGGTTTTTTAAACTTTTTTTTTCACACGTGAGTCAAACCTAACTTCTTCGGGGCCCTGCGAATGCATCTTCGGAGAAGGGGCGATGGTAGCGCTTCCGGATGCGTGGCGCAGCTGCCAACAGCTGCCTGCGCCCACACGCCAGGCACCGCCGGCTACTCGAGCGCGGAGGCAGGTAACTCCAACGCTGCCAAGAGCAGCAGCATCAGCGAAGGGGAGCTCGCCAATAACCGGTAACTTGCGACCCCACCCACTCGCCGACGCACGGTGTGACCGGATGGCGAAAACGAGGCCAAAACCTCAAAAATTAAGATTTATTTTGGGGACCATCCCACTAGAAAGATGAATGTTTCCCACATCTGTTGTGAAAGTATGAAGGATAATCGCTGTGTTCAAAGAATTCAGTAAAAGAAAAGTTTATAATAACTCATTTAAATTGCATTCAGCTAGTCATCTTAATTACTTGATCATCTTTCTAGAAATACATTTATCGCGCGAATGCTGCCAAATAAGGTTTACTGATTAGTTGGTAAAGAATGGTAAAATAATTTCGCATGGAATGTTATCAGTTTGTCGAAATATGTTTGTATAGATAACTAATTCTTCCGAAAACTCGTGAATTAATAAACGAGATTTTTATTCTGTGATCGTGTAGAATATTTCAATTTTCCTTGAAGGTACCCCGCGGTAGCCTGATTAGTAAAATTAATCGAGAATTTAGTTCACAATTTTTTTCAAATATAATGAGTGCGCATGAAGATTTATAAATATATTCACCGAAGAGAGTAATTAAATAAGTTATGAATAAAGCAAACACTTATTGCAAATTTCCGCAGTTTCAGGTTTTATGACTAATTTTTTTTGCGTGTACAACTCGCCGCGGAGCAGTGTCATAGTGAAATATACGAAGAGTTCTGTTCAAAGATTTTGGACAAATAAGAAATGCGTATAACGATTTCTCTCATATACTTTTCTCATATTCACTCATATAAACGAATAGAGTAATTCAATAAGTTGTAAATAGAGCTGACATGTATTGCAAATATCTGCGTTTTGAGGTTTTATGAATAATTTCTTATGCGCGTGTGCCTCTCGAGCGGAACAGTATCATTGTGAAATATGCAAAGAGTTCTGTTCAAGAGATTTTGTATATAAATGCGTATAACGATTTATAACTTATATAAGCGAACAGAGTAATTCTATAAATTATAAATAACTTAAACTTTTATTGCAACAATGTGCGGTTTGTGGATTTATAAATACTTTCTTATGTTCATGTGCATCTCACCGCGTACCATTGCCATTATGAAATATACAAAAGAGTGCTGTTCAAGAGATTTTGTACTAATATAAAATGCGTATAACGCTCTATAACTCATATAAATGAATAGACTAGTTCAATAAGTTATAAATAAAGGAAAGGTTTATTGCAAATATCTGCGGTTTGAGGTTTTCTGATTAATTTCTTATGTTTTGTATATGTTGTTTCGTATGTATGTCTTAATTACATTTTCGGTCGCCATATTGGGCCCACCATATTGTTTTGTGTAATTTTGATATCAGATTTGAAATCAGAAACCTCGAAAACCCCCATGTACAACTCAGTAAATGAATTTGAACCCATTTGAGGTTTTGGCCACGTTTTCACCATCTGGTCACACCGTGCGACGCCGCGGCCTAACTCAAGGATGCTCAATGGGGAGACTGAAACTTCAAGACATCCACTGAGTTGTTTGCCCAACTTTTCAAATACACTAAACTATTGAAAATCTGGTCTCGCAAGTAAGAATATGTGAAAATTCTGTGTATGTCACGATTCGTTTCTTTGAGAATTATGAGTTTCAAATTTTGAGTTCAGAGTTTCTAAAACCAAATGTGTCGCACCTTACTGCACAATCTACTATATTTTAATAATCGTATTTTGTTCAGACATCTTTAATTTCCCAAAATTTACCATTTCCTTCAAAATCAATAAAACTGTATATTATGGATTTAAAATCAGAAGGTCCTACAAAATACTGATCATTTCGATTTATTCAATAGGAACTGACAAATAAATTGTATTGAGACATTAAATATTGATCGAGATGTTATTCATTTCCATCTTCTACTTCTCAGATTGTATTTCAAAACATTCATTTGAATTAAAAAACATATTTTGCAATATAATTGTAATGGAAGATTTTTTAGATGTCAAATCTCCTAACAGTTTTACCTTCCACCAAATAGAGTGAAATCCACCTCCATTAGTTTATTGACACCGAGAGCTTCATACTATAACGTGAATATAACAACTAACGTAATTTAGATGCTTAAAATTCTTGTTACACAAGGTAAAAAAGGTATCTTTTGAAGACTGAAAATCAAATGAGTATTTTTATACATTGAAAGTTAGGAAACGATAAGGCAAAAAAGCTTGATAAGGCAAAAGAATACGTACATTTATTACCTTCGATTAATTTCCAGGCCAAATTACTTCAAACAATGAATGAAGTTGCTCATTGAACTGTGATTTACTTATTTTTACTGATATTTTTAATTACTAATTCAAATACCAAAATTTTCAAATTTTCTGTTTTATCTATTAACAAAAATCGATATCATTCGCTGCACTCATCGTCATCGTCAGCCATCCATCTGCAAATCGGGTCGCTGTTATAGCACGAGAAAACAGCTTCCTCAACGCGTATACACATAGTATGCAAGAGACAAAAACAAACGAGGATTCGGAAAGAAAGTAAAAAAGGGAACAAAGACCAAAGAATAAACCCCCTAAAAAAGCAAGGGAAAAACAAGAAAAACAACACCCAGTACTGAGGCGCATATGACGAGCGGAGGAATTGTTTTAAAGTGATTGAAATTGATATTTTTATCTCGGGTATGCGTACGTATTGGGAGACATATGTACTATTCCTGTTTAAAATACCGAAAGAGTTAATTCTACTAAGGTTACATGTTAAATGTTAAATAATACTCGAGTTATTTCGAGTCACCAAGTTCATTAAAGGGAATCGACAAAGTCGTAGCTGTAGACAATTATCTCACGCCGTATTAAACTGCAGTGAGAAGAAAAATCCCGCTCAAATGTCCCCCACATCCCTCCCCATTACCCCTATCTCTTCATTCATTTCAATTACCGTCGAATGACAACATGTAATATTCTTCTCGCGTCGACTTCGATCCCTGCAGCGGCCGGTACACTAGTAGCGAGGGGCCGCACGGGGCAGAGCGAGTGCGATGCGAGCAGCCCTGGCTCACCACAGCACGGTCGAGATACATCGCTCTGTGAGTAAACAGAACCGGCTGGCGACCTCACAGTGAGCCCAAACGACCCTATCCGCGCCAGCACCGCCTATTTTCTGTGAATTTCAAGCAGGCCTCTCAACCGACAGGTATTTCATTACACTCATGTAAATAAAATTTAAAAAAATAAAATAAAAGGATTACACTTCTTTATCAACGTGCATTAATGTTACGGTGTATTTTCAACGTTCATTGTCGTGAAAAGCGATATTCCAATGTCATTTGTAAGAATAATTTGGATTTTAACATATTTACAGATTTGACGAAAAGATTTGAAAATGTAAAATAAAAAACGTAAATATTATTAAGAAACTTCAACATAAACATTTGCTTATTGATTAATAACTTACTAATGTCTATATTTTTCTTTAAAACTAAAGCAAGTTTTCTGTATAGCATACATTTCTGAAAAACACGCAAGGAACACGTTGTTCGTATCTCTCCCATTTCTCCAATTGTAAAAATATCATTCTTATTCACACCGTTCTATGGAGATTCTTCGCAAAGAAGTTGCTGTATTCCAAAATATCTGGTGGAGTTCCAAATAAATTGTCGAAATAGTTTTCCCTCCATAGCAACTAGTACGTAACATCCTTCTCAACACACACTCAACTGACTGTCACCAATTAGAAAAACAACGACCAAAAAGAAATCTATTAATACCCGAAACAGAAGGAAAAAATTCGTAGTATGTTCTCGTGATCGTCAATATTGTATTGATTACGTAAATATGGGAGTAATATACGAAGTATAGAGAAAGTTATGTAATGCTGCGGAAAATCGATTTCGAGAATTCAACGGAAATACACGTTTTGGGGTCCCCTGATACCAAAAAACTGTTTTTTTTCAAAACGTCCGTCCGTCCGTCCGTCTGTCTGTTTGCCTGTGAACACTACTAACGCCTAAACCACACGAACGATATTCTCCAAAATGAAGAAACCCCTGTCCATCTGGGTCGAGCTTTTTTTTTCTTCTTTTGTTTCTTTTTTCTTATTTTTTTCTTTTTTTTCTTCTTTTTTTTCCTTTTTTTTTCGTACGCATTTGGGAGCAGTGTGTGCCACGCCCACGCGGCCGCCGCCCCGCTGATCCGCTTGCAGCTCCCGCGTCACGCGTTATTGATACTGCAGGGGACTGCGAACGGCGCGCGGGGCAACGACCACCTTCACTTCCCGTTGATACATTTCAGGCGCATCCAACTACAACTTAAACTATGTATCTAACTATAGTGATGGCAAAGTTCAGCAAAACATCGATACATCACCGAAAAGTTTTTGTTGTCGATAAAAACATCGACATCTGACAAAAACATCGATGTTTTAAATATGATGAAACATTTCGAAATAAAACGTTCTGATTATAATGTGACATGTAACACGTCAACATTAGTTTAAAGTATTTTCCGCTTTAAATTTCCTGCCATTTTAATTTTGTAATCAATATTCTATGTAGTCTAGGATCAAATTGCAATTTAACGATATTACCAATTTAACGATGTTATCAAGTAATAAAAAAAACAGGCATCAACACTGGAGAAAGATTGCAAATAGCGTTTCGTGCCGCCTGGGAATAGACGGTAGTGACAGTTGTCAACGGCTGTTGATTGCGATCAATCCACAAATAAAATAGATACTGGAAATTTTATTTATATCATGACCATGGTAGTCTTTCCACCATGATCATGACAGTTTTTATTCTACAGATGTTTCTGCACAAATATATCGATCTGAAGAGAACATCGAAAGTAAAACATCGATGTTCTAATATCGATGTTTCTGCTCGAAAATATCGATGTTTTAAAAACATCGTTTTTTGCCATCCCTACATCCAGCAGCGTTTTTGTTACGATTAATTCACCCGTGTATTACTGGAACAGTTATATCGAATGTTGAACCAACTCGAGACTTATTATCAACATGTTAACAGAGTTTTATTGACGTGATAATGATGACGTGAATTTTGCTTCCAACAATCAAATGCACCTACGTCATGAACTATACCGCAAACAAGGTGCATATTTAAATCTTTATTCTCCGCTTTGGCTTTGGACGACATGAATTAATCGTCTCTTTAGAATTATTCGTGATATTACTTATGATAAACTGCACCGCATTATGATGTATGCTCGCTACAGCCCGTACCGCTTTCTTTTGCGTAGCTCCCACGCCGTGCCAGTCTCTTTGTATTGCGCGCTACTTGCTTCCTGGTTGCGTTGAGCACTTGTGTGATTGTTTTATAGCACCATTTGTCTGACGTGTTAATATCGTGTGAAACTGCATCAGATGAACACGAGTTGGTGAGAAGTACCATTTATCCCCACTTCTATTAGAAAACGCCATAGATACTTCTGAACAAGTAGATGTAATATTGGAGTATTGGTACAGGAGCAAGAAAATTAAGATGTTTTTATTTATTCAAAGACAAAAACTGAGACTCGGGGAGAAGACAAGCTGAATTTACTGACCAGAAGCAAAAAGTAGAGCGCCGTCCCACCATTTGCTCGTCAGATTCAAGGGATACCCAGAGATCCAATGATTTTTATTTTTTGTTTAATGCATTTATGCAATGATCATTTTTTAAAAAAAATTATGTGATCCACTTAGTTGATGTAACATTACTCGTTCGTTTCAAACAACACTTTCCTCGTGTGCAGAAAAGTGGTATAATGAAGTCAGTATGACACTAGTGCTTTAATATGCATTGTAACTCTAATGCAAAACTGAAGCTTCTTATACGTAGTATAAGTAGCACTCAAATGCACTCGTCACACATTATCGGATCGTTGAACTGAAAATTATAAAAATAAGTAATGTGATAAAAAATGAGCGGATGTGATCAGAACTGATACTTCGGAGCAAGGTCATAGATGAAAGTTTTTTAATGCTGTCGTTTTCTTTATTTCATAATTTTACTGTGATCTTGTTCTTTGGTTTGCCTTATTTTTTTGTGCGTCGGGCGGACCTTGGAAACGTTAAACTGGAATTTTTTTTGGGGGGGGGGATTTACTACAATTAAAAAGAAACCTGGTCGGTAGTTTCCACCAGAGTAATAGCTTCCGAAGCGGAACGCAGCAGAAAGTTTACGACACATCGCGAACCGTTCCGGCACGCTCCAATCATTTGAAACAACGAATTAGTTCCATTAGCATTTTGTAGTCTATTGTAACCACAGTAATCAACGCAATGCTGACTTTTATTAAGCGTCCGTATCATTTTATTAGTTGAGGCATATTGTACATCAAATACGACAGGATACAGATTAAATTGCAGTTACGAGGTCAAGTTCTCTAATTGACAGTTACACAATCCATGTTTCATTCTTCTAAATGGACAGCGATGACAGGAAAATCACATTTCCTTTTTAGAGCGAAGTGACGCCTACACCAGAACTGCTCGGTAAAATATAGTTTTGTGTTCAATCCAATTTAACACAAAAAGTCGACAAAGAAATGTAATTTGAAGTTTTCTTGAAAACAGTGAATTTTCGTTTCAGAAAATATGTTTTGTTCACGAAAGAAGTGAAAAGATTCTGTAATATTCAAGTGGAACAAAATTGAGCACAAACTTCTGACAAAGTTTGTCCCAGATTTTACGACAAGCTGTCGCCACAAGACGATCTCGATATTAATTACACCAATCTGTACTTCGGGAAGTTCTTGATTGGAGCGTAACCTTTTGAGACACACATACTCGTCGTTAGTTGCTTAATTTCCACGCGTACCATCGTCACCATTTCACTTCGAGATTATCCTTTATATCAGGCGAAAATCCCCTGAACAATTGTTTTCAATGGTAGATTAGTATTGTGCCATTGGTGATACTATCATTAATGGGGGAAGCGCATAATGCTTTAGCGATGGAATTCCGAGAAGAAAACTTTAAGAGATGGTACCAAATCTATGGAAGTAAAATGCGTCAAGTCATAACAAATCGGTGTCGATAATATTAGCATCTGTTCGTTTCTAGTGATTAATTTAAGAATTTAAGCGGAGGATAAGCGGGGGGGGGCATATTACTAAATTTTAAAGCATAATAAAATAGATAGAAGCGTGTTTAATTGATGATGGAGATTAGATCTTAAATACAACTTCAATCTAAGGTTTTAAAGTATCAAGTGCTACGGGTCATGAAATGTCTAGGTTTTTCTGAGAAAAATATACCATATTGTTCACCGATAATAGAAATATTAAAAAACATTGAAGTTGCTTTTGGACAATCATTGCAATTTTTATAGTTTAACCTAATCATTCGCTGCAGCGCTCTTGTCAACACAGGGAGGATTTTCACCTTTTTACTCACGAAATATAACTTTAATGTTTAATTGTGTATTATATCGTAATTAAAATATAAAAAGTACATTTGTTATCACAAAATTTTTATTGTCTTTTTGTAGGTTAGAGTTTTACGCTTTTAATTATTCAAAAGATTGTCGATTTCTTTTCTGTGCATTCGTAAAATATATCTTTCTCATTAAACTAGACTGCACCAAAGCATTGATGGGCAGCTGAACAGTAGTACTTACTGATTTAAGAACATTCAAACCGATTTCAATACATTACATTGAAATGTATTTAGGCCAGACCTCCTGTAGAAATGTAGTATATCGATTCAAATTGATTACAATTGCATCACTGACTGAAAAATGGACCAATTCCATTAACAAATATTAAGAGAAAACTGAGAAAAATGACTGATGCATATAAACGTATTCCTATAGTTTTGTGTTGCAATACAAATTTTTAGAAGCACGTTGCGACTACTGGATGGTGAGTCGTTTTAATATTTTCGATAAATATCTTTGAATCCGTCCTCTCCTGTCGTTGGTGGACATTCTTCCTTGTTTCAATAATTTTTCACCTCTTGAATAATTTACATAAGAAAAGAAATTAATTCAGATTGAACCTTATTGTTACTTAAATTTTTACTGATATGGAAACATTTAATTTCCTTCAATCATCTTAAGACTAATACTTTATTGTATGAAATAAATAATTTTAATTAAAATTATTGTAACAAGAGTACTGATTTTCTTTATCATAAATTATAAAACTTATCATAAAACTTATTATAAAACGTTATTAAAAACTCTTGATATTCTGATTTAATTAATTGGTCACTTATTAATTGTATCCATATTTCTGGGGACTCCCGGTATTTATTTATCCTTAATATGTCTACGTGTTGCGATCCACAATATCTATCCATTCCGAAGAGATGACATAGTCAAAGTTTTCATGGGTATTCGTCATGCACATTCCGTAATGTAGCAAGTGAAAACTACTCCTTCGTTTGACTATTTAGGGAAATTGAATTGAAGGAACTATGTAGAGGAATGTTTTTTCAGAAGTGTCACCAATCTAAAATTAAAGAGGTCTTTGTGTTTAATAACCTTTACTTGGAAAGCACTTTGCGATTTTCTTTACTTAAAAATTACTTTTGCCTTGTTTTCCTTTCACTTTCTGCAATTATGCTTTGTTTTCCCATCTTCTTTATGAAGAAATCCCAATCGCAAAAGAGGAAAAAGCGGCCTCGAACAGGAAAATTCTGCTGAATTATTTTAAACTTGCCCGTCATTGCACTTCAGGAACCGTTCAAGTGTTATTTCGATTACTTCCTCCACATCCTCTAGATTGGAAAACGAAGTTCGGAAACCTCGTCCCCGCTATGAAAACTTTATCAGACTGTTACTTCATTGCAGGTGATTGTTTATCACTGATTTACCCTTGAAAATAAATTTTATTACATTAGAACGAATATTTTGTTAACAATCCTTGCAAAAAACGCTAATTTTTTTTCTGTATTCAAAATTAAAGTAGTATATGGTTTAGGGTAGAGATCACAGAATTTTGAAAACGTGCACAGAATTCATTTCTCCCCATAGCACGTCACACAGTTTTTAACCGTTTTTGACGTAAAATAAAGAAATAAAAAATCGTATTTTCTTTTTTTTCGCTCTGACCAATGGGTAGTTGGATTAAAGAGGAAATGCATATTTCGTTCATTTTTTTATAAAAATGAACCTTCTTCCATTTTCAAATCGGTGATTCAATTTATTTTCAATTAATTTATGAATATGCAGACACACATTTCCTAAATTATAATACTTACGTGTGATTATCATCTCTCCCCTCAAAAAAAAAAAAAAAAAACACGTTTTTCACTAAGTTTTAAAAATACTTTAAAATAATCAAATTCAGTACTTTTAACCAGCTATTTCACAAACTGCAGTCATTCTTTCCAACATACAATTTCTTACAATTATTGATTTACAGATTATTACAGAATTCTTCTTTAATTTATCACAATTGATTGCTAGGTGAAATGTGACTGCGAATGGGCCTTGCCAATCACGAATGAAACTATTTCGATTTTTAGGAAACCAGTCCTTACTGTAACCTCATGATACTCTAATGATGCTGACGAGAACTTGAATGTTTTGCGAATGTGTACTGCAAATTAATTATTTACCTTTTTTGTTATTCACCTTTTTTACGTTCACAACTACTCTACAAAATTAACAGAGATCACCAGAAAAAAGTGAGAAACGGGGAAAAACTTCATATTCACAATTTTAATAAAACATGAACAAACGAAAGTGTGGAAAACACAATGGAAGAACGTATTCCAATATAATATTCTTAATACAAATGTAGATTATGTACAAGCAGACCGTAAAATGACAGTTGTAGATTACAGATCAAAGTATATTCGGTCAACGCTTTTGGTGGCATTACTGTAGATCTCTTTAATTTGTTTAATGATGGGATCGGTGATATATTCATTCTAACTTAGGGTTTCAATTAAACAAACTATTTTGAGTATTTCACGAAAGCTTTGACAAATAATTGGTACAATTTGTTTATCCAAAACAGAGACGATGATATTGGCAATAAAGTAGTTTCAGAGCCCCGGATACTTGATTTGTGATTGGCAAATCTTCGGGTTCGGAAACATACGTTTTGTGAAATTTTTCATTAAGTTCTAGGTAGTTAACATTTTCCTACGCACCTCTCAATTGCCTATTAACCACACCCAACACTCCCAGCAGGAAGGTGTCCTGAGCGTCTTGAAAGAATAGATGAGTGTGACTAAGAGCCCCCGTCAAAACAACAAAGAGCGAGAATACGACAGACGAAGATGCCAGTTCAGAGACTCGGGCAAACGTCCAGGATTTATTTATTTATTGGCGGGCTTGGTCTGCAGAAGGTTGCTCCGAACTTCCGCAAGCAGTCGCTCTTTTGCATGGGTGTCCAAACTTCTGGTGTTACGTGACGGCGTTGAGAGCATATCAGCTATAGCCCGCACAATTCGTACATATACAAATAGCACGTGTGAGTATTATTGGAACTGTATACTACTAGTAATTTTACAATAATATTCTAATATTAATGTAACAAAATAATATTTTTATTTAATACATTTAGGTTTCTGACTAATTCAAAATTCAGTGTCAGATTAATATGTTTGTGCTCGTCCGTGTAGCTTTAAAGAAACGATAGTCAATTGGGTAAAATTATGTAGGCTAATAGGACACTGACAGTAGACAACATGGAGACTTTTTTTACCCAATTTTTTACGATTTCACGTTAAAATTCATGAAAATCTCCTGGTTCATTTGTTCACTCATACTTTCTTTCATACTCTTTATTTCAACTAGTAGGGAGTGAGCTTCCAGACTACGCGTTTTCCAAACACGAGTTTTCCGCCCTGGGCCTGTCGAAATACGTTCGAGGAAGAAAAAAACAAAAGAGATTGTAGTTCTAGCCCATAGCCTTCTCGTATGAGAAATGCGATTCTCTTTCGACAATATCTTGTGTTACCACAGACTTCTTCCGATTTGGCACAAGTTTGCGGCTTGGGAAAGCGAGTAGAACCGTTTATTATTATTATTATTATTATTATTATTATTATTATTATTATTATTATTATTATTATTATTAAGATTGTGACGGATGCGTACAAAAGGAGGGGAAATCAGTCACTTCGGATGAAAGTGAAACAAAAGGAAAATACATTTCAACCCTCAAAAATCATCTTTTAAACGACGAGCAGAAACAAAAACTTTTAGTGGCGAGCAAAGGCTAGTTTTTGCATATATATTCACTAGAAGTTGACAGACTATCACATTAAGCTCTTTTCGAATAATAATTTTCATAATACGAGCCAGGTTCATATGAAAAATATACCTATTATGTATAAAGTATAGGAAGGAATGCGTAACATGTGCGTTTCTTAAATTTTACTACCTCGAGTGTTCTACAAGATGGTAGTCTCCCGAAGGCATACAAGAATTGTTTAACACATGAAATGCGAAAGGAGTTGTAAATGTCAGGAACTGCAAACAGATACGGAATCAAACATTGGAAAATGGGCTCAATGGACGGGAAACCAAGGAACTAAAGTTTAGGGCTTGAAAATAAACAGTACTTCCGTTGAACTATAAAATTGTAGGACTTGGCGGGCTCCAACAAGATGAGCCAACCTCTCCGGTATTTTTAAATGTTAATATCAATTTTGCTGAAAGTGTGACTTATTATTTTATGTTATTGTCAATATTAATGTTGATGTTGATATTTATAAATGGCTTGGGCAGTAACAAGAGTTTCTTGTGACTGTCATGGTTTATCCTGATACTCTCTCAAGCCCTACAATTATACCGTTTTAAGCAATTCCGTTTTAGTTAGAGAGAATTTATATTTATCTGTAATAAAATTGATTGTGGTGTGAATATTTTGGCGTCTGTTATTTTCAATCGCACAATGGAAGCAGAATGAAAATGACTGGACAAAGGAAAATTAGACCGTTAATCAAGGCATGGACGGAATGATTGAGAAATAAAGAGTACGAGTATATCTCAAACTTAATAGATCATATGGACCCCCCCTCTTCTTAATTCGGCATGCTCACTGACAGCTTCTAAATATCTATCATTTTCTTCGTCCTCGACACGTTGTTGTTTGCGCAAATGGAACTTGATTTTTGCATATGATTACTTATGGTTTAAGGATATGTTATCAGAAAACACTTTTCGGATAGGTCGTCCCCTAATCAATAGAAAATTAAAATCCAATGGGGTTGCATCGTATGTGGTACTATTTGACCGACATGTGGCGGTAAAATTAGGTAGTATTAACCGCGTGCAATACGGTTTTGCAGTTGAGTGAGTGATGATAATCATTTTATATTTTGGATTGCTTTGCGACCCTTTTCAATTAGCTAGAACTAGCATGTAGACGAGGGTTACGTTAGTAAAACATTTTTGACTAAAAACTATTTTTGCACTATAAGTTCTGAAATAAAGGTATTATAGATGTTATATAAAGATAGATACAGAATCACATAACTGAAACACAATGGCTTGTTGACTTTTCTGAATCTGCGAAAGGCATCTGAAACACAGTGGATCTAATCCTCGATACATGCGCTGTTGAAATCTGAGAACGCACTATATTTAAACGACTATCAAAGAGCACCATGGTGTATTTGAGGAAAAAAAAATTGTGTTCCTCCACGCAACGAGACAACCAGTGGCACTACTTATCTCATAATTTCACGAGTGGGTCATCTTCAATGTGTCCTTAAAAGCGCTAGCGACCTCGAGAACCTATTAATGAATATTTTGAAAAGAAGAAAAAGCATTTCAGAAATTAAATTGCGTTCTACTATTGATTACAATGAATATCAATAATACAATGAAAACAATCATCAATTACAATGAAATCTTGCTGGGAATTTTATTTCGCCCCGTCAATTTTACCGAATCCCCGAGTTATAATTGTCAGAACTGAATAAGCATCAGACTGTTACACCCAACTTCGCGGGTTCAAACCCGTTCGAAGCTCGGATTTTAAAGGGCGAAAAAAACCTTCGGAGAGGAAGTAAACTCGGCTGTCCCTTGTTAGTAGATTTACTGCATGTAAAAGATTCTCAAGCCTAAATGAGGCCTCTGAACTAAATTCAAATTGACTGTTTCGTCGCCCAAGTAATTCCTTCTTTCTTCTCTACTTGTAGAAGGAGCGTAACGAAATCAGCGTGGTCAAACGGAAGATCAAGCCTGATGGCTTGAGTCTCGCCACGTAAAATGAGGCAATTCAATTCATCACGCGTCCGCCTCGCTGCTGCCGATTAGACGCTGCGTACCGTGCGTCGCATCACAGCAACAAATAAATAATAGGTGCAAATAGAACTTCGAAAATAATTTTAAAAAAGTACGTGCTTGTAGACTTGTAAACTCTCATCTCAGAAACAGAAAAGATATACCTGGATTAAGAGACCACACGTTCACTTAAGAATACCGAAATCTTCCTTTTTTAAACCGTAGGTAGCACAACACCTCCCCTCCACCCGAGTTCTGTAACAACTCTCTCTAGTTCACGGCCTCGCACGTTGAGAACCCTTACTCTACATATCCCCTTATGGACGGTCGACGCCTCCAACAGCCACGAAACACATGTAAAGAATAGAGAAACTAGATACAATGTCCTTTCTCTCTGCGCAAAGACTGCTCACTCCGCCTATACTGCGGTTTTTACAGAGAGGCGTTTGACATTTGATCATCTGTTACGGTACCGGCCAATCGGGACCATCACGTCACTACAGTGAGGTCATAATAGT
The DNA here is from genome assembly GCA_964035755.1 of Teleogryllus oceanicus. NCBI lineage: Eukaryota > Metazoa > Arthropoda > Insecta > Orthoptera > Gryllidae > Teleogryllus > Teleogryllus oceanicus. The sequence continues at coordinate 66,215,312 of CAXIVR010000004.1, forward strand.
GACGTTTAGCCTTTCGATTGGATGGCACCGAAATAGCTGATTTACTTCAAACGCAGCTCTGGAAGAAAAAAAAACGCAGTATATTCTTTTACGCTTCCATACTCCTAGTTCTTCCGTACTCCGCAACTGCATCTCGCTTCTCCGCATCCCGCTTCTCCGCATCCGCTTCCCATCGTTGCATTCGCTTCCATCTCGCATCTCTCGCATCCCGCTTCTGACCTTGCATCTCGCTTCTCCGCATCTCCATCCCATCTCCTTCTCGCATCTCACTCCTTCTCCGCATCCGCTTCTCGCATCCCTTCCCATCTCGCTTCTCCGCATCTCGCTTCTCCGCATCTCGCTTCTCCGCATCTCCGCTTCTCCGCATCCGCTTCTCCGCATCTCGCTTCTCCATCCGCTCTCCGCACCTTCTCCGCATCCGCTTCTCGCATCTCGCTTCTCCGCATCTGCTCTCCGATCCTTCGCATCCCTTCCCGCATCTCGCTTCTCCGCATCCGCTTCTCCGCATCCGCTTCCCGCATCTCGCTTCTCCGCATCCGCTTCTCCGCATCCGCTTCTCCGCATCTCGCGTCTCCGCATCTCGCTTCTCCGCATCCCGCTTCTCCGCATCCCGCTTCTCCGCATCTCGCTTCTCCGCATCCCGCTTCTCCGCATCTCGCTTCTCCGCATCTCGCTTCTCCGCATCCCGCTTCCCGCATCCCGCTTCTCTGCATCCCGCTTCCCCGCATCTCGCTTCTCCGCATCCCGCTTCTCCGCATCTCGCTTCCCCGCATCTCGCTTCTCCGCATCCCTTCCCGCATCCGCTTCTCCGCATCCCTTCTCCGCATCCGCTTCCCCATCTCGCTTCTCCGATCTCGCTTCTCCGCATCTCGCTTCTCCGCATCTCGCTTCTCCGCATCTCGCTTCTCCGCATCCCGTTTCTCCCATCCGCTTCTCCGCATCCCGCTTCTCCGCATCCCGCTTCTCCGCATCCCGCTTCTCCGCATCCCGCTTCTCCGCATCCCGCTTCTCCGCATCCCTTCTCCGCATCTCGCGTCTCCGCATCTCGCTTCTCCGCATCCCGCTTCTCTGCATCCCGCTTCCCCGCATCTCGCTTCTCCGCATCCCGCTTCTCCGCATCTCGCTTCTCCGCATCCCGCTTCTCCGCATCCCGCTTCTCCGCATCCGCTTCTCCAATCCGCTTCCCGCATCTCGCTTCTCCAAATCCGCTTCTCCAATCTCGCTTCTCCGCATCTCGCTTCTCCGCATCCGCTTCTCCGCATCCGCTTCTCCGCATCCGCTTCTCCGCATCCCGCTTCTCCCATCCGCTTCTCCGCATCCCCTTCCGCATCCCGTTCTCCATCCGCTTCTCCGCATCCCGCTTCTCCGCATCCCGCTTCCACGCATTCAGCTTCTCCGCATCTCGCTTCTCCGCCTCTCGCTTCTCCGCATCCCGCTTCTCCGCATCTCGCTTCTCCGCATCCCTTCTCCGCATCCGTTCCCCGCATCCCGTTCTCCGCATCCCGCTTCCGCATCCGCTTCCCCGCATCCCTTCCCGCATCCCGCTTCCCGCATCCGCTTCCCGCATCCCTTCCCCATCCCTTCCCACGCCATCCCTTCCCGCATCCCGTTCCCGCACTATCCCGCTTCCCCGCATCCCTTCCCCGCATCCCTTCCCCATCCCGTCCTTCCCCATCCGCTTCCCCGCATCCGCTTCCCGCATCCCTTCCCCATCCCGTTCCCGCATCCGCTTCCCTCGCATCCGCTTCCCACATCCCTTCCCATCCGCTTCCCCCATCCCCTTCCCCATCCCTTCCCCGCATCCGCTTCCCCGCATCCCTTCCCCGCATCCGCTTCCCCGCATCCGCTTCCCCGCATCCCTTCCACCCCTTCCCGCATCCCTTCGCATCCCCTCCCTCCTTCCCCTTCCCCGCATCCCTTCCCCATCCCTTCCCCGCATCCCTTCCCCCCTTCCCGCATCCCTTCCCGCATCCCCTTCCCCGCATCCCTTCCCGCATCCGCTTCCCCGCATCCCTTCCCCGCATCCCCTTCCCCGCATCCCTTCCGCTTCCCCGCATCCCGCTTCCCCGCATCCCGCTTCCCCGCATCCCGCTTCCCCGCATCCCGCTTCCCCGCATCTCACTTCCCCGCATCTCACTTCCCCGCATCTCACTTCACCGCATCACGCTTCTCTGCATCCGTACGTTGCCCGCCCGCGCGTGACGCGTCCGCTCGCCTCGCCGCCGCCGATCAGAAAAGCGCGCGTCGCGTTGCGTCGCATCACCCTGGCGGTGCGGCGCGTTGCAGAAGCTCCCCTCCTGACGCAAGCGCCTCTGGATTTATTGGCACGCGCAGCCCGCAGCCTGCGCAGCTGCATGCACTCGCCGCAGCCAGCGCCGCGCGCACGACTCTGGCGGGGGAACCGCGGACGCAGGCAGACAACTCTCGCTATATTTTAATTATAATAACAAGGGAACAGCGGGCGAATGAGCATGAATGAATCTTATGCGTTTCCCGCTAGAGAATACGGGGTCGGTATCGGCTTCCCGGGGGTCGATGAAATTTGAAGGGCGTCAATGATGATCAAGGGGTCGATTGGGGGGTCAATTGCTGAATATGAAGTGACGACTGATCACTATAATGAAGACCCAATTGATCACAAACAAAACATTAATTAACTCGATCATTAATTGTTTCCTGATATAAAGCAACAAATATATACGTAGGCTAATAATTGGACTCGGACTTTTAGGTGCTACAAAACAGAAAAATATTTATTCTTATGTGATAAAAAGTAAAAAAAATATGTGTTAAAAAGACGAAAATATTATTATTTATTACCCATATTAAAAGAACAAAATGAACTGAAAGACATTAGATTTCCACCATTCTAATTAGAACGGAAAGGGCAGGATTATAAGTGCTGAAAATAAAACTATTGCTATTGTAAATGCAATATCACCGGTATTCATAGTTTTTAGAAGTTCTACAATGTTCCCATTTAACATGTTAGTGAAACTTTACGCATCACTTGAAAGCACTAACTTTTATTTACTCGTACATGCCAGGAATTTCTGTTTAATTGCCTGAACCGACAGCAGGGTTACAAATTGCTTTTAGACGTTTTGACAGGTCGTGACCCGGATTCACTCCACTCCATCAGGGGAAGTTCATTCCAAACTGGCACGTCTTTCACCATATCACCAATAACTCTGAAATGTAAAACTCCAAAATACTCAAAATATTAATTTATTCATGTACAATTTAGCGAATTACATAATTAATAATATTTGAATTTGAAAATTAATAATATTTGTTTGGTCCAAAATATTTGTTTTTATTCAAATTAATAAAAATATTTACTTTTAGGTGATACACCATTTGGTACATGAAAACTATGGGAAGCTACTTGAATTTTCACTTAACTTTCAACGCTCCAGATTATGAGAAAAAAGTGTATTTACCTGAACGTTCGGACACTACTAATAATTAATTACTAATTTGCTTCTGTTCTTTCGTATCCGTTGTCCATACTCGGGAGCTAAAATGTTTAGAAAACTCAAATTATAAGTACACTTTCACAACGATACACAACAATATCGCGAAAGAAAATAACCTTCGCAATCACTGGAGAAATGTTGCTGCAATTTCTTAAAAAACACTCAGTATTTTGTAACTATTGCACTGCAAAGAAGATTAGAACCTCATCTTTTCAACAGTGAAAGGTCTGCGATTATTGAAAGTAGAGATATTTACATGAGTATCGGTGAACGAAATTATTACCTTTAAGGAATTTATGTGCATTTGTTTGTGTTATGATTATAGATGCTGCATACCAGAGGTGGGATTCGGGGGGCGGGGGGCAACTACCCCCCTCAGTTTGGAACAAATTTTAAAAAATTGTATTTAAACGTATATTTCGCCGATCTTCAAATATACATTTTAAAAGATCTTTTTTCTGTATTTTGAGAAGAAATTTAAAAATAATTAAGCGAACAATATTTTTATTAAGCCGAGCTAATAAGATACATTAATAAATTGATGAACTTTAGTTCATCATTATAAAACGCACGGGATAATGCTCAGCGTTACTGTGAATATCCTGTATCAATAAATCTTTCGATTATATTTTTCTATTAATTGTTATTTAATAAGAAATTAAACTGTGTCATGCCTATAATCATGAGTCATAACCCTCGAATTAACTCTCAAAAAGAGAATTTCCCATTTATTATACACATACGACACTTAGTTCTCAAATTTCAAAATATAAAACAAAATCCAAGCAGCTATAAGTTATTTTATTTATATGCATATATTATATTTATGCGTTATGATAAAATACATATTGCGAGCAATACAGATCATTAAAAAGTAAACTGTTTAATACAAGCATACCGTATACTGCTTTTCGTACATTTTTATTAAAATCAACATTATTTAAACAAAGAGAATTTTAATTAATTTTTTAGAAGACGATTTTTTTATAAAATATACCCCCACGTTTGCCCCACTCCCCGAATAAAAGATCCTAAATTCAGCCTCTTTTGCATACATTACACAAAACAGAAGGGGGTCGATGAAGCAAACAATTTTCTTAACAGGGCCGACGAAAAAAAGAAAAAAAAGAAAGAAAAAAGGAGAGAATCATTGCACTAAAGACACTGCTCTTTCGATTAGCACCTGGGATGCAGTATCTATCGCATTGTTTTCGCACAGAACACTATCTACTATTTGGAAGGGCCGTGAAAGTTTTTTCTTCGCGCATATTTTAATTACGAAAATAATAATGAAATAAAATCCGCTCAAACGGAACAGTTTCTCACAACTACACATTCTATTAGCAGTCAACCGATGAAGTACAAATCAGTACGCTATCATTAGAATCAAACGAGGTTCCGGAGAACAGATATACGCACACAGTTAAGATTCTTTGGCGAGGAGGAACGCCTACAAATATTGGCTTCAAAAACCACTGTATCTGCGGTAAACGCAGTCCAGATGATACATATACAGTTGCTGAAATTGTAAGAAAACTAGAACTCTGGAAGGATAATGGGTTGAACAATTTTTATTATTTATCGTATCTTCGCACCCCGTAATTACATTGTCGATATGACAGAACAAACATTTAAGAAAATGTTCACGTCGAATTGTATAATTTTTTTCTTTAGTCTGTTAAAAACTGGGCTCATATAGATGCGACATGGTACGTTCTATTATAGTCCGAACGGAGTACTCAATGCAAAAATGCACACGCATAGGAAGATTTTTCAAATGAAAAACGGGAAGGGTAATATTAAATAACATAATAATCAATCTATAAGTATTCAGCACCTTGATAATCAATAAATATGAACCATATTATGAATATGCGAACTCAGAAAATTATGTACTACATTCGACTTCTGAACGAAGTGGAATGCATAGGGGGAAGGATCGAGGAAGGGGTGCTATTTTCGGCCGACTATTAGTACCCCCGTTCTTCTTGTCAGATATCTGTCTACTCAGAACACATCAGTTGATTTGATGCTTTCGAGCACGTCGACTACTATTAGTGCAGTGCATGTCTTTTTCGCGCGAGGTTGCGGTGTTCCTCCGTAGCTGGATGGCGAGATCCGGCGCCGACATTCACGTCGGCTGGTGGAGGTCTTCCCCTTCCAGGTAGCTCTCCAGAGGAGCACCGCCCTAGCTGGGTCAAGCTCTAAGCTCCCGATATTTGCAGTAGTGTAGTGCATGTAAGAGTAAGTACGTGCAAGTAAGGAGAGACAAAGGCCAAAGAAGAGGAATGAAAGATCGCGCTGTCCGGGACAGTTTGTTAGGGAATTTTTTTGGGTATATTCCTAGATTGAACGGCCAAATCTCGGAAAACTACCGATCGCAGCCGGTCGCTACAATTCTTCTCCAGATTGCGGCTGAGTTCGACCTAGCTATCTAGCCAGTGTCGAAAATCCTGCCACTGTTGGGTGGGGTCGAGTCGAGACGAGTCAAGTCGAGTCGAGTCGAGTCGAACCGGAGGACATTCCGGTCAGAATCGCAGCAGACTCAGCTCATTGAGCTTAGCACATCCTATTGCCCCCACTTCAATCACTTCGACATCCTGATGCACATTCATCAGCCTCGCACACCTTTACACCTGTGAGATCCGTAGACCCATAATGTCTCCGACAAACACAGCTGCCAACGACCCAACGGCACGCACATTGTGCGAGGTCCGTGATCCTATTGACAGCACAATACTCCCCCTGTTCTCACGCAGATCAAATCGCCCGACCACATCCTAACATATATAATCCTAATATACTCTCATATATATATATATATATATATATATATATATATATATATATATATATATACACACACACACACACACACACATCAGTGTCGTGCATTCTATGGAATGAAGGGAATGAGTCATTCCTCTAAGCAAAGCAGAAAAAGAATCCTTTCGATATTTAAAATATTCGTTGCTTCTGGGCAGAGCAAAACGTTTACTCAATCTAAGATTCTGAGCAAAGTACCAGTGGTTGAACCGTAACAATCGATGTTTTCAAAACGGTGTGTAGTTTCATCTCGTGACATCAGCGAAGCTTCGTTCTTGTAGAGGGGCTGGCGTTCGACTTCGTCATGTGTCGGGGCAAGTCGGCTTCGGTTCGTGAGTGCGCGAGAATGAATTTTCTAATACGTTCCGTTGTGATCGACTGGTAGCTATTTCAAGTTCAAAAGAATTTTGCCTTTTTGAGAGTGTTTGATACAAGCGCGAACTTACATCATAATACAATGTAAGTATAAAGTACATAATAATATCGAGAACGTTTATCTTAAGGTAAAGAAAGTGTTCTAAAAAACTAATTCTTTGTGTTCCGTTGTGCAGTTCTCCCTTGCGGGAAGGGAAAGCCTTGGCAAACTCATACCGCGCAGTAGTCGTGGCATCTAGCGAGGAAAGTGGAAACTAGGCAGGGAACCAAAGGGGAGGCACGATGACAGATTTAGGGGGTCCTTCCGGTCCCTCTCCTGTCAACTTTTGCACGCTACGCAATTTCCAGTTGTTGATCAGTGACGAGAAGCGACACTGAAGTAAAAATTCTCTTGTGTTTTCGGCCTTTTTGTTATTGTTTTGAGCAGTGGTATCGTGAGTAGTGCTGTCACTTTGATGTCATCGAGGAAATTTGGAAGCAAATAAAAGGTTACATGGCAGGAAAGAAAGAAAAATGTACGATATCTGAGGGGCAAAAGCTCATGAATGAGACTGTGGAGAGGACAACAGCAGAACAATGGCGCAATGAGGTAGGTCATATAACAAAAGGTAATTTCGAAGACATGGGAAGACGAAGGAATTGTAGAACAAAATTTTGAAGAAATTATTTCTCTTCAATATTAGAGTTCCATCCCTTCCAAACAATCATCAGAGGGAAGTGACTGAAATAAGTGGAGTATTTCCTTTATAACAGTAATTTGTTTGACAGTTAAAACTGTGTAAATAGTGTAAATCTAGTAGAAATTCTTGTTTGTAATGTTAGAGAACATCTCGGGGTAAATTAATGTGCTTCGAGAAGTGGAGAGCAGCATTTGATATAGGACGAAAACTGCAGTTGTGACGACGACACATGCAGTCATCCACCCACTAGTCTTTCTGTCACTGTGATCGGGTGGTCCTCGCCACTCCGCCCCCAGCCGCTCTAGCACGTGCTCAGCCTCCCGGCGTGGTAACGCCGCTCCCCACCACAGCCCGCCCTCAAGTCGGTTCTTATTTTAATCGGACCACAGGCACGATCAATTGTCTGGAGGATAAAACATTACTGATATTTCGAGGAATCACCGTACACAAGGATTGCACACGTAAGTTTGGATCGTATTCGCCCTTAGTCTATTATGGGATAAATTCTACCAGATTTGCCGCGAGAGTAGATACCTAAAATAGTACAATAATTGCATTCAGAGCAAAAGCAAGAAATACAAGTTGCAGGAAAAAGAACTAACAAAACATGAAATTTGTCCGAGGAATTTAATCAAGCAAAGAATCCAGAAAATGTGAAAGAAATCAGTAGAATGCACATCACTTCCATTGTTTGTAAAGATAGCGAAAAACATTATTACAGAACTGTATACATGTATTTTCAAATCAACATTCACCATATATGAAAGCGTATGCTCTTATTTTCCATTTTATGAAAGAAAAACATATTCTTTAATGCACAGATGGATTTTATAAATTTATATTAATAATTTTAAATAACAAAGTACTCGATAAAATAGGTTAAGAATATAAGTCACATAAATACCGAATTATATTTGTTTATGATGTTAGAAAGCATTTACGCAACGAAATTTTCCCTGGGGTCCGTCTTCTCCCAGGCGACCAGTTACGTTCGTTTGCAAGACGCAATCTTCCCCGGGCTAATATTCACATTTTGTGAAAATTCATATCATTAACTGTTTAACGTTTTTTATACTTTGGACTTCAAAAGTGCTTCTCCAACTAAAATTGTCACCGCACGCCACTGATATACATATAGAAATACTGGATTTTGATATAATAAGAATTAATAGTGATCACACAAGTAACAGAGGAAATCACAAACGAAGGGCTAATGGCTTTTTAGGGAACGAAGAAAATATATTTTTCATAACATAATTCCATTTTGTTTACAATAATTAGCTGTGGCGATAGTACGCACAGTACGATTTCTTTATTTCTCATTAAATAGTTTATTCATATATCTCAGAACCGAGAACATTTTTTAAGATTCGTTTTAATCAGCACTTTACCAAATTAAAGAACTGTCGTTTCACGCACAAGTTCAAGTTCAATATTCCATGGGAATAGGATGTCTCGCATAGTTTTCATTAGCCAGCTCTAATGAAACCTAACGGTGCCCACCGCTGTGAGGGGTGTCAGGATTTGCAACTGCCACGCCGATGTATTGTTACAGCACTCACAAATCAATTCCATTGCTTCGCAATCTTTGAATTCGCCTTGCCAGTCGCGCCTAGTGAAAGTGAGCACAATATGTGTGTCGTTCTGCGTCATTGTTAATGTCACGGGAGTCGAGGTCATTCAAAGTGTACGAGGAACATCAATAAGTATATTCCTAGAATGACAATGCCTCAACACTTTCCCATTCACAACGCCGTCCATCTTTTAACAATTTACCTTAAATTTCAGAAATGTAACATATTAACAATGTGAAAACGGTACTACAGTTTCAACATGCAATAATTAATTGCAGATATAAATAATAACAAGGTTAGTAAACACACGCACACAAAAATATTCACTCAATTTCCACATTTTCAAATAGCAGCAACTAACTATGTGTACCCTAAAATGTTGATATTTCTAAAGCTAAACAAATGGCTATTAGGGCATCACGAAACCCACAACCATCAGTGAACAAATCCCAAATGTTTCGTGAAGACAGTTCTTCGCACAAGAAAGCTCTTTCATCAGCCGGAACATCAAACAGCTTCACGGCCCGCTCCCCTCCCGGGCGTGCTCCAGATGCAGCTGCTGTGGACCCTCTCTCCCATTGAAAACGCGGTCGCGGCCCCGGCACCCGCTCAAGGTCGCCCTATTCCAACCCGAAAGTGAGTGACGCCGTTTGGCAACCCCTGCAACGCTCGCTAGCGCATCGCCTCGCACCTCTAGCCCAGCCTCTTCACCCAGGTCCGTTGCCAGCACATAAACATAACACTAAAAAAACGCGTCTGCGAAATCACAATCGTTGAGATCGGCGCGAAAATAAATAAATTAAAAAAAAAAAAAACTTGAAATCACCTACCGCTAGGGTGCGTCGCCACTTCGTCTGCGCGCACCCACGCCGGCCTCCGGGTGATCGTCGGTCACTGCTTCCTTTGCCGCTCAGCAGGTCCCTCTCCACTGCTTGCTTCACTCACGCCGCCGCCTCCACCGCCGCCCGTGCAGCGGCCTCGCACACACTGCGGAGCTGCTGCGCGAAGGCGCGCGCCCGCCGGCGACGGTGGCGCGCCTGGCGGCCGCCCGGCGCACTCGAGCTCTCGCCGCACAGTGCGCCAAAATGACACTGAGTGTGTGCACAACATATTTATTTGGGCATTGGTCAACGATCATCTCAAAAGTCAAAAATGTTAAGGTAGTTTACGAATACTATTCTGCGATTTATTCAGAGCTGCGTTTGACAGGCCATCAGCTGTTACAGTGTCATCCAATCGGGAGCTTACACGTCACTAAGGAGGCGTTCAACCTTACGATTGGATGACACCGTAACAGCTGATGAACGTCAGATGCAGCTTTTAATAAATCCAAGTATAGTGGTAACTCGTGCAATTAAATCGCACGGGAAGTTCAAAGCCGAATTCAATTTTACTTCCCAGGGTATTTATTTATCATATTCATCCATTCAGACAGGAAAAGGAATGAATTTGATCTAAAGTGTATCCCCGCCCTGGATTGCCTTGTCCTGCCTTACGCCGAACTGCCCCTACCCACCCTGCTCTTTTCCACAGTCATCGCCTGACCCACTCCTGCGCGCCTTACCCTGCCATGTTCACGACGATAACAGTTGCATTCATCCTGAAAATTCTACTTGCCGTTTCAGAAATGTAATGGAAACACGCCGAAAAACGTAAATGCGATTTCTAACTGCACTACTGTAACTGCTCTTTTCCCCTCTAATATACATTATTATATAGGGATTATCTGTTATCAGGTAAATTTATATTATCGTGGGTTCGATAGTCTGCCTCTATAGGAATTCAGTTAAAACAAAAAACAATACGTAGTATTTTAAACCCCCCTCTTAGTATTTATTACAGGAATTTTTATGATGTTTTCTGCTCCTGTTACTTCGGTTCCAGTTGTAACTAATATCACCTTTGCTGTGACTGACTAACAAGAAAAACAACAAAAGAAAACAAACATACACACTTGACCCAACAATTTATTATTAACGAAATAACTTTTTTTTACAATTCCCTCCGCTTAGTTGCATGCTTGGCCGTTCCCTCCTTATAATTAATTCTAAAATATGATAATACATTTTAATTTTAATTATGCCAAGACTTGATCTTCTTACATTAATCATCAAAAAATTTCAATCAAAGCGTCCCCGTCTTACGTTTCTGAAGTCTCTGCCTACTTGACCGATGTGTTCGTTCCGATTCCATTTACCATATTTTATGCTCCCTCGATGTCCATAACACCACACACGCAAGTTTCCTTCGTTACTGCCTTTTAGTTCCATGGTATAAAACACCTCCCACCTAGTCACGCTGTTTACACTCTGCCATTTTTGGCTAATCGGGAGAATAGCTACCCCCCCATGTCAAGGCTACATTAAGTCACATACGTTTCTAAGCAATTGTTTTTTTCCATTCAAATAGGTTTGTGTGTCTACTGAGATGGAAGGTATGAATTATCTTAAAAGTGAGTGTTCCCTTTAAAATAAATTCTCTTAAAAGTGAGGGAGGTATATAATACAACGTGAGCGCCGGAGCGACAGCGGAGGCGCGAACCAGGTCTCGAGAGCGAGGGCCGGAAGGCCCTCGCGAACGTAGCACGTTGGATCCGTCGGGTAGCGACGTGTGGTAGCACGTCGCGGACCACTTGGTGAAAAAAATGCGTTGGTTAAAGAATTGTGTAGGTTATAAAATTAAATTTATAGCGTGAAAAATACGAATAATAAGTTCACTTAATGAGAGGATGTTGCTACGGAGATTTATACGAACAGGGGGCTTTGGAGCAGGGAGTAGCTATTCTCCCGATCTACCCCATTTTTAAACCGTAACTACGCCGACAACGCGAGCAACCCTCTCTCTCGATCCGCTTGCTATCAGCATCAGCTCTGCTCTGTCTTTCCCAACCCCCAGGTCGGTTCTCTTCTTTTGTTCATATTGTGCGCCTTTCATTTCATTCCGCGCACGATCTCTTATCCTGATTGGCTGTTCGTTCGTCCATGTTAATTTATTTATTCCTTGACCTTTGTCATCTTACTTTTTCGTAAACTACTTACCCCACGGATTTTCTCACATGTCCTTTCTTACTTGAACAAAACATTTACGTATTCTGCTACTCGCTCTTCAATTACTCGTATTAATTTTTTTTTCTTTTTCCTAAACGATCGGGTTTTTGCAACACTTCCTTCGGCCATTGTTGCGCCTATCGTGTTTAATGCGATATGTTACATTTATATTATTCTACCTTGTGATATTACTCTCCCTTGCGCACAAATGATGCGCTGCGACTTTCCTTCTTCCATGGTATCGCCAGAAGTGGTTATTTATGTCTCCGCCAGTTTGTACTTGATGTCGACATTTCAAAAAATACATTCCTTAAATATTATTAAATTTATGTAGCATAAACAAATGTGTAAGTTACATGTGCAGATATCCAAGATTTCCATCTTTCCTTATTAGCTGAGATTGAGTAGTTCATTCGGGAAAGAGATGTTTACAAAACACGTTTTAGAAAATTAGGACAAACTCCTATGAATATACGTCTAACTCTAATGAATGGTTTTAGATCTTTCTTTACTCATTCTTGGAATAATGTTTTGACATGCTGGAATGGTATCAAGTAAGATATTTGGTTTCCTTGTTCTGTTTCGGATGGCTTTAATTTAATTTTCGGGTTTTCGGGTTTTTGTTGGGTTAAATTTAATGACCCATTCACAATTTTTTCAAAGCGAATATAAGTTAAGAGAAGTTTCATCAACATTGGAACTGAAGTAATATTAATACAAATTTGACAAACAAGAAAACATCTCACCTATCGTGAACATTTTTAAGATATCAATTTGCTTACATTATTCAAGACTCGCCGTTAGATGATGTTCTTTTTCGAATATTATTTCCCTTTCATAAGCATTTGTGTAGTACATATTTTGCATTTTTTATTACAATACATTCCGTTCCCTACTGATAACACATCTAGGGATCACATTCTTTCATATAAAGGAAAAATAAATACAATAGAAGTTCGAAACGAGGCCATGGTAGAATACATTATTTTTTTAAATATATAGAAGATGGATGTAATCTGTTCGAAAAAAATAAATCTTTAAATAAGGTCAAGTACAATTTTTGGGGGGGAAAAAGAGAAGTTTTCGCGTAATTTTTGTTTGCATTTAATGTAATTTTAAAAAATTCTAAAATGGCTCTAATTTTGTTCTTTGATTTTTTTCCCTCGGTTTGAGTAAAAAAAGGTTACAATATGACATATGTCTTATTTTCATTGAATTCCTGAATTTTCGAACGGTGCAAAAGTTAGAATTAACGCGAGAAATATCCAAAAGTAGGGCTACCTTTGAGAAAAAAATAAAAGAGGTCATCTTCGTCAACATATCAGCTTTATTAAAATAGCCGGCTTTCGACGGCTTTGCCATCATCGTCAGTCTCGCTGCTTTCGGCAAAAGTCGGTAGACTGTGCTTCTTTATTTCTTATCAAAAGAATGTCAACAACACCACATCAGAATTCCCACAATACAGGGCTACCTTTTCCAACGTTTTTTCATAAGTCCTAATTGGATATGTAAAGGAGGAAGTGAAATTATATTAAACTCGACCCTTTTCCTTCCTTTCAAATTCTTTAGAAGACAATCTATTCTGATTTGCGAAATTTTACCTCAACTCTTACGTCACCAATGAAGCAATATTTGTCTTTGTGCATCAAACAGATTTTCAAAGAAAATTCATGTTAGATAAGGCTAAAAGATTCTTCGCCTGTATTTTGAAAATGAGACCATCTAAACAATTTTCAATGCAAAATAAATTATGAGCACAAAGTTAATCAGTAATCATTTATTTTATGCCCGAAACTATTTGGCTCTTGTCTAGTGATTCAATGGCCAGTTCCGCTAAGTTGATCTTAGCACTAAAATCAACCCCAGTTGAACGGCTGCCCATATTAAGTCACATTCCACCCCCCGATCTACGACACAAAGCCGCTCTTAGCAGAGAATTCAATCGTATACAGGATAACCGCAACCTCCCAATCCATCAAGATGTCAACACTCGTGAAAGAAATAGGCTGAGATCCAGAAACCCAACCTTGGATACCGCCCAGGAGTTACATACATCACAGTTCAACTTGATAGACACCTGGGAACGCACCTGGACAAAGATCCGACCACCACTCTGCTGCAACTTTCACTGCATAAGAACACCCCCTGCCTTTGATCAACCACGCAAAATTTGGACAACCATCAATAGAATACGGACTAATAATGGAAGATGCGCGGACTCCCTACATAAATGGGGTAAGGTCTTGACGCCGAACTGAGACTGTGGAGCAACTAGACAAACCGTACGCCACATCATAACGGAATGCCCTGATAGAGCGTATGACGGACCATTTGAGGATTTCCTGACGGCAACTAGTGCTGCAATTGAATATATTAAAAATTTAAATGTTTGCTTATAAACTTGTATTTTGTGAATTGTATTCTGTTTGTTTTGTTTTTGGTACAAAATCTTACATTTCTGCAGATAAGTTGTTTATATATATCACCATGTGTATTACATGTGTATTACCATACGATAAATAAATAAAATAAAATCCGCTAAGTTGTTGTGAATACATTGAAACGTTTCTGTAAACTCAAAATAGTTATTTTTTTTAGATACTTAACTTACGGGCCAACCATAAATTACGTGAGGCCTTTTGGGTGAGGTAGGGGGTCAGGCGACTGTCATCTACGTGGGGGAAAGGGGGTTGTGTCGGTCATTTCCACGCTATTTTCGCTAAAAACAGTGCTAAATTGTGAGAAAACTGAGACAAGTTAAGTGCTAAAAAACTGAGACAGTGCTAAATTGTGAGAAAACTGAGACACGTTTCTATACTAAAATGTGGCTAAATCTTACACATTAATTTTTATCGCAGTATTTGATAAAAGGAATATAACAAAAATGTCCTAACTTTTTATCATTAATGAGATAAATCTAATTACCTCTATTTGTACAGAAATTTAAAAAAATACGGAGCGTTTGGCAAAAACAACCGAACTTTTGTTAAAATTTAGTCTTAAATAAAATTAAGCAAATTATTTTTTTAAAATAAATTCTAATGCAATCGATCATATAAGGTATTGTGACCATTCGAATGTTCAACAAACGAATTTGGCGCCGCCGCTATGACGACACCACTTTATTCCAAAAAGGAGGGGTGTATCGGAGGTAGGGAGGGGGTTCTCTCCACCCGTCCGTTGAGACGTCACTAGGCAAGAGGGCGAGAGAAAAACGTTCTTGTTGTATTCCAGACGGGATAGAATGAGGTTATCTGAAGAAAAAAGGTATTAGTACTCTACATTTTTGTTAATACAGAATAGATTGTGATCAGTGCTTCGGTTGATAGAATGCATTGTGTTAGAAAATACGGTTTCTGTTAAATAGAATCATAAGCATTCAATAGACTCGTTTAAAAGAAGACAGATTGCAAGAAGTTTTGTAAATAGAGGCTAACATTTACAAACTGTTTCCGCTTGTGCAATGGCACGTAGAACATGTGGTCTGTAATAGTGTGCGTAACGAATCACAGTTCTTTCTGAACAAAACGAGAGTGTTACAGAATGTTATTGTATTTACTATGTGACTATTAAGTATTTCAAATTACGCATTGAGTAAAATTCAGAGTATTATGGAATGAGACATTCATATTTGTGCTTCATCTTTGCTTGTATAATTCTCTTAAAGAGTGCAAGACTAGATAATTTATCCTATTATACTGATTATGTAAACGATTAATATGACAGAAGAGTCATAATGGGCTACATTTCTATATGTATTTCACCCTAACATTTAAGCACTTGTAAATTTTCAAGAATGTGTTCATGTTGATCTCAGAGGGGATTACATGTGTTTGTCATGTGGAGTTTATTTTCTGATTTAAAAGTCTCTGTGGTGTTAACATTGAAACAGAACAGTATTCTGAAGAGGCATTCACTTGTTCCATTTAGATCTTCAAGATGGGATTATTTTAAGAGTCATTTAAGAAAAATACCTTGCAATCAATTCTGCACCTAAAGAAAATAATAATTCAGTTAGTGTTTTTATACTTATACACCAGTTTGATAGAGCACTTAGGAATGTGATAATATTGAGTGAATATTACTTTACTATCATATCATTCTTTATTTTCTTTTGAAATCTGATTAGTGCTAGTGTTCAATTCTCGCTTTAGTCATAAAGAAACTAGCAAATGGACAAATGATTGTCTCCAGAAGCAAACAAAGCTTTGTTTAAATTTCAGTGAAGCTTGTTTGTGTTGTTTTGGGGATATGTGTTTTTTATTGTGTAATGTTTGTGTTTTTTATCATTGTTTGTGGATTGACATTCTGTATTTTGGTAAATGTAAAAGAAAACGTCCAATTATAAATGTTCGTGACTATGACTTTTTTTTTTTCAAATCTTCATTGATAAAGAACCCCGAATATATATATATATATATATATATATATATATATATATATATATATATATAGTCTCCTAAGATAGATGAGTCGCAGCATATTGGTCAATAGGGAGGGTCGGTAAGAAAAATCAGATAGAAAAAGCGATCAATTTTTGATACCGCCCTAATTCGAGCATTTTATCGTATAGTTAAACACTACGGGTTTTATTTCACGTAATTTCACACTCTAATAAAACACATCAGTTAAAATTATTCATTCGTAATAGAATTAGGATTGTGAATTCTCACATCACCTTCAGAGTGAGTTCAGGGCTCTTTTGAAAGCTTGAGGGTCCTCAGAAAAACATTTAAGACGCCCTAACCTAGATCATATCATGTTTCATTACTGTTTTTTATTTTGTCCGCGTGTCTGCCCACTTCGGCCCACTGTACGCCGGGTCCTGGCCACTCCCGCTCTCAAGGAAGGGTCGCGTCGCGTCGCGTCGCATCGCATCGCGGCGCGTCGCCTCCTTCAATTTACCCAATTCATCGGCACCGCGCGTCTCCACAAAGTGAACCCTACTGAACATTCCGTTTCACACCAACGCGATCGGCTGGAGTTTTTGTGTAATTGTTGACGACACTGAAGTCGTAAAACACGACGTCTCCTGGATACATTACAGACGTTCTACTGTACATCGATGAGCTCAGGAATCATGTTTGGCAGCGTCGAATGACGCCCACTTGAGAATTCCACTAGCTGCGATAGCTCAGAGGTCGAATGTTGAGCGCGAAGACCAAGGGTTTTCGTTGCGACGGAGGCGAATTTTATTATAGCTAAGTGACTGGGATGAAGTCAACCATTGTTTTGGCGAGAATTCTAGCGAGCGGCTGCTCTAATTTGTAGTTTTCCATGGTTCCGAACAATACCAAGAGAGTGCCAGAGAAGTACTTTAACAATTGGGCCACGAAATCATTCCCTTCTCATTTTCTCCTCTCCTTTCTCCTTACATGCACACGCGCACACACGCACGCACACACACACACACACACACACACACACACACACACACACACACATGCCGAGAGACGATTTGAGAATTTTATACCCTGACGCTACTGCGGTGATGTGCCGGAGGGGACAAACACATAATCCGCCGTACCTACTCAAGAATTTTTAAAGTAATTCAAATAATCCCGGCGAGGCCCCATTCAAAACACACACACACACACACACACACACACACACACACAAGAACGCTATTCCCTCTTCTGGGGGAGCACCTTAGAACATCGATGAGTCAGCTGAAAACAATTTCCCGATGAAGTTATGGAAGTAATAGGTTTTGCTTGAAAAAAAAAACTTGTAATTTTTGTAAATAGTTGACAAGCATGTTTTCCACAATTCGAAAGGTTCTGGACAACATAAAAGCACACGCTTCTCGCATTACGTTCAAGAGAGTTTTTCTTGACTTTCCACCAGCAGCAGCCGCTGAGCTAATGCAGTGCTTGGTAATGTAGTACAATTTCTTTTAACTCCATCTGCTAATCTCGGAGGATGGAGTCTGTTTGGGTGAGCCGGAGATCATCATTTCGCGTATTATTTGCTCAAGAAACAAGACAACACCAAAAAATGAAGCGCCTTCCTAAATTTACAAATATGGAATAATTCAGGTATCATTACATCTACTTATAATTGAATGCTCCGAACAAATCTCGGAAAACTGATTTTTTCATCACAGGTCATCCACCATTTTGAAGAAGAGTTTCTGTTGGTTATTTTTTGTAAATCTGTCGAATAAAGAAAATTATTTTAGGGCAGCGAAATTACTCATCAGTACATTATAATTTATTTCCATTTCCGTTCACTGTGAGTTAAATTAACCCTTTCTTGTTCCCAGACACTAACGTAGTTTGTTTATCCCTGCAAGCTCGCATTACATTATTATTATTATTATTATTATTATTATTATTATTATTATTATTATTATTATTATTATTATTAAATGATTTGATTATAATTAAATGATTAAATATGTTATTACAGTTAATTAAATTGTTATTATAGTTTACTGTTTTACAATAACTATCACAGATTGTACTAAACGAATATATAATTTTATTAAAAGAGTTATTTTATCGCTAATATTACCAACATTTGTTATGGGTGTTTCGGTTTTCAATTAAATCGAGATATTCTTTCGGACATGGTAGGAGAACGGCATCCGCTTCAAGCCAATTGTGTGCAGAAAATGCGCGAGGAGGAAAGTATACGTGTATAACCAGAAGATTTCACAAACAGGAAAAGGTCACACACGATCCGACCTCTCGTGAACACTACCTCCACGTACATTCGCCTTCAAAACATTGTAGCCAGATACTTCCACACATCCGCATTATGTGGCCAGGGGAAACTGAGTGAAACGATTTTTGGCACAATCGGTTGACGATGTACAAATTACATAACCAAGACTTCATAATATCTGTTGCGGGTTAAATGTATTAAGCCGGCCCTAGCAATCTGCCTCGTTCCACGTTTTCAACGCAATATCTGCACGCTAGTCCCTTTTCATCTTTCACTGATTCTTGAAGTTCTTCACAAAAATTTAATTTGAAATACAAAAAAAGTTATTTTAGCTCATTCGAATTGTATCTGAGTTTACGGTCGTAATGTTATTTGACGAACTCACGCAATAAAACATTTAATTGCCCATTTAATTCGGATATAATTTCTTAAATTAGTGATGGTGCTACAAAACACACACACACACTCGCATATTTCCAACTTTAGCAATTTTCAGAAATTTACAGAATTCAGCGAAAATAAGACCTGCACACAAAATGTAGAAACATATAAAAAGATCTGTTTACAATATGTATGAAACTTCAAAGATAGGCACATGTTTTAAAGATAAACCAACTAATTTTAAATGGTCGACAATATATTACATATTAATACTTTGGTTTATGATAAAGATGACAAATACATATATCTTGAAAAGAAATATTTTTTCTCGTTGTTTTTTTGTACTCTCTAAGGAGAACGAATGACTAAGTATTATGCCAACTGCCGTGATGGAATCTTACAAGATGCGTAAGTTCCCAAACAAAAAGTGTACGCGGATTGCGCTCTTAAGTCGCGCGCACTTCTTCAGGCAGGGGTGAGGTACGCAGAGAGCAAGCAATCGCCATACAATTTATTCCTTGGGCGTGCCCGGCTACTCGTTCCAAGAGGTCCTAGTACCAGCTTGCAGGCTTAGTTGTCTCGTATTACTGTGTAGTGATACACTATTATAAAAGATAGAAGATTGTGAATATGGTTCAAAGGCTTTGGTTTTACAATGCATTGAGACTTGAGACGCAAAAAACTTGGGTGAGGAAGAGAAAAATAACAGAAGTAACTCGGAAGAAAATATCTATTTCAGTGTTATTGGAAGCAATATGCGATGTGTCGCCTCAAAATATCAAAAAAGCCTAATGCGGTTCTCAGTGACTCAACTGAAACAATGTAGTGAGAAATTCAAAAGAAGAGAACGCAGCTTCAGGGGTTGCAGAGGAAGCCACATTCAGTAACGTTACTGATATTTTGCTTTCTCTTTACCAGTCACCATTAGCATGACTCACGCAAATCTCCCAGGAACTCACACCATTAATCCTATGGAACTTTTTGAGTGAGCGAGGAGTAATGAAAGAAATTTCGTTTATTTTCACCTACGAAGAGCCATTGAGAAAGAACGAAACGCTGACAAGTGCAGCGGTGGCGGCTGCGGCGGCGCGGAAGTGGAGGCCAGTTCGCGCCGGAAACACATTTTTATTTATAACTTTTAATCTGTTCTAGTTTCTATTATCAACATTACAGATAGTAAAAAAGTAGTTTCAATAGTAGTTTTTCAAAAATTGCATTAATTAAAAAATTACATTTTCATATGTTGAAATTTTTACTATTTGTTTTATTTCCTTCTTGTCACAGATCGGTGGTAAAATATTATCTTTAGTAGAAAATTATCCTTGGTGTCCCTTGTGTAAGTACGTGTTACATTAAATTTTTGCATGTTTGCTTGTTAACAGAAAAGTAGTGGCGCTACAACAGCACATACTTGTTTTATTTCTAACTTTGGCAATTTTCGAAAATACCGAGAATTTGCCAAAAATTACTCGCTATGGAATAGAGAGACGATTTTCTCCAAAATTGATATTCCCCAATCGATCTGGTTGATGTCCAGGGCCCTTGAATTTGATATCGATATTTTAATTTCCGGGGTACTTTACATGAAGCTCCTGGGGCATTTTCAAAATTTAAAAAAATGGCTTCATTGTTTTTTTTATTAAATTTTGTTGTTGGATAGTGTGAAGGTCGTTTAAGAGAGTGATGCAGGTCTTATGTTCCCTGAATACTCTAATTTTTTTTGAAAACTGCCAAGATTCAAAATTGTTTTCGGTGTCATCCTACAACTAAAATATTAAAGATACCGATTTTCCCTTAAAAAACCTTAAAGCCGGCCCGGTGGCCGAGATCGCTAAGGCAGTAGTGTCGTAGTGATCTCGGACCGAAGGGTCGCGGGTTCGAGTCCCGCCTCGGGCATGGTTGTAATTGTGTTCGCCCTTTCACCCCTTATCATCAATCACCATATCGTTTCATCCACATAGTTACCATACCGTTAACAGCAATAGTGGTCGCTAATGACCTTAGATGTTGAAGCGACCTTAAATAAACCAATAAAAAAAACCTTAAAGATTCCTTAAATATATATTTTTGAAATAGGGCATGTATAATTTTTATACTTTGAGTACTTTTCGAGTAATTTTGCATGAAAATAAGGGCGAAAAAGTACGTGCGGTTTTAGCACCACGCCTTCTTTAATATAATTCAAATAGGTTTAAATACTTTCTAAAATATTAATTTGTAAATGTATAACGAAACCTCGAATATAAGAATGAACAAATAAGTAAGAAATAATAGTATACAAATTCTAACTTACGAAGTATCCAACTGCCTGGAATCATTTCTCATATTGCGTTCACGAAGCGCAGGATATTCGGAGCGGGCGACTATGTTTGACACCAAATTACACACAAATACTCATATTTTTGAAAAATCCAACATGACTTTATTCAAATATATGTTTTTGATTAACATTTTTCATTAAAAAAAAGTGCATTTTCACAATTGTAGCTGTAGGAAGAGGCCGAAATTATTTCAATTTTCGAAATATCAGGCATTTCAACGAACATGAGACCTGCACCATTCTCTTCTTTGTTCATATTAGTTCAATTTGTTAAAGTTTTTCGGAACGCGTTTGTCATTTTTCTTTAGTTTTTGTGATCATAGCCAATGGACATGTTCAGATGTTTTGCTGCTGCTGATTAATTGATAAGTGTTTTCCATTTATATTATGGCAAATCGATGTGAAGTTTTAATTTCTGACCTTCAAACCCGCGTGTTTACATAGGATTCCGTCAACGTATTTGAAAAAATTTCGAATTGTGATATATATATTTGTTTCAAGATATCTTCTCCGTTTGTAGAAAGTAAGTGCAGTGAAACAGTGATTAATTAAGAGGAATGATCTTTTTATCGCATAAAATAAACTAATATTTGGTAAATCTCCCCGAATCACTTGCGGAAAAAGAAGGATAAGAAACTCTTTTTCCATTGTATACGTTCTTTTCCACCTGCATTCATACTTCAAATTCTGTATTAGGGCAGGTATTCCAGAACGCAAGAAAACGTGCATAGAATAGTTTACTTCTCCCCATAGTACGTCACTTAGTTTTTATCTGTTTTTGACGTTAAATAAAAAAATAATAAATATCGCGCGTCCCTAATTCTTAGGTGAAATATCTCAAAATAAATAAGGACCCTGATTTTTGTCATTTTCCTAGCGATATCGAAGGGTTGAGCTGATTCTTTGCTTACTTCTGAACAACTCTTCCTAATTTTAACAAGTGGTGTATATTGCTTATTGAAGTAATAACTTATTTCTCTATTCTTACTCAATTTTTTTGCACTTAACACAGCTCTATCATCTGCAGTATTCGTGAGCATGAGTGAGGCACACAATTCACAGGAGGATAGGCTAATAACGGGAAATGAAAAATCGACCTCCCCACCATTGAATATGCTCGTCTTCACGGAGAGACCGTCCCAGATCAGGCCCCGGAGGTTCTCCAACCCTTTCTCTCCCCTGGCGCAGAAAATCTCTCTTTTCTCTATACATTCCTTCTGCTCAAACCCGGAAGTCGGAGCTCTCCTGAAAGCGGCAGAAGTTGGAAGCGTGCAAGAAGTACGGTCAGTTCTCCAATCTGGTATTGACGTCGAATCCGAGGACAGGTATGTGCATAGATGTTTGTTTTAAAGCGACATTTGACTGATAATTATCAAAACTACACATTTTCTGTCGGAGATTTTTCATTATTGCCAAATATGCCAGGATAGTGATGTTGTCGAAATAAAATAATTTTATTTGTGTGAAACGTGTCAAAGCAATAGTGCTTGTTGTAATGTGTTGGAGTCCAACTTAAATTCCAGTGGAAATCAAAGCCAGAACCACGTGCGTTGGATGTATACTGTTCGTTGATCAGGTGTGTCTCGTTCGTGCACATTGTACGTTTGCGAGAAAACTGAAAGAACTTTTTTGTGGCATGTGCCTTACAGGAACCCGACGCGTAAAATTATGTAAGTAATGATTCAATATCGACTTTTATTTAATGTAGTTTTAATTAATTTGAATTGTTTACATTTTTATTATATATTCGTATTTTAAATTTTGGAAATTACGTTTCCGTCATTCGATGAAGATACAACCTCCAGTCTGTTGAGGTATCAGCCACCATTGACGGAAGGTTCTCGCGTTGTTACTATAGTCGGGAGTCGAAGTAACTGTCTTAAGGCCCGTATAAACGGTACAGTTTTCGTGCAGATTGGACGTATAGAAAACGTAAAATCCAGACTGCACGTTTTCTATACGAACATGTTCATAATTTTTCATGCAGAAAGCCCACAGTTTGCCTCAAGCGCCTCTAGCGGCAGAATCGTTGATCGGCCATTGCGATTTTGTGGTTAGGTGTGTCAAAGTGCGAAGTGTGAAGTGTGCACATTATGTGAAGTGATATATTGTGATAAACTTCCCTTTTCCCCAATTCTTGACTTCCTATTTTTATTCTCTATGCTCCTCGTGGTTAATTAATACCAAACAAAGACCATAACCAGAACGCACACACAGAAATACCACCACTGACAGCACTCGGATGGCGTAATTCAGTTGTTTCTCTTTAGACCCCCTAGCGGCGGCCTGTGGCGATTCGTGCAGAAAATGTATAGATCATATATTCGCCGCTTTTGGCTTTTGTACTTCTAGTTTGGGATCTTGAAGTTTCTGTATAGAAACTGTATGAGAATCTGCACGAAAACCGTACCGTGTATACCGGGCTTTACAGTTATAGGGTTCACTCATTTCCACAGATTGTATAAAGCCCACGCGGGCACGTCCACGTAGGTAAGTTGCTTAAAGCCCCCCCCCCCCGCGGTTTTTTTAATCACTTTAAATAAAAAACATTTAACAGCACTTCAAATTGTGAATCAAAACACTTGTGAGAGAGTATTTTACGATAGTTTTAAAGTTGAAATCATTACCACTTTCATGAACGTGTGCCTCACGGCTCCCTAGAATTTTTTGAATACATCATAAAAGCCATTTCGTCCTCTTTTGCATATCAATTGCAGGTGTTGCTGCAACACGAACGTTCAACACAAAAACATCAAGCGGACCACTTACTCGTTATTGACATCTTACAAACAGCAGCGATTGGAAGTGTTTGACCAAACGTTAGTAGATATACACACCAGTGCGTTGGCGGGTTGCGGTAATTTCTTCGCCATGCTCTGAGCTGCGATCACTATTCTCCGGTTTACATTTATTGAGATCTGACGTTTCATTAGCTGGGGTACGGTGATACTCGCGCGTCTAGTACGCGACACTGATGCGATGGTTCAAACAACAACGCTGTAGTGACGTCATAAAAAAACTGAAGCCCCCGATTGGTTACCAGTGCCTTCTTCCCTTTTAACTCAGGATCTGTCGACCGGGACGAAATTTAAATCGGAGAATAAACGACTGAGGCATATAAAGGTTCCCTACCATCAACACCGCTATCGACCGAAAAAAGGTGACTCCGGGCATCATTTGATGTCACTGCCGTACCTCTGATCGGGGAGGTCCTAGGCATGGTGGCAGTTCATGGTGGCAGAATTTTCGACACTAGTTAGATCGAATTTTCAGCTGCTGCCTGGAGGAGAATTCTAGTGGCCGAGTACTCTGATCGATATTTTCGTGTTTTTTCCAACACAAGGCAAATGCTGGAGAAGTACTCAACGGGCCAAGGACAGCACGTGATATTTCCTTCCTCTTCCTTGTGTGATTCTCACCCCTTACTTACATGCACTACATTATCTCACTTGTTGGGACACCGGTGGGGAGCTTAGAGCTTGACCCGGCTGGGGTGGTGAGCCTTCCCCGATGAAAACATTCACTATACATACGAGACTAATGACTTTAGCAGTTGACACACCCGGTATCACTCATTTTGATTGACTGATCGATTAGTGATTCCAAGCGCGTCAACGGCTAGAATCATAAGTCCCGTAAGTGTAGTACATTTTTATGGCGAGAGTGTGTAGTAAGTGTAGTAATATTTTCCCCGCTGGCTTGCGAGATCTGATTTTCCCCAATCATGTATCTCCCAGAAGCTGGGAACCGCCCTAGCAGCCGGGACAAGTTCTAAGCTCCCGACCGGTCTCTCGGCATGTGTAGTAGCGTAGTGCATATGAGTTTGTTTATGTCAGTGGAGAGGAATAGATAAGCAAAGAAGGGAAAGATCGCGCGCAGTCCGTGGCCCGTTTGTTAGAGTACTGCTCCGGCATTCACCTGGTGTTGATGGGAAACCCATGGAAAACTTCCGATCAGAGCAGCCGATCGCAAGAATTCTCCTCCAGACAGCGACTGAATTCGCCCTAGCTGACAAGGTAGTTTCGGAAATCGTGCTACAATCGGGACTCGAACCTAGGACCTCCCTGTGGAAGGCACTTCAGTGACATCAGTGGATGAAGCCCACCGCTGGCGTCGCTGTGCGAGGGGGGATGTAGGGCCGCAGGAACGGCAGGACGGCGCTGCACGTGGCGGCGCACCGCGGCGCGACGGGCGTCATGGAGCTGCTGCTGCAGTGCGGGGCCGACCTGGAGGCGCGGGACCGGCAGGGGCGGTCGCCGCTGCAGCTGGCAGCGGACGGCGGCTGGGATGCGGGTGGCGCCCCGCCATCGGCCGCACGCCGCTGCACGCCGCCGCCGTCCACGGCCACGTGGTGGTCGTGCGCCTGCTGCTCCAAGCGGGCGCCGACATTTACGCCAAGGTGCTCTTCTCCTCCTCCTCCTCTTCTTCTTTTTTTCTCTTCTCCTTCTCCTTCTCTTCTCATCTCATCTTCTTTTCGTCTTTTTTTATTATTATTATTATTATTATTATTATTATTATTATTGATTTGATTTTTTCGTGTTTCCGGGCACGTCAACTGCTTTGGTTATTAGTCCCGTTAGTGTAGTGCACGTTTTTTCTCGGGATATGCGCTGTGATCTTTCCCCGCCGGATGGCGAGAGCCGGCGCCGACCTACCGTCGGTTAGTGGGGTTTCCCCCTAACCAGGACTCTCCCACCAGCGGGGCACCGCCCCTGCCGGGACAAGCTCTAAGCTCCCGACCGGCCTCCCAGAATATGTGGTAGTGTAAAGTGAAGTAGGCTTCCGCGGCCAGAGTCATGTAAATGATCTTGGCTGTCCAGGTGACGCCACGTCGAAGGCTGTGTTGCTGACGTTTCGACCATCTTGTCGTGGTCTTCCTCAGGGCTGTTGTGCACAACAGCCCTGATATTTTTTATATTTTGTCATTGTGGTACGAATTAGTCTTTGAAGATTTTGAAGGTCAGTTGAGGACCATTTAATAATACCAATGCTATTCGTAAGAACAGAGATTGCATAGGTATTTATGGCTTTTACAAGATTTTTCCCTGTGAGATGATTTTTCATCAGTTCATGTAGACAATGTTTGAATTCCATCTGAAGATAACTTTTAACAAGAGAATTTTTGTTTCCCACAGCTTGCATTATTCCCAGGAACTTATAAAGTTCATTATCTTGTAGATTAGGTATTTTTAATTTATTAGATTCCCTTATATCAATTTTACCTTTTTCAATATGCAGAGTGCGACATTTATCTAAGCCCAATTCCACGTGAATATTATTTGAGAATATTTCAACAGTTTCTAGAAGACTTCGGAGGTTCTCATTTGAAGGAGCATATGGTTTTATATTATCCATATAAAAGAGGATGCCGAGAGAACATTGTGTTTTTCTTTGGTATCTTATTGCAACTCCTTCATTATTATTTAACATGTTGCTTAACGGCTTTAAAGCCATGCAAAAGCAGAGTGCACTCAAACAGCCACACTGAAAGATTCGTCTTTTAATTCGGATGGTACCAGTCACAATCTCTGAATTACCTTTCCTCAGGTGTATCTCAGGTTCATCTAAACCGGACGAATATTTATTTTTAGTTTACCGATTATTTTGAGAATTTCATAGGAAGAAGTTTCGGAAACGAACATTGTGTCTACAATTTTGGGTGAACTGTCTGTTTTGAATTTTGTGCCTGAAGACCCTTAGTGAGATCGGCAGCAATTCTCGAAAAGTATTGGTTAAAGAGACTAGCCACTGTTGCCGGATCGTTCACATTTATATCGTTATATTTTAAAACAACATTCTCTACGGGTTTTCTAGTTGATTTGGTAGTATTTTTTATTATATTCCACATTGCTTTTGTTTTATTATTTGAGTTCAAAATATCCTGATCGTTTTTCATGATTTTGGCCTGCCTTATGACTTTTCGTAACAATGTTTTGTATTATTTAAAGTAGATAAGGAAATCTTGAGATACGTCATGACGTTTAGAAATGAAAGAAAGAATTCGCTTGTTTTTACAAGATGTCCTAATCCCTTGTGTTATCCAAGAATTGCTTTTCCGTGAAATATTTAATTTTCGTTTTTGAAGAGGAAAGCAAGTGTTAAAATGAAATGAAAGAGTTGAAAAAAAAAAAGAATTATATTTGTCGTTTGTATCAGCAGTATTATAAACCGTTTCCCATGACTCCTGCATCAAGTAATCAATGAATAATTTAATTTTACTTTTAGTAAACAATCTAGCTATTTTTATTGGTCATTTTTTAATTTTTTTTTAGTTTTGTTAATTAATTTAACCTTAACCTAGTATTTTAATTGTAATGTCTAAATTAAAGGAATTAATTAAATTGAGAAACTTTTCTTTCTCGCAAGATTCGACCAGAAAATCAATGTTAAAATCCCCGCATACAACAATGGATTCAAAAGAGCGATTGCTGAATTTGTACTGGTACTGGCAGTATCTGGTACTTCAGAACAAATGTAACAAAATTTATCAATAATTACCAGGGAATACGACAGAACTCTCCTCAGCAGGTCTAACTGTGAAGTTTATGAAAATGATTTGTCTTGAATTTCAACAGATGCTGGAAAACATTCATCTAGTCGCACCTATGCCAGGAGATAATTCCTGAAAGCATGTTTTAGGCTAAATATTGAAATAAATACTATTAACAAGTTTTATTTTGTAGTTTGCTATCAAGTAATTTCTGTAGTCGTATATTTTTTTAATTGATGGATCGAGAAGTCATACGAGGATCCTGACTTAATGATGAGCTTCCTTCGACATGAATACTGTCTCTTGCTCTGCAGTGCGGATTTCATGTTTGGGTCTTCGCCATTCTATCTTGGACTTGGTATACCAACACGGAACTGATTCACTTTTCCTCCCCGAAAAAAATACTACTCTTTCTACGCCACATAGACGAGTCATCTTCGCTAAATATGGAATGTCAGAACAGTAATTTATTTTTTTCAAATAATGTTAATGCCGATTTCGAATGAATGGTTTTTAGTATAATAACTTTTTCCTATCTTCCAGTTCAAACCCAATCAATCGGATTATTGGAGTCTCAAACACCGTTAGTATATTTCCTTAGAAGGGACAGTAAGGAAGTTAATCCTGTTGACGTATTACGTAAGGTATGTTCGTAGAACGCAATTTTTTTAGGTTCCTTGTGATATTGTTGCCCGAGTTGCCGATATATGGCAATGTGGCATCAGGCCAGTCTCTTTTACATCAGTCGCTTGGCCTAGAATTTTGTTTAACAAAATCAATATGCCCATGAAGTAGCAGACAGTGAGATCTCAGGTCCAGGTATACCTCGCGCTGTTGCATCTTCTAAAGAAGAGCATTTCCAATATGAATATTGTCTTCTAGGAGAACAATGGGAGCACACTGCTTCACTCGGCTGTGAGAGGTGGGAGCTCGGCGGTGATATCGCTGATGCTGACGCTGGGCCTCGAAGTGGATGCGAAGGACTCCTTCGGGGACACGCCACTGCACAGGGCGGCGGCGCTTGGCGCTCAGGAGCCGGCGACCCTACTGCTCGACAACGGTGAAACTGGGATTCGCTTATGAAGACTGTTTTCTTTTCTTTTTATTTTTTTTAATTTGTTGCGTCTACCCCTTGACGCAACGCGTCTTCAAGCCCTTCAAGGGGCGTTGAGCGCTTTGCCCTTGGGAGTAATCCTCCATTAATGTGCTTTATTATTTTTAATATTGGTCAAGTCTCGTCACGTCGCAGTCAGTCAGTGCCTTTTATCCCTTCGGCCAGGGGCTCGACGCCGTTAGATCCCGGGGTTCCTGGCCGGTCACCCAACCACGAACCCGCGAGTCTCGAATTCACTTAACCTTCGTGACTTCACGCAGCGTAGTAAACGAATTCGGCTAGCGACGCAAGACTGTTTTGCCTTGTCTACGTTCATTTCAATCCAGATAAATTGATATTTCATTATTAACAATAAAATATTTAGTATTTCAGTAAAAATAGTTGTGAATAACCTTCGAGAGCTAATAGTGTAGGGTTTGGTAGAGAATATCTCACTCCTGTGTTAGTAAAACACAAGACGTTCCATAATAGTTTCATTAACTAAAATTTTACATTCAGGAGGCGATTCATATAACGTATGTAGACCAGCTGCGCCCGCTTCCATTCACAACCCACGCATCAATATAGAGCTTACATCTCAAACAGTTTCTCCTAAGCTTTTTAAGGTCAGCCGATCTCACACGACTTCTATTACGGCCCGCTCTCAACCGCCCGCCGATCACACGGCTACCGCATTAGCGCAGGGTTGCCATCCGTCACCGGAGGGATAATAATCCGCCCCATTCCGCCAAATGTCGGTGAAAAACTGTGGGCGGTTAGAAAAAGCGAACTCTGAAATTGAGACGGTAATATCAAAATATCTGTAATTCTATAAGATGTTTAAAACTAAATATCTTTAGGCATACAGCCTACCTATCGTAAGCTATCAATATTGTACAATTTTTAGAAAAAGAGTACACGATTACAAGCCTGTTTAATTAAAAGTAAAAGAGCGAACTCAGACATCCCTTAATATTACTGCACATTTGCTACAATTTCAAAACTAAAATCCTTGTTCGTGATGTATATCTTTCAAAAGATATACAGTTTGAACAGTTTTTCAAAAAAGGATTGATGATTACGCAAAACAAGCATCGTATCGCCCAAAATCCTCCCGGAAAACAACGAATTCCGCCCAATGGGCGCATTCCCGCAAAGTGCATTTTCTTCGCACAAGTCGATGCCTTTTTCCGGATAATTGGCGGAATTCTGCCCAATATGGCATCCCCGCAGTAACGGTCGACTTGCAGCGCCTCCGACCGGGAGGTCCTAGGTTCGAGTCCTGACGGCGGCAGGATTTTCGACACTAGCTTTTCAGCTAGGTCGAATTCAGTCGCTGTCTGGAGCAGAATTCTAGCGGCCGGCTGCTCTGATCGGTAGTTTTCCGTGGTTTCTCCGATCAACACCAGGCGAATGCCGGAGCAGTACCCTACCAAACGGGCCACGGACCGCGCGCGATCTGTCCTTCCTCTTCCTAGTCCTATCCTCTTCTCTTACACACACACTTACACTAACATGCACCACACTATCACATATTCCGGGAGACCGGTCAGGAGCTTAAAGCTTGTCCCGGCTGGGGCGGTGCCCCGTTGGTGGGAGAGTCCTGGTTAGGGGGAAACCCCACTAGCCGACGGTAGGTCGGTGCCGGATCTCACCATCCAGGGGGGAAGATCACCGCAATCTCCCGAGAAAAAACATGCACTACACTAACGGGAGTAATGACCGAAGCAGTTCACGCGCCCGGAAACACGAAAAAATCAATCAAACGGTCGACGGATCACATGGCAGCCAACTTCCCAACTCGCTCCGGCCGCCAACCTCCGTGCAAGATATACGGGATTCCACAATAGTAACTTCATGCACTATTCAAATTCGACTTTTAATCGGGGACAGAAAAGAATTAGCAGTTGAAACACGATATAATCCAACAATCATGTTACCGGATGGTGCACAGGCGCCGACGTGCACGCCACGAACCAATCGGGGCTGACGGCCCTGCACATGGCGGCGTCGGGGGGCCGCTCGGAGCTGGTGCCGCTGCTGCTCGAGTACGGCGCACGACGGGCCCCTCCGCAGTGGCGCCAGCGTCCACGCCAAGGTGCGCGCGCGTCCCCGCCCACGTCGCCAAGTAGGTCAACGTTTTGGCCCCGTTCTCTAATATCCTTGTTGGCCAATTTCGGACCCCTCGTTTTCCTTCAGGGCATTTGCTTGATGGCAACGTTTTGGACCCCGGTGAGTGAATTGAATTTGCCTTATTTTACGTGGCGAGACTCAGGCCATGAGGCCTGCTCTTCCGTCTGACCACGCAAATTTCGTTACATCCTTTCACCAATCATGGGAGAAAGAAGGTATTACTTGGGCGACGAACAGGCGATTTGAATTTAGCTCAGAGGCGTCATTTAGGCTTGAGGATCTTTTACATGCAAGTAAATGTACTAACATGGGACAGCCGGCTTTACTTCCCCTCCGAAGGAAGGCGTACGAAGGATTTTTTCGCCCTTAAAAATCCACGGCTTCGATCGGGTTTGAACCCGCAAACTTGGGTATAGCAGTCCGACACGCTAACCGCTACACCATCGCCGCCGCTCTTCATCAGGGTATTTCCTTAATGGCCGACGTTTCGGAAACTCTCAAGATTCGTTCCCTTTTCTAATTTAGTCAATGACCAACAATTCGGATATCCCCTTTCTCCTCTTCAGAACTTTTGCTTGATGAGCAACGTGTCGGCCATCCTCGTTCCCTGCAGTGCATTTTCTTGACATTTCCGCATCATTTTGACGTGAATACATCTAAATACGTCTTCCACTAGTGGTGCTACGACGGCGCGTGCTTTCTGGGGTTAATAGTAACGGCTACGTAATATAATAATATTCCAACTACTATTCTTCTAAACATTCGCTACCATTTTAAAAACACTTAACAAAGGAGCCACGGAACTCAAAAATGATATATTTAAATTTTAGAAATTAATAATGGCACTCCTGCAATAGAGTTACGCTTTTTTAACTATACTTACAACATTGAATAATAAAAATGTTATTTGCAGGACTGGGCACGATATCCAATCCTGGTGCTCGAATTCTGTACGGTGTAATAGAAAGTAAAAAGGAATGGTATCATCATTCGGGTTTCCGTCGGAATTCGCGATGAAACTATCTTGTAGGCAAATACTTAATTATATCATTATATAGCCAGGAGATAAGGTGCAAAAACGCGAAAATATTCTAAAAAGAGACTATCAGCTACTAATCGTGACCTAGTTGCACGTTAATGCGATAGATAGCAGTTCAAATTACATTCGAAATTATAAAATACAAATAAAGAAATATATTATACAAATAAATCTATCGATTATCTACATTAATCTCCCCGTTGCATTTCAATTTTCGCAATTTTATCTGCTATTTGTCAGCAATAATTAAAATTTAATTGTATGCATGTATTTGGCGTTTTGGGTCAGTAGTCCGAATTCGCCGGCCAGCCACCGGTGTCCCCTTTGGCTGGGCCTAGTTAAATTCTCATGCTTCAGGGTAAGAGCAACATGAGGCGAACATGACATATATTCTTCACCGTAACTAGCAAGATCCACCTGCTTGAACATTTCTTCGTCACACAGCTACAGAAACTGGGACGACTTTAAAGGAATGCTACAACTATATATTTTCTTCGACCGGGAATCGAACCCGGGGACCACAGCACGGGAAGCTAGTACGCTACCCGTAAGCCATCCCAGAGGAATTTAAATGTATCTATTAATTACATAACCCCCCCACTATGCATTGTATATTTTGTAATGTCGTTTACTACTGGTCTGCATAGTAATATCCCCTTGAATTTGACGTTGTATAATTTAGTTAGCTATTTTATTTTATTTACATTGTAGACTGAAGATGACGGCAAAGCCGTCGAATGCCGGCTATTTCAATACATTTAGTAAGTTGACGAAGATGACTTCTTTTATTTCTTCGTGCAATAACGTCAAGAACACCGCATCACAATTCCCGCAATCCGTAGATATAGAAGAAAGTGAAAACGCGTGTGTGTGTGTGCGTCTGGCAGGACGCAATGGGGCAGACGCCGCTGCACTGCGCGGCGAAGCGGGGCGCGCTCGTCAACGTGCGCAGCCGCAGCGGCCGCACGGCGGTCGTCGCGCGCCCTCACCGTCCACTCCAAGGTAGCGTCACGCTCGGTGTTTTCAGTGCTTACGTTTCCACCAGGTGCTTGCGTTTGGTTTACGTGCTTAGAAGTTCCCCGCAAGGGAGCGTTATGCTTGGAATTACAGTGCAAACAAGTCTACCACAAGTTACCATTACACATTTTGTTTTCAGTGCTTAGAAGTTCACCCCAAGGTAGGGTTTGCAAGCGTTGCCCTTGCGAAGGGCTTTTGGGCGTGAGAAATGCTATGTCAAGAGAAATGACCTTCCTTCCCATCTCCTCACGTATAATTGCCACAATGGTTTGGAATTTTTCTCGCTCGGTGGGGAGTCAGTTTATGTGCACTTCTGAAGTATCTTATTTATTTGTCTGAACTTTACTTACTTTACATCTCTGAAAAATTTTATTTACCATTTAACTATCCAGAAACAATTCAATATTACTCCCTTACATCATTTAGGTATCACCAGTAAAATATAGTCTACAAAGAATGCATTGCCTTCTGGTCACTTCGAGCAGAAAGTCATGCGCTCGGCCACTCTGTATATAGTGCTGTCTGTGTCAATGCTGCCCCCGAGATCGATGTGAGGCCCAGATGGATGCGAGACATGACGATGCATTGTGGACGCCACAGACTGTCATTGGTGTTTCTGCAAAGTGCAAGGCGTGTGATATCAAGGGGTTGTGTGTGATGGTGCTGTGGCTGGAGCGGATTTGAACAACTCCTGCCATGTCTTTGTATCCAAACCAGTTGCCTTTCTCTTATAGTTCGGCTGTGATAACTGGTTGCAACAAGGTACAAACTATATGGATTGCCAATACAGAATCTTGCTCCGGACATTTTCCCCTCAATTTCCCCTTTAATGTGTGTGTGTGTGTGTGTGTGACACGTCAGTAGATCTTTCTTTGCCTTACTGTTTAAAAATAGTTTCATTATTTTGTCATTGAAATATAATCCGCAGTAAGTGCTTCATAATTTGTAGAACAGTACGAAAACGGTAAATGCTAATCAACTCACAATCGCAATGAATTCAATAATATATTTTATAAATACGACTTTTAAATAAGTAATAGAGTTACATGATGAGTTTTAATCTTTAAACAGCACAAAGAAGAAATGCAGTTGACTGATTCTCCATTTCATACCTATTACTTTCCGGGGATAAAGGCTCCTTAAACTTCAATCATACTTCCTTTGAGCGTCGTAAGAATGCCGGTTTGCATAATAAATGTTCAGTCCATTGCCTAACACTACCCTCTATATTAGCTTTAAGGAAGCTGTCTACCTGAAAAATGAAAATTAAAGAATTTTGTGTCTATTTTGTTTTCCCTTGTACAATAGATTTGTTTAGGCTTTTAGAGATCCGATTTTTTCTCTATTTGTTTATAAATAATTATCCAAAATTAAGGTTTTTACCTCAGACATAATTCCACAACAAAGTGATGCATTTTGATAATTCTTCTTTTAAATTAATCACAACTGTATATTCTAGGGAATGAACTAGAATGATAAAGGTACTGAAAGGTTTACAGGTGAAAAAAAAAAAAAAACATGAAATATCATACTTTTCATCATTTTGAGGTAGACAGCTGTCTTGAAACGTGATGCGAGAGTTTTTACACAAGGTGAAAGTAAATATTGAAAGCAACTGATATAACCATTGAATGTTTATGTGCTGATGGCGTTTTCCTAAAACGTTACACGAGTGGATTTTGTTTAGAATTGTAATGGTAATGTGTTTCCCTATTGCTAAATATTCAGGATTGTACACCCTAATGTTTTATATGTCGTTTATCATTTGTAAGTTCAATCGCCCGATTTTGCGATACCTTTACAGGCAACCGCCACAAGTTGAAACCACTTTCATTTTATAAAGCTTATCGTTCACGCAACTCGACTTAATAAATTTGATGGAATATTGTATATTATGATATTTCTGTAACAACGTTAGAGTTGAATGTAGATTGTGTTTGTGCGATACTTTAGTAGGGATAATAAATATGGAAATAGGTGAAGTAATTCTGTAAATTAGTAAATAAGCACATACAGTGTGACTATTTTATTAGTGTGCCGCCATCCTGGGAAACTGCTCGGCCGACACAGTCCGTCCCTCGTCCACTCCCCTGCTTCCGGGAGATTTACAAGTTCTGATCCTGCAAAAGGCTTGTTTTCCAGCCTTGTTCGACCGGCACACTTATAAAATGGTCGCACTGTACGTAAATACCAGGTGTATGCGTTAGTTTTCGCCGGTTTTTGTGGTAAAGAAAACACGTATTTCCAAGGGAAATTCATTTTTTGTTCATTCAAAATATTGGCAATCGGCTTGTACATACTTCGCCCGCATTTCAGGTATATTATGAATACCATGCCAGAGAGAAATGTAATTCATGTAAATGTAACTTCTTTTTCTCTGCACGTCTTCTAGAATTCAGTGGGAAATACAATTATTCAAATTATCGTCTCCATATTGTCGCGGCAGGAAGTATTTTTTCGAAGGACAACATGGATAAGAGCCAAAATTTATTGCCTTTTTATCCTTGAAAATAGATTTTATTACATGGGAACTTTTTTTTCCAAAATTTAAGTAGTATATGACTTAGGGTAGGGATCACAGGATTTTGAAAATGTGCACACAATTCACTTTTCCCCATAGCAGGCGGCGGCGGATATGGCGTAGTGGTTAGCGCATCGGACTGCTATACCCAGGTTTGCGGGTTCAAACCCGATCGACGCCGTGGATTTTTAAGGGCGAAAAAATCCTTCGTACGCCTTCCTTCGGAGGGGAAGTAAAGCCGGCTGTCCCATGTTAGTACATTTACTGCATGTAAAAGATCAAGCCTAAATGATGCCTCTGAGCTAAATTCAAATCGCCTGTTTCGTCGCTCAAGTAATACCTTCTTTCTCCCATGATTGGTGAAAGGAGTGTAACGAAATTTGCGTGGTCAGACGGAAGAGCGGGCCTCATGGCCTGAGTCTCACCACGTAAAATAAGGCAAATTCAATTCAATAGCACGTCATAACGTTTTAGCACGCAAACGTCAATAGCACGTATTAACTGTTTTTTGATGTAAAATAAATAAATAAGAAACTGCTTGTCTCTTGCGTCTATTCGTCGAGCAACTTTCCAACTTCCCAAATGACTGAAGTGCTGCTCTGCGAGCGTGTGCCCCATTGATGTGAAGAGCGGATAGTCAGATGGCGCCAGGTCGTCCGGTCGGTCTGACAGGAGTACGGCGGGTGCGGAAGGATATCCTATCCAAGAGAGTTCAAGGTGTCTTTCGCTGGTTTCGCTGTGTGAGACGGCGCATTATCATGCATTTGCCGTTCGTTCAAATCGTGTGAGACCAATTTACCGAGTTTATTGATCTACCCCATTGCTTGTAAACGTCTGATGATTATTTCGTGTGACACATTTAATGCTTTTGCCAATTGCTGTTGAGTTTGATTGGTTTGGTTTTTTATTTTTTATTTTTTGTTTCCTGGCGCGTCAACTGCTTTGGTCATTAGTCCCGTTAGTGTAGTGCATGTTTGTTTCTCGGGAGATGGCAGTGGTCTTCCCCAGCTGGATGGCGAGATCCGGCGCCGACCTACCGTCGGCTAGTGGGGTTTCCCCCTAACCAAGACTCTCCCACCAGCGGGGCACCGCCCCAGCCGGGACAAGCTCTAAGCTCCCGTCCGGTCTTCCGGAATATGTGGTAGTGTAGTGCATGTTAGTGTAAGTGTGTGTGTAAGGGAAGATGATAGGACAGGGAAGAGGAAGGGAAGATCGCGCGCGGTCCATGGTCCGTTGGGTAGGGTACTGCTCCGGCATTCGCCTGGTGTTGATCGGAGAAACCACGGAAAACTACCGATCAGAACAGCCGGCCGCTAGAATTCTCCTCCAGACAGCGACTGAATTCGACCTAGCTGAAAAGCTAGTGTCGAAAATCCTGCCGCCGTCAGGACTCGAACGTAGGACCTCTCGGTCAGAGGCGCTGCAGTGACATCACGGTCGGAGCTTAGAGCTTGTCCCGGCTGGGGCGGTGCCCCGCTGGTGGGAGAGTCCTGGTTAGGGGGAAACCCCACTAGCCGACGGTAGGTCGGCGCCGGATCTCGCCATCCAACGGGGAAAGATCACCGCGCATATCCCGAGAAAAAACATGCACTACACTAACGGGACTAATGACAAAGCAGTTGACGTACCCGGAAACACGAAAAAATCAAATCAAATCAAATCATACACCTGCTACGGAAAGAAGGAAATGCGTAAATTAGTTAATAAATGTTTGGGAGGAAGGACGACGACGGCGCAACACCGCTGCGGTGCGTGGAAAACGAAGACGTGGCGGGCGTGGTGTCGCTGCTGGTGCATAAGGGCGCGCACGTGGACGCCGTGTGCAACAAGGGGCGCACCACGCTGCACCAATGCGCGCTCACGGGCAACATCCAGGCGGTGCGCGCGCTGCTCTGGGCCGGCGCCAACCGCGCGGCCAAGGACTACGAGGGCCGCACGCCCCAGGAGATCACCTTCTCCGACCCGGTGCGCCGCCTGCTCTCCAGGTAAGCTTCGGCCCCGCTCCGGCCCCGCTTCGGCCCCGCTCCGGTCCATCACCCTTCCCGCTCTGGTCCCGATGAAATCCCGCTCTAGTCTCGCTCCGGTTCCGCTTAGGCTCCCCTCCAACCCGCTCGGTTCCGCTCCGATCCTGCTCCGGTCCTGCTCGAGTTCCGCTCCGTTTCCCCCGGCCACCCCGGTCCGCCTCTCCTCCCCTGCCCTCTCCTGTCCGTTGCCTTTGGGGTTAGGTGCTATGAAAAAAGTAAGCAATTCTCTTTGCTCAGAGTTTCTGAGAACCTTCTGAATTTCGCATGAGTAAAGTGGATGAGGAAATTCTCAGTCGCTGAGCATCTGTACCGTCTGTGAGCCTACTATCAACTCATGAGCAAATGTTCAGTATTGGTATGAATAAAGATTATTTATTTATTTAGTCAAAAAGTTAAGAGGTTACTCTCTACGTTAAGCGTTTACTCTTTAGAAAGCTAAGCGTTTACTCTCTAGAATGGGCACTTGCTCCAAAATTACAGAGTGACTTTAGTAGCAGACTCATGGAGTTTGAAAAGCAAGTTTAAAACGCCTGAGTTTTTATCGTGTGCTCACACGTAGATGAAAAATTCGTTGGCAAAAATAACTTCAAATTGAACTATGTTTCCCAGTCTCTGGAATTGTTTTTAGCCTGATACACGCAATAGATTCTGAGAAAAAATAAAACATGCAAAACACGTTTCGCGTTGTATCTCTGCAACAGATTGCCCTGGAGGCTGGTTTTCGGTGAATCTATTGCGGTGAATCTATTTCATATGAACATCGCGATTATTGATTTGATTTGCGGCACTTTTCACCGTTTTATTCGGCTATACCCTTCCCTCGCAACCTGTCACTACTGGGACACGTTACCGCCTTTGACGCACTTAATGTAAAAATGGAGGAAATATATAGCAATGCAGTCAGGTGCAGAAGAAAAACATCCGTGCAGGTACTTGCAAAAGATGCATAAACTGCACTTGTAACGTTCAATGACTTTTAAATACAACTAAGTTGATCGAGGCCGCTCTCAAGAGAGCAACTTAATCCAAATAAACGTTGTTTACTTTACAGAACATTGGTTAACTTGCAATGAACATACTGTGAGCCACAGTACCGTCCGGTACAAGCCGTAAGGCCAGCACCCGACCTGAGACGTCTTGGGGGGGGGGGGGCGAACACAATTCACCAGATGGTCGACTAGCTCTGGATAGACGTCCCAGTGTGGACACAATAAATAAAAAAATAGGGGGGCAGGGTCGTGAAGATCGTTTATGGATTGGATGCAAAAATTACATACAACTCGGGTGAGAATCACTTTTCACTAAATTCAGAATATATTCTAAAAATATTTGCTGCTATGACAGATACATAAAATGGCACAGAAAAAAAATCAAATACAGAATACTCTTGACTGTCTGTAAGAAAAAAACACACACACACTAATAACTCGATACACAATTTCCTACTCTTCTTTACAACCCAATTGTTTAACAAACACACACTTTCAGAAATTCGAAAGAATCGTTAAAATATTACTTTATACAAAAATGAAAAAATCACATTGAAAATCAAAATTAGTACTTTTGACTTAACATTACTATCACAAAAAAAAGAAATTCGTTCTCTCTCTAAAATCCAGAGAATGATTACTATTATAATTAGTGTACACACAAGCTCTTAATCACTAAATTACAATATTAGATCTTCAAATCCTTTTTTGAAAGAAAAGATTGATTCTGTTCTCACGTATTAGAAGTCGGAAACAAATGTACTTTTACTTTTCTTATCTTTTAAGCATGGTCAATCTGTTACCCTCCCTTTCTTTCTACGTGACAGATACAGAATAAGCTTTCTGATTAAAATGAATCACTCCTATCCCTACAGAAACAGTTTATTTGGAACGACCTTACTGTGTTCTCTTCTCGGCTGCGAAGAGCATTCCACTGTGCTTCCTTCTACCACTTTCCACCGAGCTGCTTCGGCCTTGAAGCGTCGGAGCCTCGGGTTGAGAACGCCGTTGCCCACCAGAAAACGCGTTCTTCTTCTCGTTCAAGTTTTATATTCTTGCGTACTCTCATATGAATTTTACTTTATTTTCAATTACGATTAATGACCAACTGGATATTCAGAGTTAAAATGAATCCAGAGATCACCCCTTTTTATACGAGCACCAACTTCAAGAGAGTATATAAATATAAGAAAAGCATGTGGAAAAAAACTGGAAAGAGAAATGAATGCAATCTATTAATTACTGCCATCTATTCAAAACTTCTCTCCCTAATTCTCCCGTTATAAATTCATAACGTTTATCTTTCTTCTAAGATTACGTTTAAATCAATTTATAATAGAATAATTACCTCTTCTGGTCGTCTAGAAGAGTTTTCCTCAAAGTTGCAAATCTGAAGTCCGCTGCAATGTCAATTCCTGGCGTATCGTTTTCCATACGTCCGCCCAGTTCAGCTGCTACCTTCAGAAAGAACTTTTTCTTTCATCTGACCTCCGGTGTCGCCCTCGGTCTATGGTGGCGGTCTCTCTTGTTCTAATTTCTAGTTAGCATTCCCAATATTCATCCGCGTTGGCGCGCGTTCAAAATATTCCTTTCCCTCGCTTTCTTAGGTCGGATGTGACGCGTTTTCGAAATCTAAGAAAACGGACGGTCACAATACCTCTTTCCAAATTCCACCCTTTATCTTGCAGGCTTTTATTGTGTAGAAAGGGAATCAACTTAGGCTCCCGGATATGGAGGTTCTTGTATTTACTTTGAAAATTATACTGGTTTCACTGACTTGAAGAAATGAAATGTGTACTTATTTGAAAATGTTTTTTTTGAAATTGGTTTATTTAAGGTCACTTCAACATCTAAGGTCATTAGCGACCACTATTGCTGTTAACGGTATGGTAACTATGTGGATGAAACGATATGGTGATTGATGATAAGGGGTGAAAGGACGAACACCATTACAACCATGCCCGAGGCGGGACTCGAACCCGCGACCCTTCGGTCCGAGATCACTACGACACTACTGCCTTAGCGATCTCGGCCACCGGGCCGGCTTGGAAAATGTTTCTTTTATTTGAAAATATCTATCATACATTTTTCTGTGATCAAAATACGATCAAATACTTTGCATCTACAGGGCTAGAACAAAACGAGCTATAGAGCATACCACGATCTTCGAAAATCTGGGTATAACCCGTATCTTTTGAGTTGAGCTTAACGCCAGTTCTCTATGCTATTTGGAGCTTGAGTCAGATTTAATTCTAGTCTTCGTATCCACCGTTCGATCCTAATATTTTGGAGCATTTCGCCACAGAGGTCTTTACAGCGGAGTTCGAGGTTTGCTTCGTTCCCCCAATCGCAAGAAAGAGTGGCAAAACCAGCTGCACAAACGCGAAACACCAGCGCTTTTCAAAGACGAGTGTGCCGCTTGTTCCGAAACCGCCAACGCGCAGTGAATACAGAGCGAGGTTCATATTCGTGGCCTTTCATTTCCGCGGAGCTAAGCAAACGGCGTTCACACGATTACCTGCGAGCGACTCAACTCCCTGCGAGGAAGGACATTTTCAAAATATTGTTAAAAAATGAATTAAAAAATCTCAAATATTAAATTATTAAATATAAAAAAATGAATTAAAAATCTCAAATATTACAATTTTAAGCGATCACACCCGTTTTAGTCCATTAAAAACAGTATCTCGCCAGCCGACTGTCAGAATTGCTGTGCACTCACTGTTCACTAATGGTCTTCCAAGTCTGCTACAGCGTATTGAGTCTTGGAAATGCACATAACGTTGTGGTGATAGGTAGGTTGAAGAAATTGAAAAATTAAAAAAAAAAAAAAAAAGCTTTCTAAGGGAATTTATACTTTTGAAACCAAAACTGTATAGGTGTTATCTGTTACTAATATTATGAGAAACATGTTTGTGTTTTTGCCGCTTGAAATGACTCACTTGTATAGAGAATTAATATACCAGTAAGTAAAAATTAGTTCAACATTGTTCTTTCGTACGTTTCAGCCCAGGCATAGTGCCGAGAGAAACTCTGAGAGAAGATGGAATTAGTGCTTCTTCGAGCCGCATTGGTAGCTCCAACAAGGAAGACAATGTATGGACAATGATTGGATCTGCAGGCCAAGGGAGTGGCGTCTTGAAAAAAGACTCCAGTCACGTTTGTAGCGCCGTGAACACAAACATTCCAGGTGGATCTGGAGGGCAAAGAAATGACGTTCTGCAAAAAGGGTTTCCTAGTAATGTTGGGGATGCTGTGAAGAAGGTCGTCACCTCGCATACCGAGAGCTTCACAGGACTATCCACTTCAGGGAAGCATGATAGCACCAAGAAGACACATGCTTTACGCTATGGTGCGACTGCAATGAACAAAGACGCTCCAGACGACAGTTTTGGCGGCAGTGCTTTGCAGCAGAGACAAGACTCGCTGACATTCAGCATATCGTTAGAGACCGTGTCTCCTGAACTCCAGTTGGAGCTTACTCACGCTCAGGAGGTGAGGCTATGAGAGAGATATCGATATCCGTATGTGTGTAGAGGGAGTTAACGGCTCTTGAAGTTTAGAGTCCCTAAATACAGAGGGTAGTTCAACCGCCGTATTCAATGTGGTAATGACTTTTTTACAACCTCAATTCCCTTTTATCATAATTGGATGACATTTCGTTAAATATTAGATAAAATCTTACTTTCAAGATGATTTGATAAAAAACCTCACGCACAAAATTATTTTAAACATTTTAATTATCACTTTTTTGCCTTTTTTAAAAGTCACTGTAAGCAGATATAAAATTGAACACAAACTTAAGAGTCACAAATACAACATTACATAGGGTCATCAAACACACAAAGATGTCAATTATTCACGATAATGACACCGGACAGAAAGAATCTCAGTGGGAGGTTGTCCTTTATGCGACAGGATTTGTGCAACTCTTGCATAACTTTCATCGCACGCTCACTTCTGGTTGCTTCGGGGAATGTTGATTGTAAATTCACCTGTTTTCCCGTATGTTTTCAAGCATTTAAGACCTGTTGGATAGTCCTTCAGAACTGCAGATAGTTCATCAAAATCTTCAATGCGGAACAATTGACTGATGAACCAATGGTCAGCTCAGGAGTAGGAAATAAATGAACAAATTTTACGCTGCGCGTTGCGAGTTTCTGGCGTCAGAATAAATCAGGCACGAAGGGCTAGAATGGCGCGAGAATTTGTGTGCATTTTGGATCAGTTGAAACTTTACGAAGGGGATCTCATTCGTGTTCTTTACGCTATGGTGAAGTGTGCTTAAGTGTTAGGCACATGCCAAACACACCATTAGTCACGATGAGAGTTGGCAGAGAAACTTCATATCATCCTTTCAGCCGCCCGTTTCCTTATTATTTCCTTAATTATATTAGAATATAAAACTTAAAAATGGTTTGTTCGTGACATTTTCAATGGAAATAGGATATTGGAAAATGGATATTCATATTGATTTAGTGTAGTTCTGGTTATAAAATGGAAGAACCAGCGGCGCAATGGATTGTGTTCCACTCACATCTAGGAACTCCATTCCAATCTTTTAAGTATCTGATGGCAGCGGATATATAAAGGTGAAGGAGGCAAACACGATAAGCCAGTTTATTAAATTCACGCAACACCTAATTCTGCGAATCCAAATAACCGATTACTTGGCCACTTGAAGTTTGCCGTCGACAGAATACGGAACTACCATTGATTACATTCTTTAAATCCTCGTTTTCCGTCATCACTGCTTGCAAAGTTGGAAATAAATACGAAATAAAAACACAAGCCGTTCGGATGTAAATAATCACATCTGACATTTTATGTTTTGTAGAAACAGTCAATATTTACATAAAACGAGAGGCACATGCCAAACACACAAATAAATTATCATTGCCATTTACAATTGAAGTAAATAACGGGTCAAGTGCCAAAATATTACTACTGAGATAATGAGTTACGTTTAAAATAGCACTGTGATGTCTTTACTCTACCTTCAAGGATATTTATAAATAAATCATAACTTCAACCGTTCCATACTGTATTAGGTTTCGCAAATTGGATATTCCTTGTGTCCAAAATTAATTTTTCTTATTCTTGCGTTTGAATCGTTACTTTCTCCAAAGCTTTAATTAATTTATGCATAATTAAACCATCAAACTTAATATAAAATAACCGCAACATTCGTAAATATGCGTGAATACTTGTTTAAAACTGTTTCAGTCGCCTAAGATAAAACCAATTGAAGCTATCAATTTGTAAACACGTGAATGGTGTCAGAGATCCCAACAAGTGTGGTAATGTAGTGCATGTGGGAGAAAGGGTGTATAAGTAAGGGTGAGGATAGAACAAGGATGAGGAAGGAAAGTTCGCGTGTGGCCTGTTTGATAAGGCATTGTTTCGACATTTGCCTAGTAGTGATCGGAGATATTACTATTTCCTTTTTTCTTCATTTAATATATTTCAAAGATATTTTAATAAAATTACATAACCGTCATTGGTTTTTTAAAGGTTATCTGGAATTTGTAGTTTCTACACTTATTAATGAATGAATTTACAATAGTAATACATTTAGTACACATATTTGATAAATCTTATGTCGCACATAAAATCTAATATGTGAATTTTATTCTTTCTAAAATGTTTTTATAGCACCAGATACTCGTACAGTATAGTTCCAGTAATGTATAACTACATTGTTTCTGATTACTTCATATCATGCAGGTTTCACTTAAAACAATTTAAACTTGCATTTAAAAGCATGGTTTTAATGAAACAGTTTATTCAAAATAACGAGAATCTAATTATTAAATAGTATGCAATACGTTGTCACGTTAAAAATTATTTCATAAAATTTGGTTTCGAATCCAACTTCCGTTTTTTGTTAATAATATGTCACTTTATGATTAAACTATGTTTCGCCAATTTAAATAGTGTATATATTTACTTAGCAAATAAGTTTTTATGCAACACAATCTAGGTATTCATTTCACGTATCCGCTAAATTCTTATCGGTCCTAATTTCGGTGAAACGAGAGGACTAGAAGTGATGCCGTCACAAGTACAGCTGTTAGGCCTGTAGTAATAAAAGGTACTAGCGGATCCCGACAGACGTTCTACCCTTCATCTCCCCCTTTATCCTTCTCTCTTTCTCCTTCCGTCTCCGATTCTCTTTCTCCCCCGTCGCTTCGCTCTCACTGTCTCTTTCGCTCT
This sequence comes from Teleogryllus oceanicus, assembly GCA_964035755.1. Classification (NCBI taxonomy): domain Eukaryota; kingdom Metazoa; phylum Arthropoda; class Insecta; order Orthoptera; family Gryllidae; genus Teleogryllus; species Teleogryllus oceanicus. The sequence goes on from CAXIVR010000004.1 coordinate 66,260,185, forward strand.
CACGTCTCATTCGCTCTCACGTCTCTTTTGCTCTCACGTCTCTTTTGCTCTCATCGTCGCTCTCATCGTTTCTCTCCTCTCTCTCTCTCCTTCTCTCTCTCTTCGTCTCTCTGTGTCCCTGACACATTCTGTTTGACTCTGCCTCTCTCTCATTCACATTTTGTTGTAGATTCTGCACGTCTCTAAGCAGATGGGGTAATATCCAAATGTACCGGACCATCACAAATTTAATAGAATGTTCAAGAAGATTACGGTGTGAAAATGTCTTGTGTATTACGGTGTGAGAAACGCTTCTTTGAGGCCTTGGGCCTCAATATTTAAAATTTTAATGCCCTAGAACGCTTCGTTTAAGAGTAAGATATAGTCATAAATGCTACAGAGTGTTGCGGGTTGCATTTGAGATGAATATTTAGTTTTGTTGTACAGCGTCATCTAGTGTAGTTACAACAAAATTAACAGTACATAAACCTTCTGGGTGAAAAACACGAAGATTTGTCAACTTTCATGATGATCGGTCACACGGTGTCGGAGTTAACCACTCATATATTCCAACATCCACCTTTTTTTATTATTATTTATTTAAGGTTACCTTATAAACAGCTAGGTCATTGGCGACCACAGTTACAAAAATACAGTATTTACAAATTCACATACTAGTTACACATTTACATGGGATACACATACGCAAATCCTAAATCTAGATGTTATACATAGGGCAGACAATGTATAGTCATTAGCTCACATCCACCTTTATATCTTTGATTCCGGTGAATAAGCTGATAAGTCATAAACACTTAAGGGAGTAAAAAACAACTTTTAACTAAATTAAATCAGGAATTAATGATATTCAAACGAAGATCATATTCAAACGAAACTATGTGTGTGTTGGCTTTGTTTGAATATAATTAATCCCCGATTTACAGTATTAGTTTGAAGTTGTTGTTTTTTTTGACTTAGCAGCCGGGGCCACAGATGTGTGAGAGTGACCGCGTGGCGCGGTGCGCAGACGGGGGTGCTGGTGGCGGCGGCGCGGGCGGCGCGCGCGGAGGAGGTGCGGGCGCTGCTGCGCGCGGGGGTGGAGGCCAACGCGCGCGAGGAGAACGGCTCCGTGGCGCTGGTGGAGGCGGCGGCCAGTGGCTCCGCCCCCGTCGTCGACATGCTGCTCAAAGCGGGTGCCGACGTCGACACGAGGTAGCACTAAACCTATTCCAACACAGGACGTAGACCGGGAGCGGTAGCTCAGTGCATCAACTGATGTCACTGCAGTGCCTCTGACCGGGAGGTCGTAGGTTCCCACTCCCCACGGCGGCAGGATTTTTGACACTAGGTTTTCAGCTAGGTCGAATTCAGTGGCGGTCTGGAGGACAATTCTAGCGGCCGGCTGCTCTGATCGGTAGTTTTACGTGGTTTCTCCGATCATCACCAGGCGAATGCCGGAGCAGTACCCTACCAAACGGGCCACGGACCGCGCGCGATCAGTCCTTCCTCTTCCTTGTCCTATCCTCTCCCCTTACATACACACTTACACTAACATGCACTATACTACCACACATTCCGAGAGACCGGTCGGAAGCTTAGAGCTTGTCCCGGCCTTGGCGGTGCCCCGCTGGTGGGAGAGTCCTTGTTAGAGGGAAACCCCACTGCCGACGGTAGGTCGGCGCCGGATCTCGCCATCCAGTGGGGGGAAATCACTGCCATCTCCCGAGAGAGAAACATGCACTACACTAACGGGACTAATGACCAAAGCAGTTGACGCACCCGGAAACACGAAAAAATCAATCAATCAATCACAGGACGTAGACCTCCATTTATGAAGAGAGTAATTGGAAAACAAAAAGATTATGTCTAACCTATCTATCTCTCTGTATAAAGAGAGAGATAAATACTCTTGACTATGAAGCGTTGAAGTATGTAACGATTCAAGCACAAAGAAAAAAGAAAAATTGAGTTTGGACACAAGTGTTATGTTCAGAATAATTGCACGCTTTACATACACAAACATTTATTGTAATTAACTGCCGAAAGTACAAAGGTTACAATTCCAAAGTCCAAAGAGCGTACCGAGTCACAAACCAAAATCTAGAAACCAAAAGTCCGGGAGATGTACCAATAACAAGCAATGTCGTAATCAGAAATCACACTGTACGATCTCCTCGCAGAATTCACTGGGCGCACGGTCACTAACGCTCTCACTCAACTCAATAGCCAATTACTCCGTGCTTCTCGGCTGGCGGCGCTCGCTCTTAAAGCGGGCGGCGCTGGAGACTCGCTGCTGCGAAGCTGGCTCTCCGACCAGCTCGCTTTTCGGGATTGGGCGGCGTCTTGTCGCTCCGCCGCCTCCGCTGCCTTCCCTGACCGCCGCTGAGCGCTGCTTTTTAGGCGCGCTCTTTAAACGTGTTTCACAGCCGCGACAACAAGGAATATCCTATTTGCAAAACCTAATGCAGTATGGAACGGTTCAAGCGATGGAACATTTGGAAATTATTTTAAAATATCCTTGAAGGTAGAGTAAGGATATCACAGTTGCTGTTTTAAACTCAACTCGATGATCTCTGAGGTAAGATTTTGGCACTATATATAATGCCGCAACGCTCTGGCGGGCGGCGGCGGCGGCGGTGGCGTGAGTCGCACCGTCCGTGGTTCGTCAACTAGACGATGCAAAATTTTATTTTGAGATTTCCTAAAATGGGAAATCGAGGACTAAAGGGCGAGGTTCTTGCTTGCATTGCCCCACGCACTTCCGACGTAAAGAAAAGCAAGTGAACTGATTTGAGAAACAAACATTTATTGAGAACTGTAGTATAACATTATATCATCCCTATGCGGCAAATGCATAAGGGCTTCCTATGCCCCAAAAACACAACAAAATACAGAGATAATTTTCTAAAATGTACAATGATTTCAATTATTGCTAACAACTCTGTAATAACACTGGCTGTAGCATTACAAATGCTTATGTGGTCTTCACGCGATATGTGATCCAGTTTGATCAATAATTATTTATGTCTATTGGAAATTTCCTTCTTTCACTATCTAACAATATCACAGTAGAAAACTTTAATAACTCTCCGTGCAATTCATGATGAAGGCACATGAAAACATTTTTTTCTGAAATTGCATTGATTTTAAGCTATCTCGGCTTATGTATATTTTAACTTGCATGAACATAATAATAATAATAATAATAATAATAATAATAATAATAATAATAATAATAATAATAATAAAATGTACTCGTAGCACTGTCTTTAGTTTCACTGCCTAATGCACACCGAGAATTGAATTTCCAATTCATTCACAAGACAGGAGTTCAAAATCTCCAGTTATCACTGGTTATATTACAAAAATTCAAAATCAATCTTCAAAAGCACCTCCATTCTCATATATCCATCAGAAGCTGAAGCACAATAACTTTAGAGTGGTGTCGTACCAAACCCCAGACCATGTGAAAAATTACAAAATCATGCCTAACCATCGGTGAATCCACTTCACTTAATACCAGAAAAAATAACCGTTTCACATAATACAGAAATTCAACACAATGTCACCCAATGCCTCCTCCAAACTAGACACATTACTTATAAACTACTTTGAACACTTTCTCCCACCATCGTGAATCACGAGAAAGTTTCATGTATTGTTCATTCATTAATATAAAAATAAATAATTTCTAAAATACAAATCTCATTTTCTATCAGAAATTTTCTGGAGTGGATAATTATCAGCCGTGGAATGAAAATGTTGTATTCTAGTTAGTTGGCTAGAACTTTTACTATCTTTTTATTTACGAACGCTTAGTAAGAAATGTAAGTTTCGTAAATTAACCGGTACATGAACATTGATACTCAACGTAACACTACTTCACAAGAATTATACAAACTTATCTCATTTAACAACTGATACTTTCGTCTGACACGATGCCTGAAGTTTGGGAGTACATATCACCTACGACCCTCCGTTTCAGATACTTTAAAATTGAAAACCTGCGTTCTTATTCATTTCAATGTGCAGTTCTATATTATTGAGAGCAAATCAAGGTTCAAATATTTTCCTTATACCACAGACGCCATCTAAAAACGATAAATGCATGCCTATTCGTCGCAACAATTTACGATTACCACACATCTTTCCAAATGCATTGGTTAATTTAACTACGACGACCGTTAGCCATTCTAGAAAAATTGTACCCCAAAGCTTGTTGTCGACACTTCACACATGTGTACAAATGAATGTCAGCACCAATTCGTTGTTGTCTGGTCTGGTCCCATCTAGAATATTTTTTTGAGTCTTCGACTTTTCGGAGGCTCTTCGCTAAGAAACGATCACTCCTGTTGAGGCCACGCTCCCATGCCCCAGAGCGCCTCGCTGGCACCAGACATCGCTCTAACAACTGCTACGGAAAGCTGAGTGAATTCATATTTGCTGGTACACAGACTTACCAGCATGCAGATGAAACATGTTTCTAAAACCGAATCACTGGCAAATTGTATTCAAACAGGCAGTTGTTTAACAACCCTTGAACACGTCACTCGCACGAATCTCTCCCCCTTCCCCGTCTTAGCGCGAGTTGCACAGCACTTTACCTCTACATTTTATTAATTTTTTTGATTATGTTATGTATTTTATTAGAAATTTATTTCGTTCTTTCTTTTTTCCGTCTAAGTGCAATGAAATGTATAATTTGAGTATTGTAAACGTGCTAAACGTGCTGATGGTAACAGCTCTTAACTTTACCAGAAAGTACTCGTAGATGAATATCTCGCTTGCACGCGTTCTCCGGTCTATTTTTGGAAAAATATCACGATTTCCTTCAAAATAATTTTACTCATTTTAAAAGAATGTACACACCACTTTGTAATAATCTAAAATTGAGGGAAAATTTCATTGAGGGAGGAATATCTGGACCTAATATTTTCCATGATACCTTTCGTTCCTCATCGTTGTCTCTTCTTCCCCAACACACATACTTTCATGCACTACAAATGTCAAGAGTTTCTTGTCCCAACTTAGGCGGCGACTGGTTGTCATTGGAGATACCTGAGAGAAGAAAACCCGTAAATCGTCGTGTAGGTTGACGTCGGATCTTAATATCCAGCGGGAAAGAACACCGCCACCTCTCGAGATACAGTCATATGTCCAACGACCTCTGTGTCAGACGCGATCGGTTAGTTGGTTAGTTGTTCGTGATTCCGGGCGCGCCAACAGCTTAGGTCATTAGTACTGTAAGTGTAGCGCATGTTTTTCCTCGGGAGGAGGCAGTTATCTTCCCCCGCTGGATGACGAGATCCGGCGCCGACCTGCCGTCGACTAACGGGGTTTTCCCTCAACCAGGACTTTCCCACCAGCGGGGCACCGCGCCAGCCGGGACAAGCTCTAAGCTCCCGACCGGTCTCCCGGAATGTGTGATAGAGTAGTGCATGTTAGTGTAAGTGTGTGTGTGTAAGAGGAGAGGATAGGACAAGGAACGGGAAGGACAGATCGCGCGCGGTCCGTGGCCCGTTTGGTAGGGTACTGCTCCGGCATTCGCCTGGTTTGATGGGAGAAACCACGGCAAATTACCGATCAGAGCAGCCGGCCGCTAGAATTCTCGTCTAGACCTTCGAGGGCTGCAAGTGAGCTCCCTTCCCCCTTTCCGTCGGCGGGCAGAAGCAACTACGGGAGCACGGCGCTGCTGATGGCGGCGCACGCGGGCGCGGCGGAGGTCGCGCACCGGCTGCTGCAGCGCGATGCCAACGTGCACGCGCGGAAAGCCAAGGCGCCTCGGGGGCCCCGGCGACAAAACACCTTTGCCGGGCGCGGGACGGCGCCTTCCGTCTAACCACGCAAATTTTGCTACGCTTCCTTCACCACCTAGAGGAGAAAGGAGGTATTATCTTGGGCGACGGAACAGGCGGATCTCAATTTTAGCTCAGAGGCTTCTTTTAGGATCTTTGAGGATGTTTTACATGCAGTAAATTACTACATGGGACAGCCGGCTTTACTTCCCCTCCGAAGGAAGGCGTACGAAGGATTTTTTCGCCCTTAAAAATCCACGGCTTCGATCGGGTTTGAACCCGCAAACTCGGGTACAAAAGTCCAGTACGCTGACCGTTATGCCACCGATTCCGCGCCCCGTTGTGTGAAAACCCGCCATCGCACGGTGGGGTAGACTCTTGAAACCCTGGCCAGAAAGGAAAAAACTAAAGTTTTTAGATGGGAATTTTGGACTATCAGGTTGGCTACAGTAATGTTGGGACAACTGAATGCCGGTTGTGCGGGTTTTGAGCGGTTCATTTTGTTTGTTGTATTCCAGGTGAAACTTGGCGATTCTTTGTTAGCAGTGCGTGGTGCCGGCCAGGCTACAAAATAATCTTTTTTTTTTAATTTTTTTTATTTTAATGTTTATGTTCCTTGTTCGACAATATTTTGTCTTTCAAGGGTATGAAAAATTACAATAACATCATACAGAATATGAGGAGAAACTAAATAGCAACCTCTTAACAAATTACTTTTACAAATTAATTTTTGAGAGTGATAATAATCTTAAAAAGAAACTATGTCTATAAATAATACATGATTCATTGAAAATTTTTTACATTACATGATAGAAACTGTGGGAAGAGATAACTAAGGAGGATGTAAAAGATCTTTAGGATAACGTGATTTAATTCGCGGGTATGGATTAACTGTTTTTCCTAATTGAAAAGATGTATAAGCAGGAGAAGAAGAAAGAGAAGCATAAAATTTATCTGAGAGAGAAAGGATCCAGGATTTTAGAGGAGGAATATTGACTTCACGTAAAATTTGATCGTTTCTTATGAACCAGGGTGCTTTCAATGATTTTCTTAAATACTTATTTTGTATAATCTCTAATTTTTTAATGTGAGTTTTTGCTGCACCACCCCAAATGGGGCATGCATAAGTTAACGAAGGGCGAATTATATATTTAAATATAGTTAATGAAGAATCTACAGAGAGGTGTGAATTTTTATTCAGAAGTGGATATAATTTTAGAAGCTTAAGATTAGTTTTATTTATTATGGATAAAATATGTGTTTTCCATGTTAATTTAGTATCTAGTTGTAATCCGAGGTATGTAATTGAAATGTTAGAAGGAGTCCAAGGAATTGCTTTATTATTAATAATAAGAGGATCAGTAGGAGAGATTCGTTTTAAAGAAAATATTTTTGCTTGTGACTTTTGGTTATTTATCTTTATTTGCCAATTGTTAAACCAGGTAACAAGAATATTTAAGTCATCTTGTAAATTATCGCGTCCTGTTATAATGTCTGAATGGGAAGTAAATAAAGATGTGTCATCTGCAAAGAATGCTATTTCTGAATTAAGTAAATGAGGGATGTCTGAAATGTAAAAATAACCTTGACGTTGAATATAACTTTTTGTGTTCTGTGTGAATATGGCAAATATTTTCAATATGAAAGGTGTTCCAGGAGGTATGTACTAATTAAAATCATTTACTTCATTACTATATCGTTAATTACACATTCTTTTGAAAATTTACTGAATACCGCAAAAGTCACGAGAAAATTCTAAAATGTGCTTAAAAACGGAGATAAGTTTCGAATTCCACGACATTCTGCTTTCTTTCGCACTGTGTCTGTAAGCTTATATTATTACCTTTGTAAATTAACCTTCAAATCCACCGACTAGTACCGACTCCAGCTTTGAGCCACGTCTTAAGCAACATTTGTAAAATGTTTTTGGGACATCTTGAAAAACGACTATAAAACAGGTTAATTATTAACTACATTTGTTCAATTTAAATTATAGTCGATGCCTAGAAGTACTGTAAAGAATATAAAAAGCAGAAAAAGGACGGAGACAACGCATTCTCCTTGGCAGTGGGATGAGTAATTTAGAAAAAGACAAAAGTCGCCGCGTCGCGATTACTATAATACAATCTTCAAGAAATGATTGCATTCTGGTTCCTTATATTAAACTGAATATTTTGGTTATATTTTACGCCGTAGCAACTGACAGATACTACTTCAAAGAATACCCCTGGTACAACATGCCAACAGCAGTCCATAGATTGTTTATCCACTGACCAGACATTCCTCGGCCATTTTACCCATTGATCAACTGTCGGAGGATGCTCAAGAACCAACTAATTCGTTGATTAAGCAATATCACCTAAGTTTTTCTCGAAAGTTTTCCAGAGTTAAGACTATGGATGACGTGTTCAGGATATTCTTGGCAACCACATATCCCTACGTTTCTTCTTAACGCAAATTATCACCAAAGAAACTAGTGTGTCGGCAGAAGCCGTCGCCCTCTTAGTTTCTGTGGAAGAAGATTGTGAAGATTCCGATGCAGATGATGAGGAAACAGTCTTTGTAAGATGATGATTCAGTTGAAGTAGCAGAAGAAAGAGAAGATAATGATTAGATGAAAAATATGAAAACGACTTCTATTTATAGTTACAAACAATTTACTAAATTAATAATTTTAATTGAAATAAAATTATTTTTTGTAATTTGTATTATCTTCTAACCTCTATTTAGACCTTTTTTCGAACTTTCCATTTTTTAATATATTTTTAACCATTAACTACAACAATCCCTAACTATTGAAAACCAATATTAATAAAAAATACATGTATCAATTTTTGTCCGCCATATTGAATCCGCCAGTTTCGTCTTTTGAATTTTTGAACTCATAATCTTATTAGTTTTTTTAAAATTATATTTTGTCACTTTTATCATTCTTTCATCGATCATCCTTGGATCACGAACTTCGATAACTTTTACATACTAACTTTGGTACAAATTTATATTCTGGCCAGCTTTTTGGGATTCTAGCCCACCGTTCATCGGAGGGATCAAAATTCACCCAATTCTGCAAAATGATTGAATGGTGAAAAACGGCGAGCAGTTAAAAAAGCGAGCAGGAAATATCAAAATAGCTGCACATCCACAGGACGTTTAAAACTAAATATCCTTGTGTATAAAACCGTCGTAAGCTATCAATATTGTACAATTATTAGAAAAGGATAGGTACGGTTTCAACATGACTTTAATTAAAAATAAAAAAAAAAACAAGCTTTAACGTCTCATAATATAACTGCACATTTTCAACAGTATCAGAACTAAAACTTTTGTATGTGGTGCAAATAGTTCAGAAGACATTAATATTTGTACAAATTTTCAAATACATTGGGTACTATTGATGATTTTAGCAAAAAAAAAAAAAAAAAATGAACGGTATCCCGCAAATTGCTTTTTCTTCTCGTAAGTCGACGCCTTAGGCGCAGTAGATCCGATGGAGACTCGGGTACGTCGCTTTAGCAATGGACACTTCGTAGAAGCAAGTTGAAGAGGTTAATGAAACACTCGAGTGAATAGTTGTGGATACTTCACAGACTTCACGAAACTCCAAAGCCAGGAAAGCCTAGTGACCTCTGTATTCGAGATAGCGAGGTTGGAATAAACTGTGTAAAGTGGAAAGGCTCAGCGTTCGGTATGTTCAGAGCTCGGAATTAGAGTATTTAAAATAGGGGTTCACAAAGTTAAGAAACTTTGAAAATCGGAAGGTTGCTTTTAAATGTCAACGGTGGCGTATGGTCGATCAATAAATCACTGGGACAAAGCCGACAAGTTCTAGACGGATATTATCATTATTTGTCATTTAAGAGCTTTCTTCGATCGATTTCACGTACAAATCGAAGTAGTAGTTTAAATAACGCGCGATATCTTTTTCTTCATCTTGACCCCACTCCCGTGATCTCAAAAGTCTAAAGGCGGCATCCGGCATTCGCCGAGCAGCGAACTACTGCTCGCCCAATCCCGAACAGCTGCTGTGTTCGGCGAATGTTCGCTTCCTTTGATGTGTCCAAAAGACCGACACGCGGTGGGTAGAGCGAGCACGGAACGTTCGTTACTCGGTAAATAGCAAGCAACTCATCCTCACTACTCGGGATTCCGCGAGCTGTTGCTCTCTGTTCGCCGAATGACGAGCCGGCTTTAGGCAGTACCGCGAGCACGCGCACGTCAAACACAAGGCAGTTTCGGACTTTGGCGCCCTTGAAACAAATCGGAGATGAAAGTTTTCATGCAGGTTTACAGAACCCCCAAAATGTTGCTGGAGGTGAAGGCCAACGTGCACGCCAAAAGCAAGCGCGGCTTCTCCACGCTGCACTCGGGCGCCGGCAGCGGCGAGGCGGCCGTGGTGGCGCTGCTGCTGGAGGACGGCGCGCACGTGGACGCGCGCGCGGAGGACGGCGCCACGCCGCTGCACCGCGCCGCCGTCGCCGGCTCGGAGGAGGTGCTCGCCCCGCGCTTTACCTACACGGCTTGGGAGGCACGATGGGCGAGATAGGGTGGATGAAGAAAGGGGCAGGAGCGGGGTGGTGCCGGGGGGAAAGGGAACGGGACAAGACGAGGCGGTGCGTGGAAAGGCGGGGATGGAGAATGGATGGGAGTGGCTGGGGTTCGGCGGGGAGGAGCGGGGTCGTGGTAGACTCGGACGGAGAGGGAGGGATAGGGCGAAGTGAGGCGGGGTTGAACGGCGCAGGGTGCGGTGGGTAGCGCAGGTAGACTTCGTTTTTTTAACGTGGCGTCTCAAGGTCACTCACGAAAAAGGGAGAGGGAAGGCACTCTCCAATGGGAATCTACGACGTCACTATATTATAGTCATTGTTGTCACCCTATTGTAGTTTGCCTTCCCTCTTCCTTTTTCGTGCGTGACCTTCAGACGTAACGTTATAAAATCGACGTTTTTTTTATACCTGCGCTGCCCAGCGCACCCTGCGCCATCCAATTCCGCTCCACTCCGCCCTATTCCTCCTTGCTCCGTCCGGGTCTACCACGACGCACCCCCCCCGCCTTTCCCCATCCACTCCCCGTCCATCCCCGCCCTTTCGCTCCGCCTTCCTCCCCCCCTCCCGCCCTCCCCGCCCCACTCCGCGCTATCACTACTGCTTCGTTCCGGACTCCACGCCCACGCCGCTCCTCCCCGCAGAACCCCAGCCCTCCCGTCCATTCTCCATCCCCGCCCTTCCACGCTCCGCCTCACTTCACCTCTACCCACCCACCCTCTCACCACATTTTAATACAGTCGAAATAATGTCAATTGGATATTGACATTCACTTGCTCATCGTAAATATATATTTTTTTTAACTTTGCAAACTGGTAGTTAAGGATGATTTAATTAGTTTCACTATCACGTACTTTCTGTTAATGTTTGTAAACATGCTGTTGCGGAGCTGTTAGAAATGTTAATATTCGCCTGATGATATGCAGATGTCGGGTTCTTTTTTTGAGCGACCACTGACTACTGAGCGCGCGTGGCAGAAAGTAGTGCAAGCGGAGTCGGCGATTGAGAATCGGAGCAAGACGGATGAATACCTCGTGTTTGTTTACATCAGCTTTTTTCTAAGGGTAAACGAAGATTAGATGCTTCGATCTCCAGTGCCCTTCCCCCGTCAACTCGCAAAAACGAGGAAAGGAGAGAATTAGATGCACCTTTAAATCCTTCTCTCTTCTACTGTACTACTGCTGATCTAATATTGATGACACAATTTACAGATGAAATAAAAGACATCTTCATCAAAGTTACGAAAGGATTGCGCTACGATAGTTTAAATTTTTCCGTCCTAGAGAGATTCCATCTCCTATGGTCTTCTCGGAAATTACGAATTGAGATAGACATGTAAAGGCGAAAGTGTGAGTCAAATCGTCGACGCTTTCCTTTACTTTGAGGGAAATGCCTTGGAGATGCGTCTTTGCGAAAGGTATTTGAGAAACGAGCCGGGGATGGGCTTCAAGGTGAGACCAGGTTGAGGATGTCGAAGGATCTCCCGTATGGCTTAGCCGAATATCTTCACCTCCACGAATATCATTATCACGGACAATAGACCGAAAAAGTATATACATAAAATAAAGAGTATATACAAGTCGAAGTTGTGATGTAAACGGGTGCAAAACCCCATTCAATCAAGTTATTTGGGACATCAGTCGTGTCTGTTAATACTTTGCGTAATCCTGTTTTCTTAGAGAGTTTTGGAATGAAAAAAATATCCACTGTTAGTAATAAATTTGCTTAAAAATATGTTCTCTCTTGTATCCTTTGCAACTACTCGTGTTTCTTATATACGATCTAACTCCGGACCCCATCCGCACTCAACAAACCCACAGCCGTCTCCTCAATGAACGACGATTGCTCTAAAGGTCTTTTAATTCTGTGTGAGCGCATTACACGGCCATAACCGCACAGTATGGTTAAAATATTTCCTTCCCTACCAAAAATAACGTAAAGTCACGGATGTCTCTAATAGTAAATACGAGTACATGGCCGATTCTAGTACAGTACTACTACAGTTGGCCGTGGCTAATTACTATGCAAGTGTTGTACTTGTTGGTTGGGCCAACCGAGTGCTTTACTAATTGGGCGTGGCAAAGTGGTGTGCTAGTGCTGTACTAGTTGGCCGCCGCTAAGTGACATACTAATTCGACGTAGCGAAGTGTTATGCTATTACTAGATGGCCGTGGCTAAGTCCTATACTAATTGGGCGTAGCGATGTGCTATGCTGTTACTAGTTGGCCGTGGTTAAGTGCTATACTAATTGGGCGAGGCGAAGTGTTGTACTAATTGGTCGTGGATAAGTATCGAAGTGCTGTACTAGTTGGCGGTGGCTAAATGGTGTCCTAATTGGATGTAGCACACTAGCTGGGCTAGTGCTGTATTAGTTGGCTGTGGCGAAGTGCTCCACCAGTGCTGTGGCCAAGGGCTAAGTGGCGTTGGGCGTGGGCGAGGAGGTGGCGGCGCTGCTGATCGCCAGCGGGGCGGACGTGGACGCGGGCGATCTGAGCGGGCGCACGGCGCTGCACTGGGCGGCGGAGCGCGACGCCACGTGCTTCCCCCAACTGGACCCCTGCACTGGGCAGCGCGAACGCGCGGCGTCGAAGTGGCCCGGGAGCTGCTAGACGGCGGCGCCTCCGTCGAGGTAGCCCACTGCACCACACTCATATCTAGGGGGCGGATTTTAATGAAATATCATAGTTTTCTTTTCACTTTAGAACAATGCCATTTAGTTTGGAAATTCGTTTTATGTTATGACAAAAGGAAATGACCCATTTTATGGGTCATTATTTTGCATTTTTGTGGATTTCGACTAATAAGTTTTTTTAAATTTTCCCCGCCATTTTTAATGATTTTTTGCTGATTTCATCGATTTTAATGTCAATTTTAATGGACGTTCAAATAATATTTACGAGATGCAACAAATGTTCTTCACAGAATTACTCAGTAGCCTATTCGATTTGTTCACTCAGAAATTGTTTTGACAACCGTTGTTAGTATGTAATTCTTGTGACGTACATCAGCGCCATTGCCGGTGTGGCCGATTTCGGGATAACTAGACAGAGATTTCCTCTAAAGAACAGTTCAAACCAAAAGTTTGCAGGCTGAGTTCACTCGAACGAATGGAAGAAATCTCGATTACATCCGTAACGAATCCAACAGCTTTAGTTCTTAAACCGAACTGTTTTTTAACATATTTTATTCGTATTTTTTCTTTGGTCTTAGGGCATTTTTAAAGCATTTTATTGATAATTTTTGGCGATGTTTTAGGTCATCAAAGTCCGCCCCCTACTCATAACCGAAGAGGGCTCTATGATCATATCAGTCTTATAAACGGGCTTTCTTGGCACTCATTGACGCTCGTCACTCGGGCTTGTCTGTATTATAAGTTCTAACGGAGACTTGAAATTACCTCTTCCGGCTACCCATGATTTCCGGCGATACCCAAGTCGTGAATGCAATGAAGAGACCGGTTGGGGCTCTGAGCAGCCCGAATCTCGGTTCGGCTGACCTCCAGTTGGACTCTTGATATGTTGTGGCAGTGCCTGACACTCATTAAATGCGTCATGAAAGTGAATTCAACACGGTCTCGATGAAATTCAGTATTTATGACTTCTACATCTACATCAGTTTGATGACAACTCACACACATACATATTGTCATATACTTTTCGATATTATTTGTTCCAATGCTCATAGTATTATTTAGAGTGATGTCAAAAAAGGTAAATCACTCACGAAAACTATTCTTAAATTAATAACACTAACTGAACTGTCGCTTAGAGGCATTAACAGTTAGCGTCCGCCACATCTTGCTCACGGAAAAATGCATTTTGTAGAGCATTGTGGTCTTCGGTTATGACCAACTGGTTTAGAACCTGCCAAAAATTGCTTACTGGTCTCCAAAGACAATGGATCCCTTCCTATCTCAGCCTGCACTTCACAGTGAAGTCGCCACAATTTCACGCGACGCCATATCTCTTAAACTTTGCCGTTTCTACATCCATGAGCCAAAATAGTTCTTTTTTCGTAATTAAGGGAAAATTTGTTTCTGGTGGGTAATTAGGAAAGAGAGGACGATTAAGAGCGGGTTAGGATAGCATTGCAAGCAAAGACAACTCCTAGATTCTATTCGCATGCAAAAATATCAATATACATTTGTAACCGTAGGCATAAACTTACACAGTGAGAAATTTCCGCATTACTTTCATGCAATGTACATTAAAGTAATTATCATTAAGGCTCTTTAAATGTAATGTACACATACATTAGGATGCAAGAGCTGTATTGTCATATCTGGAAGGGATGAATGAATAATCTTGATGAACTGGTGATTATGAATAAATGGGGTGAATGATGAGAGAGAGGTAGGTGAAACGGGAGAACCTCCACATAAATTCTACACTGATTTTAACTTGTGCATTAAATTGAATGTACAAATATGTTAGGCTCATTTTAAAGTATAAAGCTACATTAACTTTAATGAACAGTACATTAATCTATATTAAAGTGAATTACATTTCTGACAGTGTATCTCTTCAGATTGCTAACGCAGTGAATATCTTTTTATTGAAGTTTGATATTTACGGGGAAAATGTCTATTGGCTGTTATATCTCTTAAGTTAGGCAGCATGGAAAAGTTCAACGAAATCTTGTACCTGCAATCAAAGCTCATGAGTATACTGAAACGGTAAACCTCACCCTCTGCAGAGCAGTTTACTCGCTCTTTTCACAATATGAGTCTCCAAGTCTTCCGCCTCTGGTATTACACACAACTCAACAACTCGTAGACTTGTATCAAATTATATCCACTAATACAAAGATTAACACTCCCAACGCACCTCAATTAAAAAGTATCACTAGATGCCGAAGAGGCGAACTTCATTTGGTATCTTTAAAAAATATCGCGTCTAACTCACCCTCCTGGACAAAATGGTTAACTGACGAAGTTCAAAAATCAATGAAAGAATGTGCAGCTCATGCTATCCTTCACCTGTCACGCAAAAAATTTCAACGCAAAAGTAAACTACCACCACATCACTTTCGGCAGAAACCCTGATTCAAAAACGATTTGAAAAATCTACAAAATCTATGAATAGACAAAACTTCTGGTGGACTGCACTCATGCCTCCCAAGTATATATATATATATATATATATATATATATATATATATATATATATATATATATATATATATATATATATATACTTAAAGACATTTTTATCTCCCTAACATCTTCAATGTTATACTCTCATATAAGCTATTTAAGTTAATTTATTGTATAGATCAAAAATATAACAAAAATAAACAACCAAAATATAAATCTCAATAAATAATGCTTGAAATAATTAAATTGATAATCCTGATTTAATATTCTTATCTTATAAAGATACATAAATATACCTTGACCTCCATATTCCTCTCTTCACCCACAATCAATAACACGGACAATTTTTAAGCCACCATATAAAAGATAAACAAATTATTCTAGGAGTAGATATTATTACTCATGATAATAATGAACCACCAATTACAGATATTAGTACCAATATAAATATGGGATCAATAAATCCATAATTCTCATCACCTAAACAATGAATTCTCCTGAAATTAAATTCACCTACCACAACATAATAAATTAATCGAAAAGTATACATACTGTTAAACCAGTAGAAAGAAAAAATAGCATGAAAATTAATAAATTAGAATTTCTTATTAGTCTTAATTCTAAAATTAAATCCTTAGAATAAAATCCTGACAAAAAAGGTATACCACATAAAGCCAAATTAGAAATTAAAAAACATACAGAAGTTAAAGGTATTTGATTAATAATACCAAAAAATTTAAAAATGCATGGAAAAAGCCAAATCATAAACCCAATCCAATAGTTCTTATCATAAGTCCTAATTGACTCAACGTAGATAAAGCAATAATTTTTTTCAAATCAAACTCAAAATTGGCACCTAAACCGGATATAAATACAGTTAAGCAACCAATAAATAATATAAAATTACTTATTGAATACATTTCAATAATCAATCCAAACCGAATTAATAAATAAACACCTGCCGTTCCAATGCACGGGTAGGAGCAGCTATTGCTGCAGGAAGTCAAGAAGAAAAAGGAATTTGAGCTCTTTTAGTTATAGCTGCTAATACAACCAAAACAACCAAATACTTCATTTCACTATTTACTTCACCCAAATTATTAATTCATAAATAATTTCAACTACCATAACTTATTATTCAAGCAATTGATAAAATAAAGCACATCACCAATACGATTTGATAAAGCTGTAATATACCGCATTATATGATTTCACATTCTGATAATAAATACCAAACAATAAGAAACTAATCCTAATCCATCCCATCCTAATAAAATACTAATTAAATTAGGTCTAATAATTAAAAACATTATTGATATACAAATATTAGTACTAAAATGACAAAACGAGACAAATTTTCATCTCCCAATATATATATATATCTATAATAAATAACTAAAGAAGAAATGTACATCACAAATCTCATAAAATTAACGATTTATATCTAAAAGAATTCTTATAATAACATTACAAGAATTAATAGAGACAATATTTCAATCAAAAAATAACATAATCATTAATACATACAAACAACCCAAAAAAACCATAATCATTGATATAATAAACAAAACAACAAAAGATAATTTGCAAATAAAATTATTATAATTAATAGCTCAATATATTTTCAATATACCATTGATATCACAAATCAACATTCTAATTAAACTAATAAAGCTAAATACAAGAAAAAATAATCCCCACGCAAAATTAATATATTTAAAGGAAACCAATGCAAAACAATAATATATATTCACAAAATAACCATTTATATAACTATATAACCCAGAAAATTCATTCCATGCTGACTATAAGAAAATAAATATAAACTATAAGCAGCACCAAAAAATGATATAAAAGCAATTATAAATATTCTCAATCAACTCCAGCTCATTACTCTATTAATTAATCTAATTTCTGCCAATAAATTTAAAGAAGGAGGAGCTGCTATATTAGAAGAACTAAGTAAAATCATCATAATGTTAATCTGGGCATCAAACATATTAACCCCTTATTAATAATTAAACTACGACTTCCTAATCGCTCATAACATATTAGACAAACAAAATAAACCAGATGAACATAAACCATGCCCAATTATTATTAAAAACAACCACAAATCCTCAAGAATTTAAAGTTATCAATCCACTTAATACCATTCCCATATGAACAACAGATGAATAAGCAATTAAAGATTTCAAATCAACTTGACGTAAACATACCAAACTTATTAAAAATCCACCAACCAATCTAATACCAATTCAAATATAATTATATTTTAAAAACAAATTGTTATAATACTAAAAATACGTATTAAACCATAACCCCCAACTTTAATAAAACACCAGCCAACACCATTGAACCAGAAATAGGTGCCTCAACATGAGCCTTAGGTAATCATAAATGAACCATAAATATAGGTATTTTAACCAAAAAAGCAACAATCATTCTTACATAAATATACAAATTATTAATTTCATCACCTCAAAACCCATATAAATACAAAGTACCATTACTTACATAAAAACTTAATAAACTAATTAATAAAGGTAATGATGCCAACAACGTATAAAATAATAAATAAATACCAGCCTGCACACGTTCAGGCTGGTAACCCCACCCTAAAATTAAAAATAATGTAGGAATTAATCTTCTTTCAAAAAAAATATAAAAAGATAATATATCAACTCTCGAAAAAGCACATATTAACATCAATATTAAAAAAATAATCATAAAAATAAAAGGATTCCTATAATAATTATAATGATAAACCAAGTTCTAGCAACAATTATTAGACCACAAATTCAAAATCTTAACAAAATTAAACCATACGATAATAAATCAAACCCCAACTATAACCTAAACTCTCAATATTTCCACTAATATTAATAGATAATATATAAGCAAAAGATATAAAAAAAAATATAAATTGAACCATTCATCAAAACATTCCATTTAAAAAAGAAAGAGGGATCATAAAGACAAATATTAAAATAAATTTTAACATCGTAATACCACAAAAGATTGAAAATAATCATTTCCATGAGAACGCATCATAGAAATTAAAATTCCTAATCCTAAAGAACCTTCACAAACCGCAAACACCAAATAAATTATTGAAAAAACAACTCATAAGACAATAATCCCAATCAAAAACTAATATAAAAAGTAAACAATACTATATATTCCAAGCTTAACAAAACAATCAATAAATGCTTCCGTTAGAACAATAAACTCAAATCCCTATCAAATAACAAAACATAATCATTATAAATATAAAATATGCAAACATAAGTTTTAATAGTTTAAAATAAAACATTGGTCTTGTAAACCAAAATTAAGAATATCTTTTAAAACTTCAGAGAAAGAATACAATTATTCCATCACTAATCCCCAAAATTAATATTTTAATTAAACTATTCTCTGATATTTTTCTATTAGTATCAACATTCATTATTATAATTATTAACATAATAATATAATAAATTTCTTTTTGGTTTTCATACATTCTATTTCTAATTTTTTCAGGGGATACTGGTATTATTCATTTACATTACAAGATTAGCATCCAATGAAATATTTCAACTACCCATTAAAACTTTATTGACACTTATAATTATTTCACTCTCAATAATAATTTTTTTATTTAATTATTTAAATCATTTACTATTAAATTTATTCAAAAACGAATCCCTTTTAAATAACAACATCAATTTAATATTAGAGAATAATAACTTAAATCAACTTTATAATTATCCTAATTTCTCATTAACAATAATAACAATCATTTATCTTTTAATTACCTTAATTATTATTGTAAAAATCACTTCTTTCCAAGAAGGTCCATTACGACATTCAAACTAATGAATAAACCTTTACGAGCAAGACATCCTTTAATTAAAATTATTAATAACTCTTTAATTGATCTTCCAACTCCATCAAATATTTCAACTTGATGAAACTTTGGATCTCTATTAGGATTATGTTTAATTATTCAACTTATAACAGGAATTTTTCTAGCCATACATTACACCGCAGATATTACCATAGCATTTAATAGAGTAACACACATTTGTCGAGATGTAAACTTTGGGTGATTATTACGAACCATCCACGCCAACGGAGCATCTTTTTTTTTCATCTGCCTTTATATACACGTAGGACGTGGCATATATTATGGATCTTATAATCTAATATATACCTGAATAGTAGGGGTTATTATTTTATTTCTAGTTATAGCTGCCGCTTTCATAGGATACGTATTACCATGAGGTCAAATATCATTTTGAGGAGCCACTGTAATTACCAACCTATTATCAGCAATTCCTTATTTAGGAACCGATCTAGTTCAATGGGTATGAGGGGGATTTGCAGTTGATAATGCTACCTTAACTCGATTTTTCACTTTCCATTTCATAATCCCATTTATTGTAGCCGCATTCGTAATAATTCATTTACTATTTCTTCATCAAACAGGATCAAATAATCCTATAGGAATTAATAGAAATTTAGATAAAATCCCATTCCACCCATATTTCACCTTTAAGGATATTGTAGGATTTTTATTCATATTAACAACATTAGTTATCTTATCATTAACAAATCCTTACTTACTAGGAGACCCCGATAATTTCACCCCAGCTAATCCATTAGTGACCCCTGTTCATATTCAACCTGAATGATACTTTTTATTCGCTACGCAATTTACGATCAATTCCTAATAAACTAGGCGGAGTTATAGCTCTTGTAGCATCCATTGCTATCCTATTCATTCTACCTTTCACTTCAACTAATAAGTTTTGTAGAATACAATTCTACCCAATTAATCAATTTTTATTCTGATCTTATACATCAATTGTCATCCTATTAACTTGAATTGGAGCACACCAGTTGAGGAACCTTATATCTTAACAGGCCAAATCCTAACCATCATATACTTTATATACTTTCTAATTAATCCCATAATACATAAACTATGAGATCATTTAACAAATTAAGTTAATAAGCTTAAAGCATTTGTTTTGAAAACAAAAGATAGAACTTATTATTCTATTAACTTTCTTCTCAAAATGTCTCAATAAACTATACTATTATTAATTCAAAATGAAAAACAACAAAAAAAAATAAAATAATTCAAAGAAACAGGTAAATAAATTTTTCAAGCCAAATATATTAACTTATCATAACGAAAACGTGGTAATGTACCACGAACTCAAATAAAAATAAATGAAATAAAAACCAATATAAAATAAAATAATAAAGAAAATAAGTCACCCCCAAAAAAAATTAAAACAGTTAATATTCTCATAAATAAAATTCTTGAATATTCAGCCATAAAAATTAGTGCAAAACCTCCTCTTCTATATTCAATATTAAAACCAGATACCAATTCAGATTCCCCTTCCGAAAAATCAAAAGGAGTACGATTAGTTTCAGCTAAACAAGAAGAAAATCAACAAAAAAATAAAGGAATACAAAGAAAAAAAAATCATATATATAACTGATGAAAATAAAATAAATTTATACCAAACCCACCAACTAACACAATGTATCTTAATAAAATCAATGCCATTCTTACCTCATAAGAAATTGTTTGAGCTACAGCACGTAACCCCCCCAATAAAGCATAATTAGAATTAGATCAACCAGCCAACATTATAGAATAAACCCCTATACCAGTACAACAAAAAAAAAATAATAATGCCAAATCAAATGAAATCAATTCACAACCCAAAGGATAAATCAATCAAACCAATAAAGACAAAAACAATCCAACAACCGGGCAAAAAAAAAATATTAAATAATTAGACATTATAGGATAAGTTTGCTCCTTACAAAATAATTTAATGGCATCAGCAAAAGGTTGAGGAATTCCTATCATTCCTACCTTATTAGGACCTTTACGAATCTGAATATAACCCAAAACCTTACGCTCCAATAAAGTTAAAAAAGCCACACCAATTAAGACAAAAATAACTAATACAATATAATTAATCAATCCCATTATATAATTTAACAATACTATATGTAATATTATTACATTCATGAATTCTAAATTCATAGCACTTAATTCTGCCAAAATAGTAATTAATATCATTCCTTATAATAAATCATTTAATATATTCAATCCTTTCGTACTAAAATATATATGCATATAAATAGAGATAGAAACCAACCTGGCTCACACCGGTCTGAACTCAGATCATGTAAGAATTTAATGGTCGAACAGACCAATAAATTAAGCTTCTGCACCTAATAATTTTCTTAATCCAACATCGAGGTCGCAATCTTTATTATCAATAAGAACTCTCCGATAACATTACGCTGTTATCCCTAAGGTATCTTCATCTTTATTCCATAATATAGGTTCAATTAACCAATCATCATAGTTAAATAATAAGAAGTTATCATATTCCTTGTCACCCCAACCAAATACAATACATTAAAAATAATTAAATACAATCTAAACAAAAATTTAATACATATAATCAAGATCTATAGGGTCTTCTCGTCCCCTATTATCATTTGAGCCTTTTGACTCAAAAGTAAAATTCAAGTCATCATCACGAGACAGTAATTATTTCGCAAACCATTCATTCCAGCCTTCAATTAAAAGACTAATGATTATGCTACCTTTGCACGGTCAATATACCGGCCATTAAAAACCTCATTGGGCAGGTACGACTTCATATTAAATCAAGAAGACATGTTTTTGATAAACAGGCGAACAATTATTTTGCCTAATTCCTTAAAATAAATAAACATCAATATAAAATAAACAATAAATCATTTACTAATTACATCATTATTACATAAAATATAAATTAATTTTAACATCTCAATATAATCTTAATATCAAACCATAAAAATAATTAAACAAAAATGATTTATAACAAACCTGCATCATCCAGAAACCCTATTGATTTACCGTCATATTAACATCCTCCCGAATATTTCTAAAGCGCATGAAAAGGTTTTCCGGAAACAGACTGCACAATATCTCCAAAAATCACAATTAAACGATCAGGAAGCAAATTCCGTACCGGCAGGAATACTGGAACCGTGCTATTAAATGTCATTTAAGACGTGAGAAAGGGAACAGATTTCAGCGATATAACTGTCCTCCTCCTCGATTTCAGCAAAGCATTCGATTTGGTAGATCATTACATCTTGCTCACAAAACTAAAATGAATGAAATTTGTTCTGCCCACGCGTCCAGGGTTCCTCATTATTAAACTTCTAGCACGCAAAGAGTGCTGTCCCGTAGACGCAGCTCAAATGATTTAACCTCGGAGTGGCTCAGGGTACTGTGTTCTTAATATATAAGGCAATGTACTCAAATATTGCAACCATCAAACATTCGCAGATGATCTTCAATAAGTCATAACGGCCACCAGTTTCAGCTCTTCTCACTCGCACAAAGTATTAACGAAGATTTGATAATTTCAAACAAATTGATAATGTCATTAGGTATACAATTAAGTGAAAATAAATTACAGTGCAATTAGTTCAGTTCGAAAAGCACAATGAATGTCATCTCATTTTCTGTTCTGCCTAATATGTGTATAAATGACGCCGTTCTGCCATGCTATTCTTAAATCAAGAACCTAGATTTATTTCTTTTCTCTTTAATTGTACGTATATCATAATGTCTGCACTATTAATGTCCAACCCTAAGCCGCCATTCTGAATGACGTTTCCTTAGTTTACTCAATTGCTTAAGGTGTATGCTAGGATGGTCCCTTGTTTTGCATTCCCAAATATAATTTTCTATTGACATTTCACTTCCGAATACGAAAACGCTATGCCTGGATAGGCTTATCGCTGAGGGAAGCATGTTAATCACTCAAACCTAAAAACTTTATTTGTCCTCTCAGATTTATTATTTCATTCCAGTTCACTAGATCATTTTGAACTCTAAACGGTGGCAGGGAAAGAAATAGAAAAGGACAGAGATAAAGAGAGTGAGATAGAAAAAGAGAAAGGAACAAAGAGAGAAAAGAGAACGAAGGAAAGAGACTACTCCTCTGGAGTTGCAGGTCTGGATATGCAGGTTCGCAAATCTTCCTTCAAAAACAGCACTTTCCCATTTCGCTCTGGTAGCTCCGAGACAACAGCGGGTGGGCGCCGCTGCACTGGGCGGCGCACGAGGACGGCGCCGAGATGGTGTCTCTGTTGCTGGACAGCGGCGCGAACGTGCACGCCAAGAGCAAGTACGGCAAGATGGCGCTGCACATGGCGGCCATGGACTGCGCCGCCGCCGACGTGGTGGCGCTGTTGACGCGCCGCGGCAACCGGCCCCGGCGCCAAAGGAAGTTAAAACGGCCGCCGATCGACCACGCTGCCAGCGACAGCATGCGTAAATTGCTCTTGGAATGAAACGAGAGAGCAACTCGTGAACCCCTTAAAGACTTTTTGTATCTCTGAACAGCGGGGGGCGTCAGCTCATCAAGAAACGCGCGAAAGCCCATCGCAAGACGCAAGCTGACTTCGTGATTCTCACAGCGTGCACCATCTACTGGGGGAATGAACGTAAAAAGCACACAAGCAGGCACCATAACGCCGCTCAACATGCGCAAACTTCTCTTGGAATGAAATGAGAGCAACTCGTCAACGAGATACTCTTTAAGACTTTGTAGCTCTGAACGGCGGGCGTCAGCTCGTCAAGGAAAGCCCACAGCCAGCGAAGCGCCAGCTGACTTTACAGCATGCACCAACTACTGAGGGAATAAACGCTACACAAAAACACACACACAGCGGCAGACACCATAACGCCGCCCAACAGTCCACTAAGAATCAATTCGACGAACTGCTTCACCCAACCACGTGTACAAGTTCATGGACAAAAGGGACCTCATAAAGACCCCCGACTAGACGTCCCCAAGCAAGTGCGTCATATAAATCAATGAGTTTTGCATCAAATCTCTCCCACAGACGCACGTTGGAGAAACTACTTTCCACAGAGTGCACAGAATGAACGTGAAATACTTTGGTGGTAATGTTTGACACCGTTGAATACATAAAAAATCAAGGAGCATAAACTCCTCTAGGAGAGTCGTTCCGACAGACGTCCGCCAACTACAGATTTCTCGACAAAAAATGCCAGATCCTTCAGAGCAGCGTCGACGCTGGACGCCCTCCGAATGACGAACGACAAACAGCTTTCGCCATTTCATCGCAGGAAGTCTTACCAACTGATCACGCGGAACACAAGTACGTATGGAAGAAATCCCAACCGCCAGACACCCAACAAACACAAATATCTCGATAGCGTGGGTCAGCTCCATGAGGGAAGCCCTACCTCCAGACGCGCAAAGACAACTCATCTCTAAATAGCGACTGGAGATTCTACAAAGACGATATACCTGACGAAGATACTACCTGACGCACGCTTACTACGCAATCTCTAATCTGCGAAACGGAGCTTGTGGAGGGGCACCGCACTGCTTGACGCACGCCTCCTGTGAATCTCTAAAGAGCGTGCTGGAGTTCCTGCGGGAAAAACGTACTTCCTGCCGCACGCTTACTACGCATCTCTAAATATGGTGCTGGAGTTCCCGCAGGGAACCCGTAATGCCCTACAAATCTGGGCCATGCCCCCTCTAAATCCCATTGAGCGATCGGAGCCCGAAAGAAACCGTATTGTCGGGCGTACGGCGACTACGCATCTCTTAACACAGTTCGTTAGTTCTGAGGCAGAAGCAATACTGCATAAACGCTCCAAACAGCGTGTTAGAGTTGCTAAAGGAAACTCTTACCGCGGCACATCGATTATGCATTGCTAAACAACCTCTTCCAACTCCAAAAATGTTACCGTACTGCTGGACTTTCGTTTTCGGTAAAGTCAGTATGTAATATTAACATTCAGTGATAACTTAAGTATCTTAGATGTATAAACACTACCAAAAAGAGGACAAATGAAGATGTGCCCACAGAGATTCTAAAGATTTGTCGCGCCTAGTAAAGGTTTGCATTAAATCCTTATCGTTTGTGTTGGAAAATTATATGTAGGCAATAAATGCTCTTTGCTCTTTACTCTTGCAGTGTTATTATTAATATACTATCCGAATGTAATGTAGTATATTTTTGTTGATAAAACTTTTCATAAAATTTGATATTCTCTTGTAATAATAACAATGATGTGGGGAAATAACTTGATGAAAAATAGAATATCGAGAAAATCAAAAGCTTTTCAATAGCCTTAATTGTGCATTTGTTGTTAACTGTAAATGTTTAATTACGTATATATTGAAAACGAACCAAAAAATCTACAAAGAAAATTAATTTTTCCATTACTCAAAATTTATAAATTATAATTCTTTAAATATTATTTTGAAATCCACTAAGATGCTTATATAAACTGTTACTCTTCTCTTATTTAGCGAATCACAACGCTCAGTTAAATGCACAGCTCCGTTGAAGCTCCGCGCGCTCTCTAGCACAGCCGAAGGCAGGAGGCGTGCAGCCCAACGTACCCGGAGCGAGCCACGCCATCGCGTTCCGCTGCTCAGTCCCCGTGCACCGACCGTCAGCTGCGCCTCCCGGCGGCTGCCCTCTTGGGCGACGCAGCCCTCGATCCTCGTCAGCAAGCGCGCGGCCCTGGCAGCTCAGCTCAGCTCTCTCCTCGCGACTCCAGGCGAATGGACAGCCCCGCGCCTCAACGCTGTACTCCTCGCCCACGCCTTCCCATTCGCTCTTTCAGATGAAGAGAAGAGGTTACAATTCAAACACATCATGTCGTTTTTTTATTCCTTTGAGAATATGTTATTCTACATTCGATTGATTGATATTTTCGTGTTCCCGGGCGCGTCAACTTCTTTGGTCATTAGTCCCGTTAGTGTAGTGCATGTTCTTCCCTCGGGCGATGGCAGTGATCTTCCCCCGCTGGATAGCGAGATCCGGCGCCCAGCTACCGTCGGCTAGTGGGGTTTCCCCCTAACCAGGACTCTCCCACCAGCGGGGCACCGCCCAAGCCGGGACAAGCTCTAAACTCCCGGCCGGTCTCCCGGAATATATGGTAGTGTAGTGCATGTTAGTGTAAGTATGTGTGTAAGGGGAGAGGATAGGACACGGAAGTGGAAGGAAAGATCGCGCGCGGTCCGTGGCCCGTTCGGTAGGGTACTGCTCCGGGATTCGCCTGGTGTTGATCGGAGAAACCACGGAAAACTACCGATCAGAGCAGCCGGCCGCTAGAATTCTCCTCCAGACAGCGACTGATTCTACATTCGAAGTACTGATGGTTCACAGTTTGAGAAATAATACAGAATGTTAACGAAATTTACTTGTATTTCTTACTCCATAAGTCAACAAATATTCAACGCGTAAAATTGTTAAAAGGAAGTAAATTCAACTGGCCGACCGGGAAGGCCGAGGTGGCTAAGAGCGAGTACCGACTCAGCGCTTCGGTCCGAAGGGTCGCGGGTTCGAGTCACGCCTTGGGCGTGGTTCTTTGTCCCTTGAATTTGTATGTGTTGTCGCGGAGAACCTCGCGTTCTGCTGACCCCAGATCAGAGGAGCCTGCAAGTGTGTTGGCCTAGTGTATGGTCGAATATGCGTCCCATTAGGACGTAAAGGGAACCCCTAGAAAATTTAAGTTTCGTTTACATAGTAAAAATTATCAAATCAACCGTCCTAACTAAAAATACGATTGTAATTAAAATTTTGAATTAGAACTCTTCCATTTAAGCATTTTTTCGTAAATTCCGCAAAAAATGAGAAATTCCTAGGTCAAAACTTCGAAAAAAGAGACGATTCATCGTAATCTGCTATTAAAATTTCAGCCTCGTAGGGCCAATAGTTTAGGAGATACAGCCATTTAAAGATCTCAATTTCGTTTACATAGTAAAAAATAATCAAAACAACCGTCCTAACTAAAAATACGTTTGTAATAAAAATTTTTAATCAGAACTCTTCCATTTAAAGCATTTTTCTTAATTTCACCAAAAAATTAAAAATGCTAGGTCAAAACTTCAAAATAAGAGACGATTTCCATTTATCTGCTATGGAAATTTCAGCCTCGTAGGGCTAATAGTTTAGGAGATACAGCCATTTAAAGATTTCAATTTCGTTTACATTGTAAAAATTATCAAACAACCGTCCTAACTAAAAATACGATTGTAATTAAAATTTTGAAATAGAACTCTTCCATTTAAAGAATTTTTTGTAAATTCAGCAAAAAAAAAAACTAGGTCAAAACTTCGAAAAAAGAGACGATTCCCCTTTATCTGTTATGGATGTTTCAGCCTCGTAGGGCTAATAATTTAGGAGATACAGCAATTCAAAAATTTAAATTCCGTTTACATAGTAAAAAATAATCAAAACTACCGTCCTTACTAAAATATGATTGTAAATAAAGTTTTTAATATGAACTCTTCCATTTAAAGCATTTTTTCGTAAACTCAAAAAAAAATTAAAAAAACCTAGGTCAAAACTTCGACAAAAGGGACGATTCCTCTTTATCTGCTATGGAAATTCGAGCCTCGTAGAGCTAATAGTTAACGAGATACAGACAATTGAAGATTTCAATTGCGTTTATATGGTAAAAACTATTCAAAACTACCGTCCTAATTAAGGCTATAATTGTAATTACAATTATGAAAAGTAACTCTTCCCTTTTAAGCATTTTTTTTTGTAATTTCAGCTAAAATTAAGAAAAACCTAAGTCAAAACTTCGAAAACAGAGACTGTTCCCCTTTATCTGCTATGGAAATTTCAGCCTCGTAGGGGTAATAGTTTTGGAGATACAGCCATTTAAAAGTTTAAATTTCGATTACATAGTAAAATATAATCAAAACTACCGTCGTTACTAAACATACGATTGTTATTAAAATTTTGAAACAGAACTCTTCCATTTAAAGCATATTTTCGTAAATTCAGCAAAAAATGAGAAAATCTTAGGTCAAAACTTCAAAAAAAGAGACGATTCCCCTTTATCTGCTATGGAAATTTCAGCCTCGTAGGGCTAATAGTTTAGAGATACAACCATTTAAAGATTTCAATTTCGTTTACATAGTAAAATATAATCAAAACTACCGTCCTAACTAAAAATACAATTGTAATTAAAATTTTTAATCACAACTCTTCCATTTAAAGCTTTTTCTCGTAAATTCAGCAAAAAAATAGAGAAAAACCTAGATAAAAACTTCGAAAAATGAGTAGATTCCTCGTAATCTGCTATGGAAATTTCAGCCTTGTAGGGCTAATAGTTTAGGAGGTACAGCCAATTAAAAATTTCAATTGCGCTTATAAGGTAAAAAATATTCAAAACTACGGTCCCGATTAAGACTATAATTTTAATTCCAATTTTAAAAAAATCTTCCATTTTAAGTATTTTTTGTAATTTCAGCAAAAATTAAGAAAAATCTAAGTCAGAACTTCGAAAAAAGAGACGATTTCTCGTAATCTGCTATGGAAATTTTAGCCTCGTAGGGCTAATAGTTTAAGAGAACAGCCATTTTAAATTTTCAATTTCGTTTACATAATAAAAAATAATAAAAACTACCGTCCTAACTAAAACACGATTGTAATTAAAATTTTGAATGAGAACTCTTCCATTTAAAGCATTTTGTCTTAAATTGAGCAAAAAATTAAAAAAACCTAGGTCAAAACTTGGAAAAAAGTGACGATTCCCCTTCATCTGCTATGGAAAATTAGGCCTCGTAGGGCTAATAGTTTAGGAGATAAAGCCAATTAAAAATTTCAATTGCGTTTAAAGGGTAAAGAATAAACAAAACTACCGTCCTTACTAAAAATATGATGGGAATTAAAGTTTTGAATGAGAATTCACTTATTTAAAGAATTTTTTCGAAAATTGAGCAAAAAAAAAGAAAAATCTAGGTCAAAACGTCTACAGAAGAGACGATTGCTTTTTATTTCCTATGGAAATTTGAGCCTCGTAGGGCTAATAGTTGACGAGATACAACGAATTAAAGATATCAATTGCGTTTATATGGTAAAAAATATTCAAAACTACCGTTCTAATGAACACTATGATTGTAAGTACAATTATGAAAAAAACTCTTCCATTTTAAGCATTTTTTTGTTATTTCAGAAAAAATTAAGGAAAACCTAAGTCAAAACTTCGAAAAAAGAGACGATTCCCCTTTATCTGCTATGGAAATTTCAAATTCGTAGGGCTAATAGTTTAGGAGATAAAGCCAATCAAAGATGAAATTTCGTTTACATAGTAAAATATAATCAAAACTACCGTCCTAACTAAAAATACGTTGGTAATAAAAATTTTGAATGAGAACTCTTCCATTTAAAGCATTTTTTCGTAAATTCAGCAAAAAATGAGAAAAACCTAGGTCAAAACTACGAAAAAAGAGACGATTCCTCATAATCTGCTATGGAAATTTGAGCCTCGTAGGGCTAATAGTTTACGAGATACAGTAAATTCAAAATTTCAATAGCGTTTAAACGGTAAAAAATATTCAAAACTACCGTCCTAATTAAGACTATAACTGTAAATGCAATTATGAAAAATAACTCTTCCATTTTAAGCATTTTTTTATAATTTATTTAATTAATTATTAATTTAATTAATTTTTAAAATTAAGCTTCGTAGGGCTAATAGTTTGGGAGATACAGCCATTTAAAGTTTTCAATATCGTTTACATAGTAAATAATATTCAAACCTACCGTCCTAACTAAAAATACGATTGTAATTAAAATTTTTAATGAGAACCCTTCATTTTCACGCATTTTTTCGTAAATTCAGGAAAACAATTAATAAAACCTAGGTCAAAACTTCGAAAAAAGAGACGATTCCTATTACCTGCTATGGAAATTTCAGCTTCGTAGGGCTAATAGTTTAGGAGATACAGCCATTTAAAGGTTTAAATTTCGTTTACAAAAAATTATAAAATCAACCGTCCTAACTAAAAATACGATTGTAATTAAAATTTTGAAGTGGAACCCTTCCATTAAAAGCAGTTTGTCGTAAATTCAGCAAAAAATTAGAAAATCCTAGGTCAAAACTTCAAAAAAAGAGACGATTCCCCTTTATCTGCTATGGAAATTTAAGCCTCGTAGGGCTAATTGTTTAGGAGATACAGCCATTTAAAGATTTCAATTTCGTTTACATAGTAAAAAATAATCAAAACTACCGTCCTAACTAAAAATACGATTGTAAATAAATTTTTGAAATAGAACTCTTCCATTTAAAGCATTTTTTCGTAAATTCAGCAAAAAACGAGAAAGTCCAAGGTTAAAACTTAAAAAAAAGAAACGTTTTTTCGTAATCTGCTATGGAAATTTCAGCCTCGTAGGTCTAATAGTTTAAGAGATACAGCCAATTAAAGTTTTCAATTTCGTTTACATAGTAAAAAATAAACAAAACTACCGTCCTAACTAAAAATACCATTGTAATTAAATTTTGAATGAGAGTTCTTTCATTTAAAGCATTTTTTTTGTAAATTCCGCAAAAAATGAGAAAAACCAAGGTCAAAGCTTCAAAACAATCATCCGCGCTATCCGCCCCCAATCATCCCAATCTCCCATCCGCGCAATCATCGCGCTATCCGCGCAATCATCCGCTCAATCATCCGCGCAATCATCCACGCAATCATCCGACAATCTTCCGCACAATTATCCGCACTAGCCGCGCAATCATCCGCTCAATCCTCCGCAATCATCCGAGCAATCATCCGGGCAATCATCCGCGCAATCATCCGCGCTATTCGCGCAATCATCCGCCCAATCATTCGCGCAATCGTCCGGCAATCATCCAGGCAATCATCCGCCCGATTTTCCGCGCAATCATCGGGCAATCTTCCTCGCAATCATCCGCGCAATCATCCACCCAATCATCCGCGCAATCATCCAGCAATCATCCAGGCAAACATCGGCCTAATCATCCGCGCAATCATCCCGTAATCTTCCGCGCAATCATCCGCGCAATCATCCGCCCAATCATCCACGCAATCATCCGCGCTATCCGCGCAATCATTCACCCAATCATCCGCGCAATCAGCCGACAATCATCCAGGCAATCATCCGCGCAATTATACGCGCAATTATCTGGCAATTCTCCGCGATATCCGCGCAATCATCCGCGCTTATCATCCACCCAATCGTCCGCGCAATCATCCGGCAATCATCCAGGCAATCATGCGCCCAATCATCCGCGCAATCATCTACGCAATCATCCGGGAATCATACGCGCAATCCTCGCAACCATCCACGCAATCATGCGCCAATCATCCGCGCAATCATCTACGCAATCATCCTGTAATCATCGCGAATAATCCGCGCAATCCGCGCAATCATCCACCTAATCATTCGCGCAATCATCCGGCAATCATCTAGGCAAGCATCCGCGCAATCATCCGGCAATTATCCCCGCAATCATCCGCGCTTTCATCCGCCCAATCATCCGCGCTATCGCGGCAACCAGGCAATCATCCGCGCAATCGTCCGGCAATCATTCAGGCAATCATCCGCCTATTCATCGGCGCGATCCTTTGGCAATCATCCAGGCAATCATCCGCCCAATCATCCGCGCAATATCCAGGCAATCATCCGCGCAATCATCCGCGCAATCGTCCGGCAATCATCCAGGCAATCATCCGCCAATCATCCGGCAATCATCCGGCAAACTTCCGCGCAATCATCCGCGCTATCCGCGCAATCATCCGCCCATCCATATCCGCGCAACCATCATGATTGCCGGATGATTGCGCGGATGATTGTGCGGATGATTGGGCCGATGTTTGCCTGGATGATTGCCGGATGATTGCGCGGTGATTGGGTGGATGATTGGGGATAGCGCGGATGATTGCGTGAAAGATTGCCGAATGATTGCGCGGATAATTGGGCGGATGATTGCCTGGATGATTGCCGGGCGGTTGCGCCGATGATTGGGTGGATGATTGCGCGGATGGCGCGAATGATTGCGCAGATGAGTGCTGGATGATTGCGCGGATGATTAGGCGGTTGATTGCGCAGATGAGTGCCGGACGATTGCGCGGATGATTGCGCGGATACCGCGGATGATTGCGCGGAAGACTGCCAGATGATTGCGCGGATGATTGGGCGGATGATTGCTTGGATGATCGTCGGATAATTGCGCGATGAATGGGTGGATGATTGCGTGGATAGCGCGGATGATTGCGCGGAGGTTTGCCGGATGATTGCGCGGATGATTGCCTGGATGATTGCCGGGCGATTCGCGGATGATTGGGCGGATGATTGGGATAGCGCGGATGAATGCTTGGAAGATTGCCGGATGATTGCCGGATAATTGGGTGGATGATTGCCTGGATAATTGCTGGATGATTGCGCCGATGATTGGGTGGATGATTGCGCGGATAGCGCGGATGATTGCGCGGAAGATTGCCGGATGATTGCGCGGATGATTGGGCGGATAATTGCCTGGATGACTGCCGGATGATTGCGCGGATGATCGGGTGGATGATTGTGTGGATAGCGCGGATATTGCGCGATGATTGCCGGATGATTGCGCAGATGATTGCGCGGATGATTGAGCGGATGATTGCGCGGATAGCGCGGATGATTTCGCGGAAGATTGCCGGATGATTGCATGGATGTTTGGTCACGTGATTGCCTGGATGATTGCCGGGCGGTTTATACCGAAAAATCGATTGACGGCAAAACGTCTGTCAGTCGGTCTGTGCACAACGCTTGAACCATTCAGACGATTTTCTCATCAATTGATATTTCCCAATATCTGGCTGATGTTGCGGCTTCGAGAGTTTGAAATCGATATTTTCATTTGGCGGGGTTCTTTACATGAAGCCCGTCAGACTTTTTCAAAATGTTAAAAAAATGGCTCCAAATTTTTGTATTAAATTTTGTTCTTGGATAGTGGGAAGAACGTTTAAGAGAATGGATCAGGCCTCATTTTTTCTGAAATCCCAGATTTTTTGAAAATTACATATAAATTCATTATTGTTTCGACGTCTTCCTACAACCATAAACTTTAAGATCGACAATTTTTCTAAAAAAAATCTGTTCCTTCAAGACAGTTATTGAAAAGAGATCATGTTGAACTTTTCGAAAAAATTGGTAGTTTTCCTGTAATTTTGCCGAAAATATAAGCAGTTTTTAAATATTTTCTCTTAGTAACCGCTCGAATTTTTTATTTAAATTTTCTCCAGATATGTAATAACGCCGGTAAGAAAACATGGTGCTAGTCCCATTTTCTGGAAAAGTTTGTTTTTTTCGAAAATTGCAAAAAAATTTCAAAACTACAGAATTGAAGATAAATTTTTGCCTTAAAGTCTATTGTAAAAAATCAGCTCAATAAAAAATGTATATTTGTTTGAAAACACTATTATGTCCCCGAAATTTCTGCATGAAAATAATGAATTATATACAGGCCACAGGCCGGCGACCGCTGTGTGCGGCGCAGTTTCCTTGTTCCGACCGGCGCACCCTGTAAGGGTGGCCCACGCGGCAGCGAACAAAGCGCATACTTCCCATCCTTCTTTTTGATCCGAGCTTTGGACCGGCACTGCCGAAGTATCGATATAATCAACGTCCAGAAACAATGCAAAAGGTCAATAATAAAATCCGTGTAATCGTACGTAGAAATAATCCAAAAACCATAAGAAAAGTCCACAAAACAAGCCATTATTCGTAAAGTAATGCGTAAAAACAAAAACACGCACAACCAGAAAATTAAACACAAAGTGAGGATGGTATCCTATACTCGGAAACCGCAGAGGAGGTTTTATGATGGGCATTTGGGAAGGGCCTCCTTCAATATGCGCGCTAATCCCTCAGGAAAGGCAAGACCTCCGCGCGGCAGCCTACCAGTTTACAAACATTTATACTCGTAGCGAGAAGAATTGACATACTAGCACACTCTAGAAGAGTTCAAACTAAACTTCAAACCCTTACAAATCGAGCAGATATCGCCACATGTCCTTCAGGCCCTCCGCTATTCAGCAGAAAGCGAAAGACAACCGCGCGAAGTATAAGACGCCTATAGGCGTCATTAGCACAGCAGAAGCAAAACCGGGCGGACACCTATAGGCGTCGTTAGCACACGGGGCACGGAAAATCTGGACGCCTAAAGGCGTCGTTAGCAGCGAAAAGGTTAATCATACATATATATATAACTTTAATGTCCGTGCGTCTAGGGTTGGTTTAAGGCACCAATGTCTCTGAAAACGTGTGTTCGGTTCCCACCGCTGTTACGTTTTTGTACCTCTAGTGTAATGCGACTTTAATCATACATATATATAACTTAAAATCACAGAAAGACAAGCGTGGTCCGTGCGTTCTAAGGCGTTGGTTTAAGGAACCAATGTCTCTGAACGCGTGTGTTCGGTTCCTACCGCTGTTACGTTGTTGCTTCTCTAGTGTGATGCGTCTTTAATCATAGATATATAAAACTTTAAATCACAGAAAGAGAAGCGTGGTCCGTGCGTTCTAAGGCGTTGGTTTAAGGCACCAATTTCTCTGAAGGCGTGTGTTCGGTTCCCACCGCTGTTACGTTTTTGTTTCTCTAGTGTGATGCGTCTTTAATCATACATATATATAACTTGAAATCACAGAAAGAGAAGCGTGGTCCGTGCGCTCTAAGGCGTTGGTTTAAGGCACCAATGTCTCTGAAGGCGTGTGTTCGGTTCCCACCGCTGTTACGTTTTTGTTCCTCTAGTGTAATGCGACTTTAATCATATATATATATATATATATATATATATATATATATATATATATATATATATATTTAAATCACAGAACGAGAAGCGTGGTCCGTGCGTTCTAAGGCGTTGGTTTAAGGCACCTATGTCTCTGAAGGCGTGTGTTCGGTTCCGACCGCTGTTACGTTTTTGTTTCTCTAGTGTGATGCGTCTTTAATCATACATATATATATACAACTTGAAATCACAGAAAGAGAAGCGGTGATCCGTGCGTTCTAAAGCGTTGGTTTAAGGCACCAATGTCTCTGAAGGCGTGTGTTTGGTTCCCACCGCTGTTACGTTTTTGTTTCTCTAGTGTGATGCGTCTTTAATCATACATATATATATAACTTGAAATCACAGACGGAGAAGCGTGGTCCAAGTTGACGAATTCCTAAGGCGTTAGTTTAAGGGCCTCAATGTCTCTGAAGGCGTGTGTTTGGTTCCCACTGCTGTTGCGTTTTTGTTCCTCAATGTAATGCGACTTTAATCATACATATATATAACTTGAAATCACAGAAAGAGAAGCGTTGCGGCGCGTTCTATGGAATTTGTTTTAGGAACCAATGTCTCTGAAGGCGTGTGTTCGGTTCCCACGGCTGCCACGTTTTTGTTCCTCTAGTGTGATGCGCCTTTAATCATACATATATATATACTTAAATCACAGAAAAAAGCGTGGTCCGTGCGTTCTAAGGCGTTGGTTTAAGGAACCAATGTCTCTGAAGGCGTGTGTTCGGTTCCACCGCTGTTACGTTTTGTTTCTCTAGTGTGATGGGTCTTTAATACATATATATATATTACTTCAAATCACAGAAAAATAAGCGTGGTCAGTGCGTTCTAAGGCGTTGGTTTAGGGATCCAATGTCTCTGAAGGCGTGTGTTCGGTTCCACCGCTGTTACGTTTTTGTTTCTCTAGTGTGATGCGTCTTTAATCATAATATATAAACTTGAAATCACAGAAAGAGAAGCGTGGTCCGTGCGTTCTAAGGCGTTGGTTAAGGCACCAATGTCTCTGAAGGCGTGTGTTCAGTTCCCACCGCTGTTACGTTTTTTTTCCCCTAGTGTGATGCGCTTTAATCATACATATATATAATAAATCACAGAAGAGAAGCGTGGTCCGTGCGTTCTAAGGCGTTGGTTTAAGGCACCAATGTCTCTGAAGGCGTGTGTTCGGTTCCCACCGCTGTTACGTTTTTGTTTCTCTAGTGTGATGCGTCTTTAATCATACATATATATAAACTTGAAATCACAGAAGAGAAGCGTGGTCCGTGCGTTCTAAGGCGTTGGTTTAAGGCACCAATGTCTCTGAAGGCGTGTGTTCGGTTCCCACCGCTGTTACGTTTTGTTTCTCTAGTGTGATGCGTCTTTAATCATACATATATATAATTGAAATCACAGAAAGAGAAGCGTGGTCCGTGCGTTCTAAGCGTTGGTTTAAGGCACCCATTTCTGTGAAGGCGTGTGGTCGGTTCCACCGCTGTTACGTTTTTGTTTCTCTAGTGTTTAGCGTCTTTAATCATACATATATATATAACTTGAAATCACAGAAAGAGAAGCGTAATCCGTGCGTTCTAAGGCGTTAGTTTAAGGCACCAATGTCTCTGAAGGCGTGTGTTCGGTTCCTGTTACGTTTTTTAATTACTGAAGGCGTGTGTTGTTCCCATCTTTACGTTTGTTCGGTAATGACTTAATCATACATATTATATATATAACTTGAAATCAGAGGAGTTGGCGCTCGGCTCCGTTTAGGCCAATACCTAAGGTGTCGTTCCACTGTACTTTACTCTATTAATGCAACACATAATATAACAAAATCACAGAAAGAGGTGGTCGTGCGTTCTGCTTAGAACAATGTCGAACGTTGTTCTACCGCGCTTTTGTTTCTCAGTGGATGCGTCTTTAATCATAGATATATAAACTTAAATCACAGAAGAGAGCGTGGTCCGTCGTTCTAAGGCTTGTTTAGCAATTTCTGAAGGTGTTGGTCCCACCCTTGTTTGTTCTCTATGTATGCGCTTTAATCATATATATACTTGAAATCACAGAGAGAAGCGTGGTCGTGTTCTAAGCATTAGTTTAGCACAATGTCTCTGAAGGCGTGTGTTCGGTCACCGCTTGTTTTTCTCTAGTGGATGCGTCTTAATCATACATATATAACTGAAATCACAGAAGAAGGTGGTCCGTGCGTTCTAAGGCTTGTTTAAGGCACAATGTCTCTGAAGGCGTGTGTTCGTTCCACCGCTGTTTTTCTCTATGTGATGCGCCTTAATCATATTATATATATATATATATATATATATATATATATATATATATATATATATAACTTGAAATCACAGAAAGAAAAGCGTGGTCCATGCGTTTGAAGGCGTTGGTTTAAGGCACCAATGTCTCTGAAGGATTGTGTTCGGTTCCCACCGCTGTTACGTTTTTGTTCCTCTAGTGTGATGCGTCTTTAATCATACATATATATAACTTGAAATCACAGAAAGAGAAGCGTGGTCCGTGCGTTCTCAGGCGTTGGTTTAAGGCACCAATGTCTCTGAAGGTGTGTTCGGTTCCCACCGCTGTTACGTTTTTGTTCTCTAGTGTGATGCGTCTTTAATCATACATATATATAACTTAAAATCACAGAAGGAGAAGCGTGGTCCGTGCGTTCTAAGCCATTGGTTTAAGGCACCAATGTCTCTGAAGGCGTGTGTGGTTCTCACCACTGTTACGTTTTGTTCCTCTAGTGTATGCGACTTTAATCATACATATATATAACTTGAAATCACAGAAAGACAAGCGATATCCGTGCGTTCTAAAGCGTTGGTTTAAGGCACCAATGTCTCTGAAGGCGTGTGTTCGGTTCCCACCACCGCCGTGTTAGTTTTTGTTCTCTAGTGTATCGTCTTTAATCATACATATATATAACTTGAAATCACGAAAGAGAAGCGTGGTCCGTGCGTTCTAAGGCGTTGGTTTAAGGCACCAATGTCTCTGAAAGCGTGTGTTCGGTTCCCACCGCTGTTACGTTTTGTTCCTCTAGTGTGATGCGTCTTTAATCATACTTATATACAACTTGAAATACCAGAAAGAGAAGCGTGGTCCGTGCGTTCTAAGGCGTTAGTTTAAGGCATCAATGTCTCTGAAGGCGTGTGTTCGGTTCCCACCGCTGTTACGTTTTTGTTCCTCTAGTGTAATGCGACTTTAATCATACATATATATAACTTGAAATCACAGAAAGAGAAGCGTGGTCCGTGCGCACTAAGGCGTTGGTTTAAGGCACCAATGTCTCTGAAGGATTGTGTTCGGTTCCCACCGCTGTTACGTTTTTGTTCCTCTAGTGTATGCGACTTTAATCATACATATATATAACTTGAAATCACAGAAAGAGAAGCGTGGTCCGTGCGCCTAAGGCGTTGGTTTAAGGCACCAATGTCTCTGAAGGTTGTGTTCGGTTCCCACCGCTGTTAGTTTTTGTTCTCTAGTGTGATGCGCTTTAATCATACATATATATAATTTAATATATATATATATATATATATATATACACATACAACTTGAAATCACAGAAAGAGAAGCGTGGTCTGTGCGTTCTAAGGCGTTGGTTTAAGGCATCAATGTCTCTGAAGGTGTGTGTTCGGTACCCACCGCTGTTAAGTTTTTGTTTCTCTAGTGTGATGCGTCTTTAATCATACATATATATAACTTGAAATCACAGAAAGAGAAGCGTTATCCGTGCGTTCTAAAGCGTTAGTTTAAGGCATCAATGTCTCTGAAGGCGTGTGTTCGGTTCCCGCCGCTGTTACGTTTTTGTTCCTCTAGTGTAATGCGCCTTTAATCATACATATATATAACTTGAAATCACAGAACGAGAAGCGTGGTCCGTGCGTTCTAAGGCGTTGGTTTAAGGCACCAATGTCTCTGAAGGCGTGTGTTCGGTTCCGACCGCTGTTATGTTTTGTTTCTCTAGTGTGATGCGTCTTTAATCATACATATATATATATATATATATATATATATATATATATATATATATAACTTGAAATCACCGAAAGAGAAGCGTGGTCCCTGCGTTCCAAGGCGTTGGTTAAAGGCACCAATGTCTCTGAAGGCGTGTGTTCGGTTCCCACCGCTCTTACGTTTTTGTTTCTCTAGTGTGATGCTTCTTTTAATCATATATATATATATATATATATATATATATATATATATATATATATATATAACTTGAAATCACAGAAAGAGAAGCGTGGTCCGTGAGCACCATTCTGAAGGCGTGTGTTCGTTCCAACGTGTTACGTTTTTGTTCCTCTAGTGTAATGCGACTTTAATCATACATATATATATATAACTTGAAATCACAGAAGAGAAGCGTGGTCGTGCGTTCTAAGGCGTTGGTTAAGGCACCAATGTTCTGAAGGCGTGTGTTCGGGTCCCACGCTGTTACGTTTTTGTTTCTATAGTGTAATGCGTCTTTATCATACAATTTATATATATATATATATATATATATATATATATATATATAACTTGAAATCACAGAAAGAGAAGCGTGGTCCGTGCGTTCTAAGGCGTTGGTTAAAGGCACCAATTCTTGAGGCGTGTCTTTAATATATATAAACTTGAAATACAGAAAGAGAAGCGTGGTCCGTGCGTTCTAAGGCGTTGGTTAAAGGCATCAATGTCTCTGAAGGCGTGTGTTTGGTTCCCACCGCTGTTATGTTTTTGTTTCTCTAGTGTGATGCGTCTTTAATCATACATATATATATATATATATATATATATATATATATATATATATATATAGACAACTTGAAATCACAGAGGGAGAAGCGTTGCGGCGCGTTCTAAGGCGTCCGTTTAAGGCACCAATTTCTCTGAAGGCGTGTGTTGGTTCCCACCGCTGTTACGTTTTTGTCCTCTAGTGTAATGCGACTTTAATCAAACATATATAAACTTAAAATCACAGAAAGAAAGCGGTCCGTTCGTTCTAAGGCGTTGGTGTAAGGAACCAATATCTCTGAAGGCGTGTGTTCGGTTCCTACCGCTGTTACGTTTTTGTTTCTCTAGTGTGATGCGTCTTTAATCATACATATATATAACTTGAAATCACAGAAAGAGAAGCGTGGTCCGTGCGTTCTATGGCGTTGGTTTAAGGCACCAATGTCTCTGAAGGCGTGTGTTCGGTTCCTACCGCTGCACAGTGGGGCAAGAGGGCCTCATTTCTGGCATTAATTCGAGTAACACCTATAACCCATAGTATTGCATATCACTGTAAAGAGAAATTCATGTTGAAAGAAATGGTGTAACTTCCAATTCGATACCTCTTTATCTGACAAAAAAATAGTCGATTTTCTAGGAATACGCATTGTAAATAAAAACAACAAATAACGTTACATTACGTTTTATTGAAGGGGGAGCAAAAAATGAAAGGTGTCACTAATTACATAAATTAAAGTCAAATATAAATATAGTTAAATTATATTAAATCATTAAAAAAATCATCATCATCATTGCTATCAATAGTCTGAACTGTGTCATCGCAATCATCATCCGCGCGGTCCTCATAATTTTCAAAATGAACAATGTTTTCGGGTGGATGAACCAATAGTTCCTGAGCTTCTTTTGGGAGGCTTTGCACATTTTTCGTAGGTAATTTTCTCTTGTTGGTGATAAGTGGATCTGATCTTAAGAGCAGTAAATTTAAAACATCACTATTAGTTTTTTCACGGGAACATTTTCGGGAGAAGTGCTCTCTGTTTTTCTTAAAATCTTTGTTGAGTGCTTCTTGACCTTCCTCTGTTAATTGTCCAATTGGAGGCAAAGCTGACGAGACAGTATCAGGTCCATGAATAAAACACTTGTGCAGTGTAGGTGACATGTTGTACCATGGATATTTTTAACAAAATACCGAGCCGTGTTCTGAGCAAAAGCCCGAAACTTTTCAACATGAATTTCACTGCCACTTGATACGACAATCATAATTATTGCATCATTTTAATTAAATTTACATCAATGCGTGTAATTTCAGCAGATAGTTCAAGGTTCTGAAAGAACCGTCGAGTATTTGTATTACCGGATTCTGGTATTTGTATTACCGGATCCTGGTTTTGGCTGATCCACAATCAAACCACTGCGTTCTCGAATCTCTCTCTGAATACGAGCTTTATTTTCAGCCACAGTGTTTTTAGCATTCCCTCGCGCTTGCCACGTCTTAATAGGTAACTTATAAGCCAAATGCAATAGGCACTCAAACATGCGTATCAACCTATGTAGTATTGACAAACCAAATTTCAAATTTTCTTTCTTAATTGTCCTCTCAATAATTTTATTCACATTATTGAAATTTTTTGAAGTGTCATTACATATGTAACACTTTTTGAGTTGGAGTAGTTTCAGTCAGAGCATTACACATTTTTCCATCAATCATGGCAAATATCATATTGTGATCAACGTGTAATTCTCTCTCTCTAAACATTACCTTGCTTGTTTGAATATTTTTGATTTCATCGTCAACTCTCATTTTTTCCTTAATACGAAGAGGAACAATACTTGTAATGAAAACAGAAGAATTATCAGCATCATTATTTTGAAATACCTGCTTGTAAGATATGTGTCTCGGAGAGCCCTCAAATCCCCATTTTGATATCAGAGTGAGTTGATGAAGTACTGCATTTGGGAGTGATTCAATTACAGATTCCAGTGACATTAGAAGGCGCTTCACAGTGCGATCAAGCAAAGCTTGCAATGAAATGAGAGCAACATTTTCGGTAATGTGCATACTTGTAGGGTTATAGAGTTTTTTCGCATCCTGAACTATTTTATATGACGGACATTTTTCTGGAGCACTTGTCCTTATGATGTGATATTGATGTCTAATCAATACTGATAGAACATTCGCCAGTCATTTGTTTTGGTTCCAATGATTTTCTATAAGCTGCTCTGTATTTCTGGGAACGTGTCGGATTTGAAGTCATTTCCATCAGTAATTTCGAAGCTTGCGGCTGTCCTTCAGCTCTGATGTTCATTTGTGTGGCGAATGTTAAAATCTTAGATGGTGTAGCATTTCGCAATTCTTTAGTTTTTTGTCGCTTTGTTCGCACAGAACTGGATTCAAAAGAAATTTCCCGGCGCCCACATCTCTTCAGTGAATACTAAACGAAACGAAACTTTCAAGCCATTCCTCAATATTTTGATCAAATTTTTCACGTATTCTTCAAGCCTTCATCCATCGCAACGTGAATTGGGACTTGAGATGACTTACGTTTTGCTTTATATCACTAATATTTCGTGAACCTACACTTTGTTCTTGTCTTCAGTTTTTCAGTCAAGAAATCAATTTTTTTGTCTGTTTCTCTCTCATTAGAGCTCCACATAATATCCAAAAGTTCTTTTCTCTTGATATGAACAGTATTCGAACTCTTGCCTGCCAAAAAAAAAAATTACTCACATAGTACACAATTCATTTCCGGTATTTTACGTGCAGTCACGTCCGTAAAAAATCATTCCGGTGAAGAAAGTAGCAAAAAGTAGCAAGAAAAAACAGCTGTATAATATATTTGGAACATTACTGAATAGCGAGAAACAAAGATCAAGGCTTGATCACCTTTGATACATAATTAAAAAGTTATGTGTTTCACAAAATAAGACGTAAGTTTTAAATGTTAAAAGCTATTTCTTTGTAGTTTTATTTCTATTAATATTAAGTCCTAGATTTTGTGTTTGTCACATGCAAAATAACAATAAATACCTGAACTTGAAGCTTCCATTGCAAAAAGTTGGTTTTCTTCACACACACTGACTGAAAAACACCACGAACCTAGAGATAAATTCTCACTAATGAAAAGCACGTCCGACCGTCACTACAACACTGCATGAACTGAAAGCTCTACGGTGGAGACGGACAGCCCAAGCGGTGTGACATGCTAGGACATGTTCGTCCAGGTTCTCCTTTGCACGAAACCATAAGAAATTTTCACCCTAAATAATTTTGGTTTTTTTAATTTCTGCCAGGTTTTGCTGTCATTTGCCCCATAGTGCGCTGTCACGTTTTTGTTTCTCTAGAGTGATTCGCCTTAAATCATACATATATATAACTTGAAATCTCAAAAGAGAAGCGTGGTCCGTGCGTTCTAAGGCGTTGGTTAAGGCACCAACCTCTCTGAAGGCGTGTGTTCAGTTCCCATTGCTGTACGTTTTTGTTCCTCTAGTGTAATGCGACTTTAATCATACATATATATAACTTGAAATCACAGAAAGAGAAGCGTTGCGGCGCGTTCTAAGGCGTTGGTTTAAGGCACCAATGTCTCTGAAGGCGTGTGTTCAGTTCCCACCGCTGTTACGTTTTTGTTTCTCTAGTGTAAAGCGACTTTAATC
This sequence comes from Teleogryllus oceanicus, assembly GCA_964035755.1. Lineage (NCBI taxonomy): Eukaryota > Metazoa > Arthropoda > Insecta > Orthoptera > Gryllidae > Teleogryllus > Teleogryllus oceanicus. The sequence continues at coordinate 66,303,608 of CAXIVR010000004.1, forward strand.
ATACATATATATATACAACTTGAAATCACAGAAAGAGAAGCGTGGTCCGTGCGTTCTAAGGCGTTGGTTTAAGGCACCAATGTCTCTGAAGGCGTGTGTTCGGTTCCCACCGCTGTTACGTTTTACTTCCTCTAGTGTAATGCGACTTTAATCATACATATATATAAATTGAAATCACAGAAAGAGAAGCGTGGTCCGTGCGTTCTAAAGCGTTGGTTTAAGGCACCAATGTCTCTAAAGGCGTGTGTTCGGTTCCCACCGCTGTTACGTTTTGTTTCTCTAGTGTAAAGCGACTTTAATCATACATATCTATATAGAACTTGAAATCACAGAAAGAGAAGCGTGGTCCGTGCGTTCTATAGCGTTGGTTTAAGGCACTAATCTCTCTGAAGGCGTGTGTTCGGTTCCCACCGCTGTTACGTTTTTGTTTCTATAGTGTGATGCGTCTGTAATCATACATATATATATAACATGAAATCACAGAAAGAGAAGCGTAGTCCGTGCGTGCTAAGGCGTTAGTTTAAGGAAACAATGTCTCTGAAGTTGTGTGTTCGGTTCCCACCGCTGCCACGTTTTTGTTTCACTAGTGTGACGCGCCTTTAGTCATACATATATAACTTGAAATCACAGAAAGAGATGCGTGGCGGGCGTTCTATGGCGTTGGTTTTAGGCACAATGTCTCTGAAGGCGTGTGTTCGGTTCCCACGGCTGCCAAGTTTTTGTTCCTCAGTGTGATGCGCCTTTAATCATACATATATATTACTTGAAATCACAGAAAAACAAGCGTGGTCTGTGCGTTCTAAGGCGTTGGTTTAAGGCACAATGTCTCTGAAGGCGTGTGTTGGTTTCCCCGGCTGCCAACGTTTTTGTTTCTCTAGTTGTAAAGCGTCTTTAATCATACATATATATTACTTGAAATCACAGAAAAACAAGCGTGAAGGTTGGTTAGGCACCAATGTCTCTGAAGGCGTGTGTTCGGTTCCCACCCTGTTACGTTTTTGTCTTCTAGTAATGCGATTTAATCATACATATATATAACTCGAAATCACAGAAAGAGAAGCGTGGTCCGTGCGTTCTAAGGCGTTAGTTTAAGGCATCAATGTTTCTGAAGGCGTGTGTTCAGTTCCCACCGCTGTTACGTTTTGTTTCTCTAGTGTAAAGCGTCTTTAATCATACAATATATAACTTGAAATCACAAAAGAGAAGCGTGGTTCGTGCGTTCTAAGGCGTTGATTTAAGGCACCAATGTCTCTGAAGGCGTGTGTTCGGTTCCCACCGCTGTTACGTTTTTGTTTCTCTAGTGTGATGCGTCTTTAATCATACATATATATAACTTTAAATCACAGAAAGAGAAGCGTGGTCCGTGCGTTCTAGGCGTTGGTTTAAGGCACCAATGTCTCTGAAGGCGTGTGTTCGGTTCCCCCGCTGTTACGTTTTTGTTTCTCTAGTGTGATGCGTCTTTAATCATACATATATATAACTTGAAATCACAGAAAGAGAAGCGTGGTCCGTGCGTTCTAAGGCGTTGGTTTAAGGCACCAATGTCTCTGAAGGCGTGTGTTCGTTCCCACCGCTGTTACGTTTTGTTTCTCTAGTGTGATGCGTCTTTAATTATAATATATATATATATATATATATATATACTATATAAGAAATCACAAAAGAGAAGCGTGGTTCGTCGTTCTAAGGCGTTGATTTATAGGCACCAATGTCTGTGAAGGCGTGTGTTCGGTTCCCACCGCTGTTACGTTTTTGTTTCTCTAGTGTGATGCGTCTTTAATTATATATATATATAACTTGAAATTACAGAAAGAGTAGCGTGGTCCGTGCGTTCTATGGCGTTGGTTTAAGGCACCAATGTCTTTGAAGGCCTGTGTTCGGTATCCACCGGTGTTACGTTTTTGTTTCTCTAGTGTAATGCCTCTTTAATCATTCATATATATAACTTGAAATCACAGAAAGAGAAGCGTGGTCCGTGCGTTCTAAGGCGTTGGTTTAAGGCACCAATGTCTCTGAAGGCGTGTGTTCGGTTTCCACCGCTGTTACGTTTTTGTTTCTCTAGTGTAATGCGACATTAATCATACATATATATAACCTGAAATCGCAGAATGAGACGCGTGGTCCGTGCGTTCTAAGGCGTTGGTTTAAGGCACCAATGTCTCTGAAGGCGTGTGTTCGGTTCCCACTGCTGTTACGTTTTTGTTTCTCTAGTGTGAAGCGTCTTTAATCATACATATATATAACTTGAAATCACAGAAAGAGAAGCGTGGTCCGTGCGTTCTAGGGCGTTGGTTTAAGGCACCAATGTCTCTGAAGGCGTGTGTTCGGTTCCCACCGCTGTTACGTTTTTGTTCCTCTAGTGTAATGCGACTTTAATCATATATATATATATATATATATATATATATATATATAACTTGAAATCGCGCGTTCTGGCGCTGGTTAAAGGCACCAATGTCTCTGAAGGCGTGTGTTCGGTTCCCACCTCTGTTACGTTTTTGTTTCTTTAGTGTGATGCGTTTTTAATCATACATATATATATAACTTGAAATCACAGAAAGAGAAGCGTGGTCCGTGCGTTTTAAGGCGTTGGTTTAAGGCACTAATGTCTCTGAAGGCGTGTGTTCGGTTTCGACCGCTGCCACGGTTTTGTTTCTCTAGTGTGATGCGTCTTTAATTATACATATATATAACTTGAAATCACAGAAAGAGAAGCGTGGTCCGTGCGTTCTAAGGCGTTGGGTTTAAGGCACCAATGTCTCTGAAGGCGTGTGTTCGGTTCCACGCTGACGTTTTTTTCTCTAGTGTATGCGTCTTTAATCATACATATATATAACTTGAAATCACAGAAAGAGAAGCGTGGTCCGTGCGTTCTAAGGCGTTGGTTAAAGGCACCAATGTCTCTGAAGGATACTTAAATCACAGAAGAGAAGCGTTTCCGTGCGTTCTAAGGCGTTGGTTTTAGGCACCAATGTCTCTGAAGGCGTGTGTTCGGTTCCCACCGCTGCCACGTTTTTTTTCTAGTGTGATGCGTCTTTAATCATACATATATATAACTCTAAATAACAGAGGGAGAAGCGTGGCCGTGCGTTCTAAGGCGTTGGTTTTAGTGTGTGGAGTGTGTGGAGAAACTTGTGTGGAGAAAGGTCCGATAGATCGATGGAAGACTCCCTTCGCCGTCTATTTCAGAACTAATGGTAAATGGCAATCTCCTAATCTCTCCACCCGAAATTGCTGAAGAAATGGCCTCTCACTAGGAACACATCTCCGCCCCGTACACTATCCTTATGGCTATCGAAAAACGAACCACGAACGAATACCACTTGCATGCACTTTTGCAGAATCCATTACCTCCAGATTCACCCCGACCTTTTTCTTGAAAGAACAGCATGCACTTTTGCAGAATCCATTACCTCCAGATTCACCCCTGTATGACAAGAGCCTAACCTGGCAAAAAACACATCCGTAAAGTAAAAGGGGCCAATGTGTATCACCCATAGGTGATTTATAATCCTTCGCACTCGACTTGGGGCGGAGTCCGTTTTTTTTCTGCGTTTGTATAGAATCTCATCTGCCCTATCTTGGATTACACATGCATAGAGTATGGGTCAGCGTCGCCATCAACCCTCTGGCCATTAAATACCATACACAATGCCGGTATAAGGATTAGTACAGGCGCCTACCGCACGATTCGCATCGAATTCCTCTTGGCCGAGGCTGGAGAACATTCTGACCCCGCAGGCGGATATTCTGATTGTTCCTATGGCGCGAAATTATCAAATGTTGATACTTCCTCGCGCCAAGCAGTCCTCTGCCCAAACCCCATTGACTTAATACACTTAGACAATCGTTACCCTATCCCCGGGAGTCCGTCTCCGAATGCCCTTACGAAGCTTCGAAAACTACCCAACCCATTGAAACCTCCTAAACCTTGTTTCCCTTGAAACTAACGGCGATAATAGATCTAACTTTCCCTAAATCCTTAACGCCCACCAGCATTCTTATCGGAAATTGAGGCGATAAAATCATGCGTATCCTGGCCATTACTTTATTTACACCGATGGCTATTTCTCAAACGGAAAAGTCGATGTGCCTTATATTGCAGTAGAGTCACGCAAGGTTTCGATTAGACTTTCGTGCAGTGTCTTTCCCCGCAGCATGCACCTTGGAGGCACTTTAACTTGCTGAATCGATGAAAGTCATTCATTATCTGCTTGATTCCAAAGCTTTAACCATCTTCTCCTTCCGTTTGTACTCAGACAATGACCATCAACACCAATCCATTATCTGTTGGTCCGCCACTTATTTTGTCCTTTTGTTGGGTCTGGGCAGGAAAAAGAGGAAGAAATAGCTGACCATGCGACAGTCTGCCAGAAGAAAAGAGAATTACACATTTAAGTCCCCACGGAAGACACTGTAAGAAACGCTCTATCCACAATGAATGGCAAACAGAGTGGCATAACTCAGATTTTAAGCTCACGAGAATCAATGGTCCATAAACCCTTTTGTCTTCTCATCTCGGATGCTCCGCGAGGAGATCTTTTTAACACGCCTCTGGTTTGGTCACTCCTTCTCCCACGGTTATATCCTCCACGGGGACCCACCCCTATATGCGAATACTGCAAAATAGATCTTACCGTGGAGCAGCGGAGATTTTTAGAAATGACGAATCTTCTCTCTGTAAGCTTTTTGGCTTTTTGCGAGAGACTGGTTTGTAACAGCGTTATCTGAGAGATGATAATGCCAATTATTGACTTTTAGCCCTAGATTAAAAAAACGCATTTTTCTGCCAAACCCTTTTATTAGGATACGTTCTTTTTCCGTTTTACTTTGCTTAAAGATTTTAATTGTTTTGTTAGCTTGGCACTGCAATATTCTGCACTGCTCTTAAAATAATTTGACACGGGTGCAATTGACCTTAGCGTTGTAGCGCCCTTAAACTCAATCAATCTAATCAATCAATTGACCTTCCTACTGTTCATTAATATAAAAAATTAAGTATGGCAGCGGTGTCCGCACTTGTCCGCCTTCTACCAATCAGAACAGAATCTCCTTGAAACCAGAGTTGTATCTCCTACTGTATGATATTTTTTCGATCTCATCGCATGTTTTTCTTTCCAGGAGCGGGGCGAACACCGAGAGCACGATTTCCCTGACTGACTCCACGAGCGATCAGCAGCGACAGTCCAAGGCCATGGACGCCTTACAGGACGGCCGTATACAGCTCACTGGCCCCGAAATGGACCCCTAGCGGACCTGAGCACACTGCCGTCGACCGTCCTTGCCGACTGGGGCCCCTGGGCGACCGCCGCATAGACCACCTACGATGGGGCGTTCCATTGCAGCCGAGCATTACGAGGGCATCACGGACTCGCCGCCCAGCAGCATGGAAAAAGTGCCGTTCAGCGCCGCGGCCCCTTCCGGGTGGGCGAGTACTATGGGGCCCTCCAACCAGCTGCCGCCCTCGAGGAAGAACCACACGGATACGCACCAGCGGTGACCGGATCCGTTCCACTTCAAAGGGAATGGCATGACTTATGATTGAGCATAGGTTATAACTTAACCCCTTTCCCGAAACTCCATTAGACCCACCTCTCAAAAATAAAAGTAAATTTCAACGGGTTCCCCTACGTATTTCAGCAATTTTATACGTCAACGTACAATCTTAACAGAACTTTTAAGCAATTTTTGAAATTTTGAACGCTAGATTCTTTAACTCGGCATTAAAGGGTTAACAAAGGGGATGACAAGTCCGAACTGCGAATTTTAATATGTAATATTGTTGTCACAAAAGCTTAAGGCTAAATGTACCAACACTAGTTCAATTTGTCTCCACCAGTGGCGGGAAAAATAAGCAACATTTACTTGACTGACAACTGAACAAATTGTCCGATTTTCGATCTTAAACGGCATTTGACTCCTTTCTTTACGCTTTGTTTTACGCTACAAAGCCCTATCTTAAAAATATTCTAAAAAGATTTTAAATTTTTCCCAGTTCCGGGAAGAAATTAAAAATGGGGATTATAGTGATGACGACGTGCTGTCACAATCCAACGCCGCCAACAACGTGTCAATCATGCAAACGGATGAATAGGAACGGCGTAAAGTGAAATTTGGGAAACGTTTCCCTCCCCCCTCCCGCTCTCCACCAATGCGTCACCCAACGCTTGTGAGCCCTCCCTTGTTTGAACCTTACCTTGTTTGAACAATTCATGCTTCGTGATTTTTTTCTTTTTGTTCTTTTTTTCTTGAGAAGACAAGAGAGGGCCGCATCGTGCATGAACAATTTTATAAATTAAAAGAATGCACGATGAAAAACCGAAATAGTATTAATCGGTAGTACACAATTTTAGGGAAAACCAGTTAAAAGTTTTTTCCCAAATAAATCCGTTAGGGGTTCCGAAGATTGCAAATTTAGAATTGCATTTTTTGGCGAAGAAATTGAAATCAAGAGCCATTCATATAGTTATAAAAGAGCGATTTTTTAAATTAAAGAAAGCGTGATATCGCGACGAAACTTTTAGAATTGATAGGAAATTTCGATAAAATTGCGGTATTACTTGCAGCTTTGAGAAATATCGAGGAGCCGCAGAAGAAATTAAAATCCAAATTATGTAATTAGAATTAATACAAGAATAATGACGCATCGCGATGACGTCACAGTTACGTCACGACGCAACAAGACCAAAATCAAGTTTAATTTAGCGTTATTAGACATGGGAAAGCAATAAAATGAATAACAAAAAGATTAAAAATAATAAGATGAAAAATAAAGTGAAATGACGTTGAAAAGACAGAATTCAATGAAAGTTAATATTTTTGTGAGACATCCAAGGATCGATGAATGTTGTTGGAAAATAGATGAGGATCACGAACAATGGTGATCAAAGAACAAGGTGAAAAAGACGCTGATGGTCAGACGTGTCGTAGTGTCGGTAAGACATTGTTTTGTATGAAAATACTCGAGGAACAGTTAGTATTTTACTTAATATTGTTATCGGACAGTAAAAATTCGTAGTGAGAATGTGTGTTGAATTAGCGGTTATGCGTATAATTGTAATGGAGTGTTTTAAAAATATAAGACTGATGGATAGGCAATAGTTTTATTGATATTATGACGAAAGTGAGATGTTAGAATGGCAGAAAGGCGCAGACGAAGATACCATTTTCGGTGAATTTCGGCGCAACGGGTAAAGACATCGCAGCATAATTTAAAATACGCTGGTATTGGCAGGCAACAATGGTGCACGCGGGTCCCCATAGCCAGCCAGCAAAAGGAAGGATAAAATCTTATTTATTTATCTGTTTCACGCATAATTAAGGGTGAAAGCTGTGTACAAAGAAATGGTTTGATGGTAACTTGGTGAAAATAAGTAGTAAGAAGTGGTAGTATTTCCGGGCACTTATAAGGTTATTTATTTATTTATTTTACGTCAAAAAACAGTTAAAAACTGCGTATGACGTTTAAAAACTGCGTATGAGGTTACTACGTAAGAGTGCGGGTGATCCATTACAAGGTAGGAACATACGTTACAGGTGGCACCACAAAGTCGGGCCATCGTAGATGAGGTTAGAGTAACGTTACAATATAGATACATAGACATAGATATATAGATATGATTCAAGAGAGAATACAGATACAGAAAGAATAATTTCATGTCTATTTCTGTGATCAGTAGCTAACTGACTGATTCTCTATATTATGTAGTTGTAATACTTTCAGGTAATTGAACCGTTACTCTTTTAAATACTGCAAGTGAGGATTAGAAAAATACCTGGAAAAGCTGCTCATAGAGCGGCTGGGGAAACGGCAAGGAACCCCAACACATCAAGACTCAAAACAGGAAGTCTGAGACAATGATTTCTAAAACCTAAGGTTTGGAAATGCCTTTCTCTTTATACAACTTTTTTAATAATGGAAATCAAGTGTTTGTACCTTTTCCCTGTAAATAAACGGTAAATGACTCTTTTGTACTAACATGATAAATAAAAATAAAATCATTTCAAGAGAGGATTGATGAATGTCACGTGTTGTCCATAAACTTTTTATGTCAAAGAATGGTTCTATAAGAAAATTCACTAATGTTAGGGATGGAGGAAAGGGAGTGATTAGAGAGTGAAAATGTTGATAATTTACACGGAATTTCACTTTGTACGCGTATATAAAAAACATCTTGATCATCCTTCACAACATGAATACAGTTGAGCTAAGACCCCCGGAGGTTTTCCCTTTGAAGGATCATACGGAAAAATTTACCTGGGATACCATCTTGAGATATCACGCAACTCTTCCGCGTGCGGATGACGTCCTGAGACGGCAGGCCTTTCCTCTCTTCGGGGGGGGCCCGAGCGATCCAACCAATTCTTTGTATTCCAAAACCTTGTATAAGCAAAATCAAATAAAATCGTTTATAGAACAGATTATTTTAAAATTCCATGCAAATTTGACTTGAAGGTAATAGTTTACGAAATACAGCCATTTAAAGTATTATGATAAAATTATTTTAAACATGTTAAAATTTGATATAAATTATAATAATAATTAAAAAATGTCGCACCATCAAATAAATTCAAAATTGCAGGAGCAAGCCAACACAAGGACACTCACTATATTAAAATAATAATAATAATAATAATAATAATAATAATAAAAAAATTTAAAAGAAGAAGAAGAGAAGAAGAAGAAGAAGAAGAAGAAGGCCTAAGGGGGATGTGCCAGACAGAAACCTCTCGCGCCAACTCCTATTCACCCTTACGGGGAGCCCCTGTTAAGTCGGAAACCCACTCCAGGTTGCGGTAACCAGCCCTTCGGCGGGGGGCCCGGAACTGATGAGAAGGAGGTCTTGATGGGGCTACTAGAGAGTAACTGGGAAAGGTCTATCAGGATGGATAGGCCCCCCCAACGGGACCAGTACCTGAGAGGCGGTGGAAGACCATAATTGGTCAACAGCGGTTCCCTTAGCCTAAAAGGTTACATTTGGGACCTCCCTTAGCCTATAAGGTTACGGCACGTGCTGCTGCCCGCGGACCCAAGCCAGCAAATCCAGAGATTCTTGACTGGTGTTTATTACCGGAAACGGAGAAGATTGTTGGAGCAGGTTACTGGAATGAGTCGTTGGCGATCGATCCCCCAAGATCGCGCAGTAGATTCTGGCACCGGGCCAATTTTGGTCAAATGAGCCACCGGCCAGTGGATAATGGTGAACCTAGTGCAGATGAACAGTCAGGCGCGGCGCCACCACTGATGGCTACCGCAGAGAGAGCAGCCATCTGCGAAGGCGGAGTGGCTGAGGTCCCCACCTGTAGGGTCCTCCGCCATATAAAGGCAACCAGCCAACGCATGAGATGGACAAAAGATGAATAGTTCATAATGCATGCGTTATATAGCACGAAAGTGGAAAGGGAGGAAGGGGTTTAGAGTAAGGATGCACGGGAAGGGAAAAGAATGTATCCAGACAGCACACTGAATGAGCAACGAGTTTGCAGTCAGTAAATTTCTATTCAAAGGCGACGTGTATTTTCAGATGCCGAATTGAATAGACTTAAACAACAAATAACTATGCAACTGAAAAGTATCACACCATCAGAGACTCCATTCCATGGCGAGGAACATGAAGAAGAAGGAAGACTTCTTGAAAGATGATAGTAATAATAATAATAATAATAATAATAATAATAATAATAATAATAATAATAATAATAATACCCGTCGAGGTGGGTTAGTCCACGTCCTGACGGCGGGATACAGAGAGGGCTCTCAAGTATTCTCCTTTTCCAAGGTTCTTTTTTTTCTCCATTGTACATTTACATTGTTCTATACCACCCTTTTTCTCCTCCCTCCTATTTCACTGCTCCTCTGTAATGTGGTTTTTGCGGGCATCGGCCCCGTGTGGGAAAGGGGGAATGTATGTCCTGGCGGTTGAGGGCGTGTCCTTTTTCCCAATTATTCTCCTCGTGCATTTTTCTTGGCATCCAGGATACGTGCTTATGATTGGAAACTTTCCCAATACACTTGCTTTGGCTACGGACTCTTCTAGATGGGCGGTCAGGAACTAACCCCCTTGATCAACCGGCTTGGACTAGGTCTTGTATTGAACTCCAGGGTGAACGGGGGAGATCGGCGGTGAACGGCGACATAATAAGTGTGGACAAGTTGATCAAATGTGTCTACTCCCTCCTTTTGTCATATAATAAAACCTGATTATGTCAGGTTTTCCATTATTTTCATCTATTTTTTGTCAGAATGCATAGTTGATTAAAGCACAACAGATTTCGATTTTCTCGGCGTGAAAGCCACAATGGTTTTTGCGCAAAACCAAACTGTTGACATTATTGTTTATTACTACGTACCCCTGTTACTGGGCAGGAAACACCGCTGAATTTCCTTTTTTTTCCGAAGAGTTCCAACAATAGTAAGTTTGTACTCGTTCAACATTTCATCAGCCAGTGGAACAGACGTGAACAGAACATAACTTCGAAAATTCAAGAAGCACATGCCGACATAAGTACATAGCACTGATAATAAAATATTATTAAAAATATTATAATATTGATGATAATAATAGTATAATAATAATATTATTAATAATGTTAATAATAATTAATTAATAGTAATAATAATAATAATAATAATTTTTATTGTAGTATATAGGTAATTATTACATTCAAATATTATTAATTTATATATAATATACAAATATATAAACAAAATATAAACAAAAGCAAAAAAGAAAAAAACAAAAATAGATAATTCTTCCCACAATACACAAACATGGACATATACTTTCTCATTCCACAGATTATTTACAACAAACAAAAACAAATGCCATTCACATATCATTAAACGCAAAATGATTCTGTCGAATTTACGTAAAAACTATTAATCACATAACTTGGATCTTCGAAGAGCGCTTCACTTCGTAAAAAAACAAATGTCAAAATACTTGTCACATGATGCTGCTTCCGAAGAATCCGAGTGTTTTTGCGATTATCCACGCACAACAGCGCCTCCCGTTGTCGCCACCAGTTCCGGAAAAACTCCGTACGCATGACTGTTCACGTAACATGTCGAAATTCACGCGCCACTTTTTCATAAATTTCCCAAAATTTGAAACCTGAGTCCGAATTGAATTCGCGCCATATCGAAATCAACGTCGCGCCCCCACCCCTTTCAAAATTTCATACGGCCATGTTCATTATCGTTTGCTCATGAGTCCAACGGGCGGCGAATTTCGTAATCGAAAACCCTTTTAATTTTTTTATAAATCTTCACGAAATATTAAATAATTTACATGAAGTATTCTAGTTACTATGAAATCTGTCCATTACTTCGCACTTTAAAAAAATTTCAAACATCGCCTACGCGAATCACGTCTTTCCTTCACCAAGTCCAGGCACGTTCTCTCAATTTTTTCAACTTAGCATTATTTTTTTTGCTTCAAATTTTCCCTGATCGCTTGATAACTGACGATCGCGTCACTTGGGTTTTCACCAAATATTGAATTTTTAACGTTTCCGAAACATTTTAATTCCGTTTTTTTTTTAATAAAATTCTCCGGCAATTTCTAAAATTCGATGTTTTCCTCTGTTTTCCTTTTGGGCAAATTCCTTTATTTTTCCCATTTGCCTTTTTGGGTGTAAACGGGAAACCCGCAATTGTTCCTAATCCGTCTTCATAAACTTTGCTTGAATTAATTTATTTGTTTATTAAAATTTTGATACTTCCCGTCAAGATATTTAAATGGGATAAATTTTGCATGATGCCGCTAATTTTCTTCTTTTTCCCCCCGAAAGTCCGAATTTGATATCTTATCGCGTTCTCTTGCATTATTCGAAAAACCCTCTTCTATACAAGCGTTTCATCGCTCAACAATGAACTCCATTAATATTCTCCTAACACAAATAAGAAATACAATTTTTCAATCACTCTATTGCCTGACGGATTTTACTGATAACTTTTAAAATGTTCCAAATAAAGCTGGATCTAATGTTATGGTCAAAACTTGCAAAGATCGGTTCACTTTATTTTCTCAATCGTTTTTTTATTATGGCGCTTTTCTGTAAATGTTTCAAATTGTTTATTATCCAAACGCATACTATCGGGGTCGTTAAATCATTACAATATAATATATAATAATATATTTATTTATATATTTATAATATAATATAATGTAAATTAATATATTACAATAATAATGATACTATAATCATATTATTAATTATTTAGTATATTATGCGACCGTGGCTTGCCCCTCTCTCTCTCTCTCTCTCTCTCATTCTAATTATATCTATTACGCTCACACGTTGGGCGCCCAATGCAACAGTTCTACTGCTTGTGCGCCTACTGCGCCTATGCTATTTATATATATTTATTTACGCCCCCAATCGGCGCCTAATGCAACAACTTCTATTTCTCGTAATTTTTTCACTATCCTCGTAAAACGCGCCTCATGCGGGGAGCACAATAACGTAACTCCTGATATCTTTCATTTTACTCGTCAGTGAACTATTTTTGCCTGCCCCAGCTCTAACGTACATTTGGGTGCCCAATACCTTTGCTTATCGGTTGCCGTACTCTCTGCTAGCTCGAATCATTATATATCCTACCTGGTCGTGGTCCCGCACTCATTCCATACGAACTTAAGGTAAGGGTCCGTTTCGTTCGTGCTTTGGGGAAATTTTATAAAACTAAAAAAATATTTACATGGATCTAAGGCATTAAAGAGCCATATGGAATGCTCATACATTTAATGTCGGATTTCCTTTTTTTATATCCCAAAAATAAATACAATATACCCCTCCGACTTGCGAAACATGACAACACAAAATACATAAACAACACAAGAAAAAAAAGAAACATGCACACTGAAAATATAATGCAAAATCTCATACACACAGAATGCGCATTTATGTCGACTTTTGATAATTCTATCCAACCTAGCATCAGGACTTGGTCTTGACAGAGTTTTTTTGACTTGGGTGAACAAACAAAAAAACAGTAATTGCACAAAACGGGACTTCCCTTTCGCAGCGATGTCAATTCCCGTCAGCGCCCGTCGTTGTAGTTGTAATGTGCATTTTTCCCTCACGCATCCCGTTCTGCTGCAATCAGATCCAAGATGCACTCATTCCCATCCCTATAATGGGGGGAAAACCCCGGCCCTTTGAACTCGGCCAAAAACTCCTTTCGCCTGGCCGACGGCGCCTTCGCGGATGAACGGCTCCGAAACGCCCGTAAGCGCCGCCGCCTCCCGGCCCCTTTTGCCGACCGCTCGGTTTTTCAGCTACCACCCCAGCTGTGTTTCGGCCTGGGCTCACGAAATACTATTCGTTTTCGCCCTGTTTCTCAGGCAGCGTAACAGGTCTGTACTGAACGCCGGGGAATTTCAGCCTGTGGGCATGGCGCCGAACCATTCCCATCCCCTATAATGGGAGAAACCTCGGCCATAGTCGACCCCCGGGCAATGGCTCCCCTTGGCCCGGCCGACGGCGCCTTCCGCGGATAAACGGCTCCGAAGCGCTCGTAAGAAACATTGAAAGCTTACGGGCTTGCGCTCGCTTCTCGGCCACCACCCCAGCTCTAAGTCGAGCCCGCACTTGGCGGGAGAGCGAGGTCGGGGCTCTCTGCCCGTTTTTCGGCACCGTCCACGTCCCCAGTTCAAGTCCCGGGCGTGCTCGTTTTACCAACTTTTGTTCTTGCCCCTAACTTTGGGCCTCAGTCCACGAGCCCCGTAAGGAGGTGGTCAGTCTCACTGACCGCGCCTGGGTCGCCGGCGTTCGGACGGAGTCCGTGAAAACTTTTCGAATGCCTTTACGGGGCTCGGCCCTCGCTTCTCGGCCACCACCACAGCTCTGAGTCGAGCTCCCGCCCTTGGCAGGAGAGCGACTTACCGGGTTTTCTTCCCGTTTCCCGGGCACCGCCACAGGTCTCAGCTCAAGTCCCGGGCGATGCATGCCTTTACGGGGGTCGGCCCTCGCTTCTCGGGCACCGCCACAGGTCTCAGCTCAAGTCCGGGCGATGCATGCTTTTACGGGGGTCGGCCCTTGCTTCTCGTGATCCCACAGCTCTAACTCGAGCTCCCGCACTTGGCGGGAGAGCGAGTTATCGGGCTCTCTTCCCGTTTCCCGGGCACCGCTACAGGTCTCAGCTCCCGTCCCGGGCGATGCATGCCTTTACGGGCCTCGGCCTTTGCTTGCCGGCCACCACCACAGCTCTGTCTCGAGCTCCCGCACTTGGCGGAGAGCGAGTTCCCTCTTCCCTGTCTCGGCACCGTCCAAAGGGTTTTAGCTCAAGTCCCGGCGATTCTCGTTTTCACCAACTTTTTTTCTGGCCCCTAACTTTTGGGCTCTCAGTCACACGACCTTCTTCGTAAGGAGGTGGTCAGTCTCACCGACCGGCGCCTGGGTCGCGGCGTTCGGACGCGAGTCCGTGAAAACCTTTCGAATGCCTTACGGGGCGCAAGGTTCCTCCCGCCGGCGTCGGGTCCCGCCGGGAGCGTCTCGACGCCGCCCGCACGACCCGCTCGAGCGAAATTTTCAGTCCGCCGCGGCGGATTTTTTTCCGTCCGAACCCGAAAACGGTCTCGCCATCTTTTATATGTTGTTTCCCCCAGCCAGATAGGCCCGGGAACCCGGGTTCGGACTGCGTTTTGTCGCTTCCACCTCGGGGCGGGCGCGCCGGACTTGGTCTCCGGCAGGGTCGCGCCTCAGAACCATCTGACCCCTATAATGGGAGAAATACCGGCGCGATTGGTTCCGGGGGGTTGCCTACCTCGGCGACCGAGGCCTCGCCGGCCGGACGGCGTTCTTCAGGCCCCGTGAAGTGTGGGTTCGCGTGTGCTCTTTCACTGCCTCGGCCGATATTTTTCCGTCCCGCCGGCGGCGGTGGTTTTCAAAGTCCGACCTCCGAAAAAGGTCTCGCCATCTTCCGATATGTTGTTCTTCGGGCCGAGATAGGCCCGGGGAACCCGGGTTCGGTGTGCCTTTTTTTCCGTACCGCACTTTCAAATTCGCGTGCTCTTTCGTTTCCGCTGGGAACCCGAAAAACGTCTCGCTGCTCGGGTGTTTTTCCCGAGCGAGATAGGCCCGGGGAACCGGGATCGACTGCGTTTGGTTTCCAAGTTTCCACCCTCGGAGCGGGCGCGCCGGGCTTGGTCTCGGCAGGGCCGCGCGCTCAGAAGTTTCAGCCCCATAAGGGAAATACCGGCCGCAATAGTTTTCGCGCGGGTTGTTAACTCCCGGCGAACGAGTCCCCGTCGCCGGGCGGCGTTTTCAGGCCCCGTGAATAGCGGGTTCGCGGGGCCCCTTTTTTTTCCGAGGCGCCTGTGTTCGGCCCCTAACTTTTTGGGCTCCAGAACACCGGTTCTTTTTAGAGGTGGAAGACTCCCTTTCCGACCGGCGCCTCGGTGGCCGGGGTCCGACTTCGTCTCGTCAAGTCCGGGTTCGCGTGTCTCTTTCCTTCCTCGGCCGATATTTTTCGGGCCGCCGGCGGGGATATTTTCAAAGTCCGACCTCCGAAAAAGTCTCGCCATCTTTCGATAGGGTTTTTCCCCGGCCGAGATAGGGCCCGGGAACCTGTCCGTGTGCCTTTTCTCCGAACCCCACTTTACTATACTACTATTTTACTATTATTTTTATTATACTATTATTTTTTTCATTTATATTATTATTATTATTATTTTATAATATTTATACATTTTTAATTAATTTTAAGTTAGTTTTTTTTCCTCTAGTGTGATGCGTCTTTAATCATACCTATATATAACTTGAAATCACTGAGGGTGAAGCCCCGGCCAAGCTGAAGGCGTTGGTTTAGGGACCAATGTCTCTTGAAGGCGTGTGTTTTGGGTTTCCCCCCGCTGCCAGGTTTTGTTCTCTAGTGTGATGCGTCTTTAATCATACTTATACATAATTTGAAATCACAGAGGGAAGCGTGGCGGCGCGTTCTGGGCGTTTGGGTTTTAGGGACCAATGTCTCTGAAGGGGTGTGTTCGGTTCCTGCGGCCAAGTTTTTGTTTCACTGTGTGATGCGTCTTTAATCATACATATTATAACTTAAAATCACGGGAAAGGGGAAGCGAGGCAGCGCGTTCTAAGGCGTTGGTTTAAGGCACCAATGTCACTGAAGGCGTGTGTTCGGTTCCCACCGCTGCCCGTTTTTGTTCCTCTAGTGCGATGCTTTATTCATACATATATATAACTTGAAATAACAGAGGGGGATGCGGGCCGTGCGTTCTAAGGGGTTGGTTTAGGACCAATGTCTCTGAAGGCGGTGTTCGGTTCCCACCGCTCCACGTTATTGTTCCTCTAGTGTGATGCGTCTTTAATCACACACATATATAACTTGAAATCACAGAGGGGGAAGCATGGCCGGGCCCTTTTAGGCCGTTGGTTTTAGGCACCAATGTGTCTGAAGGCGTGTGTTCCCACCCGTCACGTTTTTTGTTCTTCAGTGTGATGCGTCTTTAATCACACACATATATAACTTGAAAACACAGAGGGAGAACGTGGCCGCGCGTTTAAGCGTTGGTTTTAGGCACCATTGTCTCTGAAGTCGTTGTTGGTTCCCACCGCTGCCACGCTTTTTTTTTTCTAGTGTTATGCCTCTATAATCATACACATAAATAACTTGAAATCACAGAGGGGGAAGGTGGGGGCCCCGTTCTACGTTGGTTTTAGACACCAATGTTCTGAACGCGTGTGTTTTGTTTCCCCCGCTGCCACGTTTTGTTCCTGTTCTTCGTCTCTTCACCTGCTTTTTCAGCTCTTATGTGAATTAGAAAGAAAATGCTACCTGATCATTTTAATTCCCCCCCTCGACAGTTTTAAATGCGGTTACCTGCAAGACAAGACCAAACGCCAAGGTGAGGATCGAACCACAACCCTGTGATTAAGATTCTCATGCTCTACTGATGAGCTTCATGGCCACGCCATGTGTTCTTCGTCTCTTCTTACTGCTTTACGCATTCATGAGAATTAGAAAGAAAATGCTACTGATCATTTTTAAACCCCATAGTTTTAAATGCGTTATCTAAGTGCCATGACTAAACGCCAAAGGTGAGCAGCACGCCCGTGTTCTTCGTCTCTTCTCACTGCTTTAGCAGCGCCTGAGATTTACAAAAAAAAATGCACTTGATCATTTTTAAATTTCCCCCCATAGTTTATAAATGCCACTGAAGCACAAGACCAAACGCCAAAGGTGAGGATCGAACCCACAACCATGGATTAAGAGTCTCATGCCCTACGGACTGAGCTTGAAGGCCACGTCCTGTGTTCTTCGCCTCCTTTCACTCTTTTCCAGCATTCATGAGAATTACAAAGAAAATGCTCTTGATCATTTTAATTCCTCCCATAGTTTTTAAATGCGGTTACCGGCAGAAAAACTAAACGCTAAAGGTGGGATCGAACCGACCCGGGGATAAAGTTTTGTCACCGACTGAGGTAGAGGCTACCTGTGTTCTTCGTCTCTTCACTGCTTTTCCAGCTCTCATGAGAATTACAAAGAAAATGCGACCTGAGCAATTAATTCTCCTCGACAGTTTTTAAATGCGGTTACCTGGAAGCACAAGACCAAAAGCCAAGGTGGATCGAACCCACGACCCTGTGATTAGAGTCTCATGCTCACCGACTGAGTTAGACGAACACGCCCTGTGTTCTTTGGAAAAAACCCCCGCCACGCTTCTCCCTCTGTGATTTCCATATATGTGTACGATTAAAGACGCATCCCCTTGAAGAACAAAAACGTGGCAGGGTGGAACTGAAAACACGCCTTCAGACACATTGGTGCCTAAAACCAACGCTCTTAGAACACGCGGCCACGCTTCTCCCCTGATTTCAAGTTATATATATATATGTATGATTAAAGACGCATCACACTACAAAAATAAAACCGGTAGTATTAACCGAACACGCGCCTTTTGAGACATTGTCCTAAACTAACGCCTAGAACGCCCCGGCCACGTTTCTCCCTCTGTGATTTCAAGTTATATATAGTATGATTAAAGACGCGTCACTTACAGGAACAAACATGGCAGCGGTGGAACGCACACGCCTTCAGACAAATTTTTGCCTAAAACCAAAGGCTAGAAAAGCTCGGCCAGCTTTCCTCGGATTTCGGTTATATATGTATGATTAAGACGATCACACTAGAGGAAAAAAACGTAGCAGCGGGAAAAGAACACACGCCTTCCGAGACATTGTTGCCTAATACCAACGCTAGAACGCGCGGCACGCTTCTCCCTCTTGATTCAAGTTAATATGTACCCAAAAGGGGATCCCCTATAGGAACAAAACGTGGCAGCTGTGGAACCAACACACGCCTTCAGAGACATTGGTGCCTAAAACCAACGCCTTAAAACCCGCCCACGTTTCTCCCTCTGTGATTTCAAGTTATATATATGTATTGTTACTTTTTCTAGGTGGTAAATAAAGTCTCATATTATTTTCACAAAAAACGTTTATTTGTTTTCTAACAAATCACTGAAAACTGTTTATTTATTTCACTACACTTCTTTTCATTATTTACACTACACTTCTCTTCAGTTATTTTAATACAACTTCTCTTCAGTTATTTTACATCACTTCTCTTGATTTATTTACACTACACCCCTCTCGCCACTCCGTCCTAAGCACTGGCCACAGTTCACTGCACTGATCACAGTTCAATGCACTGGTCACAGTTCACGTCACCGACCACAGTACGATGCACTGACCACGGTTCACTTCACTGAGCACACTCGCTCCCAGCTATTCACCGGATGCACACCTTCAAAGTTCAGCTTCCACTGCGGACTCAGACTGACTCGCGGGCGCCGGCCGTCGCGTTTTATACCTGTCAAGACAACCCGGAACCTTCCGGACACCGCGACTGTTCTGGAGAATCCCCGGCGGTGATGCAACCCCGCTCACGGGCAGCTCGTGGTCGCCGGCCGATGACGAAACCCCACAGGCACCTCGGCGGGCGCCGGAATGACGCAATTCGTTACACTCCCCTCCCAGTTGCGATCCGTCTCGGGCGCGTTTGTGAAATCATGCCGATACGCAGCTGGAGCCTCTGGTGCGGTTGGGGTTAAGAAGAAGTGGCAGTCAATTGTCTTTTTTGGGATATGACGACATTCCAGGGTGGTAGCTACAGACTAAGATGCTAACCCCATGTACCGAACAGTACTTCCAACATGCTTCTCACTATTCTCCAGTTCAGTCCATCAAACCACATCCAGTTTTGACATGGCATCTTCTGGACGTTGTCTTGCGTACTTGTTGGCGTAATTCAATCAGAGTTTCCAAAGATTTTAATAGGATGCCTTGTGATATGACTTACTTTTTGTGACAAGGTAATAAACATAGTGACTGACGTCGTGCAGATGCAGAACCTTCCAATTCTGGTTGTTGGTTCAATTTTTCCCTATCCTTCCGTTTTTTCTCTTGAATACGTAGCAACACTCTGGTCATATCTAATCCTGGGCGACAATGCACCAATGCATATTCCTGGGTGGGCAAACAGACCCCGTTTCACCTCCTTTTATTTATAACGCCATGTTTTTCATTATACTGAGACATAAACTCGTGAAATGTCACTCTTGCATGTCCAGCTCACAAACTCGTCAGTCTTTTCTTATCATTTTATTACTTTTGCGTGGGCCACCCGATTCGAATGAAGACCGGGGTTTTTCCATTTGGAAATTTTTTTAATTCGTAGACAAATCATTTATCGTCTTCCGCCCTGTAGGCCCTTTCCCCACTGTCGTTGAAATTTTGGGGACACAAACCGCGGCGACGTTGGGGTTAAACACCAGACATGATCTCCAGGTTATAACCTCCTCCTTAAACTTTCATGTCATACCGGTCTTTCATCCTGTCACTTGCGATTTATTCTTCACGCACCTGGTTATGAATTACGTCCTTTTTCCGTCTTAGGTCATTCACAAAGTCTTCACCGGCTATTTTCATTAGTTTACAACCAAACTGTAGATCACATGGTAGACGTAGTTCCGGCCGAAGAGGATATTGCGGGCGTTGCCCAGTTGTCTCATGAACAGATGAGCGGTAGGCTAGAAGAAAAGAGATGATTGGTCCCAGTCGCGTTGATGATCTGACACAACCTTCGCTAAATATTTTCCCATTGTTCTGTTCATGCGTTCCACCATTCCGTCTGACTGCGGATGTGGGCTGTCGTTCTTTTTTTTCTTATTCCAAAGTTCACACCCCCCTTGAAACACCTGTTCGAAGTTCCGTCCGATCTGAATGTAACTCCATGGCACCCCAAATCGGCTCATGATTCCTTACCAGTACTTCGGAGATAGCAGGGCCTCTTGGTTAGGTAGGGATATGTTCAACCACTTGCTAAAATAATCCATAGCCACGAGTATTTATTTCATCATTTGACATTGAAAGGGCCCCCAAGGGTCAATGTCAATTCGTTCGAAAGGACTCCCAACGTTGTATTGCCTCATCTTGCTCTTCTTTTTTATGTGGCCCATTACTGGTAGCATAAACTTGACATTTTGTGCACACATCTTACATCTTGTTTGTAATTAACCAGTAAAATCGTTCCGCTTTCTCTAAGGTTTTCGTTATACCGAGATGTCCTCCTGAAGTTCCATCGTGCAATTCTCTCAATATTTCAGGGACCCTTACTCTTGGTAACAATATCTGCGTCCTCTTCTGAAAACCGTCTTACTTTCCAGAACTCGTTTCAGAACACCTTCCTTTTCAGTAACGAATCCCACTGCGCCTTATGATTTTACTGCTGAAGAACAGGAGCTATTTCTTGAACTTGGTCTCCGTCCGATTTTCCAATTCCAAACATGTTTCCAATTCTTGCCCCTCTTCTGATCTTTGGTTCTCTGGTTGCCATTGGTCATTACTGACGGTGACCCTTAAGGTAGGACACATCTTCTCTTCCGCGACAACAATGCTTGCAGTTTTCAGGGCACGGTCTTCTGGAGAGAGCATCGGCATTCCGTGACTACTTCCGCTTCGATGTTTCTATTCTAAATGTAATTCTTGAAATCTTTCAATCCATCTGCGACTTGTTGATTCTTGAAGTTCAGCAGCCATTTCAAAGCGGCATGATCTGTTCAAAAATTCTTTACCGTAGAGATATTTGTAAAGTGTTCAACGGTTTCACCACAGCAAGTAATTCTCTTGGGGTTACACAAAGTTGCGTTCTGGCTTTGATAGCACTTTACTATAGAAACCCGATTACTCCCCGTCCATCTTATATCTGCGATAATACCTCCAATACCAAGTTACTTGCGTCAGTATCAAGTATATAATTCCCTTGAGGTAGTGGATAGCTCATATAGGGCACTCAGCATGGCGCTTTTAAGCTTTCGAAGGCGTTGGCAGTCTTGATCCCATTGAAACAAACGCTTTTCTTCTGTCAGCTGAGTCAGGTTTTCCCGGATGTTGGCAAATCCCAAAACATAGGCGATAATAGCTACATAGACCCAGGAAACTTCTCAGTTCTTTTATCCTTTGGGACCGGCCATTCCTTTAGGTTTTAAACCCTTTCTCCGGATCAGGTTCTCCCGTGCCAGATACTACATGCCCAAGGTAATTCACCTTTTGAAATAATGGCATTTCTTTGGGCTGAGTTTCAAGTTCCCCTTTCCCAACCTCTTGAACACCTGTTCTAGGTTATTGATGTGTCTTCGAAGATTTTCAAAACATTATATCGTCGAGGTAGACAAGACATGTCCCCCCGACAGACTTTTAAGCAGGTTTTCCCATCAATCTTCGAATGTAGCTGGAGCATTACACGTCGAATGGCAACTGTAACACTACAAACCTGACCCGATGGTAAATGCAGTTTTCTCTCGATCTCTGGGATCTAATTCACCCCGTATCCGCTTTTCAGGTCAAGTGTCGAAAGATTTTTGCCCAGAGAGCGTGTCCAAATGTCGTCAATACGGGCAATGGTAGCTATCCTTCTTCGTTACATTGTTGAGCTGTCGGAAATCGGACAAGAACCAGTCGCCCCGTCTTTCTTCTTTACCAATACGACGGAGAAGCCCAGGACGCTTAATGGTTGATTACCATCCTTCTTCTCTCTTTTAATAATCTCATCTGCTTCTTCTCGTCTTGACAGAGGTAATCCCCCCTAGCAGCTTGGCGAATCGGTGGGCGTTTCCGGTGTCTTTCGGGACGAACAATATCGTTTTTTCCTTTACACCGTCACGCATTCAAAGACATGCTGGTAGCGCGTATTAGGTCTTCAGCCTTGACACTCTTCCGAGATAAGCCTTCTGCCTCTGTAACCAGATTCTGCAGTCGTTCGGGAAATTTCCCTTTAGGTGGTGGTTCGGCGGTTTCCCATTCTGCAAAACCGAGGATACGTAGAACAATTACCAATCACTTTTCCCTTTCCTCAACTTAACAGGATGTGATTAATGTCTTTATTCTCACGGGTTTGTTCTATTCACTCGGGACTAGTTCTGCCACTAAATTCCTCGACCAATGTCCTCGTCGTGACTTCTAGGTTCCAGAATAGCAATCTCTCCAGCTGGAACGTCGCCCTCGGGCTCGCTTCATAAACATCTCCTACGCTCCATCAAGATTATGTTGTCAACCGTAATTACATTCACGGCAATGTTGTTCGTAAATAGAACCACTCCACTTCGTTGAGTCTCAGACACCGTGTCGTAAATCCAGCTGACACCCATAGTCGTCATAATATCCATTCCTAAAATTGCTTCTTCTTCATATCAGCGACCAGCAGACGATGACTAAAGCAACAGACCCAATGGCAGGGGGGCATCCATCTCTCCAACAACATTCGCTGAGTCACCAGTGGCTGTTCAAGCTTCCATTTGACGGCATAAGATAGATGATTTGGCAAAATCGGTTCGTATAATGCTCTTGGTTGCACCAGTATCCAAAAGGAAGACGCATCCCTTTCATTTACAAATGCATCTACGTAAACGCTGTCAGAACGGTGTCGAATGGACTTGACGTGTATTTCGTAAGGTGGGTTTGTTTGACAGGTCGATGGATGCCCCTCCATCAACCTGCTTTATTTCCGCTGGCTTCTGGTTTACACAGAGACTGCTGCTCCTTTGCTTCAGTGGACGGTCATCGACTTTTCACGTGCCCAATTCTCCACAATTCCAACATCGAGGTTGTCGCTTCCACTAAATTGCGTACCAACCTCCACCATTGCCTCCAAATATTTTTCGCCCTAAGTATCGACGCCGGTTTGAATTCTCGTACTCGTCCGTCACGTTCGTCCCCTTTGCAACCGGGAAGTCAGTGTTGACTTAATGCGTCAGCTAAGGTTTTCGGTCTTGCCAGTCTCAATGCTTGTTGTGTTTCTGCATCATGTAGCGTTTCAATAAAGCACCGGACGGCTGTGCGTTGCAGGGCTCTCCGAGGCATCAGGGCCCGAAAGGCGCCCAGACGAAAATATCAGCTTCAGTTCTTAAAGACTCTCCCCAGGCTTCTGAACACGATTCCTTAGCTGGGTAAATACATGTCTTCCAGGTGCGTTGCTACCGTGTTTCGATCCTTGACAATTTGCTCAAAGTTGGACTGTTCATCGGTCGGTATTGTCTCTAGAATATCGACGGCGTTACCACGCAAAGCCAAAATCAGGGCCGTAGCACAATCTGTTGCGGACCAGCCATTTACTCGCAGCAGCCTTGAATTGCTTAAAATAATTCGACCATGAAGAAGTGCCATCAAAGGTAGGTGGTTTTACTGTCTTTTCCCAGTGGCTCCGACGGTGATACTGGTGCCATTTCTAGTGGTTCCTGTACGATGTTTATATTCGTTTTTTCTGTTGAGGGTAAAGTTTCGCTTCTTCTAACAGATTGTAACTTTTCCTCATTCTTAAAAAATTTTCTCATCCATCTTCTCAATTTTCTTTTCCATTTTTTCTTCGTTCTTCTTTCTTCTCATCCATCTTTTTTTCCCAAAATCCTGATTTTTGATCAATTTTTTTCCCAAAAATCCTGGAATTTTCGATAAATTTTTTCTTCTAAAGCTTTGCAGTTTTCAGTCGTTCTTCTAAAATTCTGAATTTTCTGTTTTTTCCCTTCTAAAATTCGGGAATTTTCTTTAACTTTCCTTCAAATTCTGGAATTTTCCGTCAATTTTGCTTCTAAATTTCTGAATTTCCTTCCAATTTTGGATAGGTCTGAAAAGTTCCCGTTGTCTCGAAGTGAAAAGTCTCTAATCCTCGCCTGCTGCCTTCATCGCGTTTGCAAGACGTTCTTGTAATATTGCTTTTTTCCCGGGAAGTGTCGTTCCCTCTCTTCTAACTCTCTCAACTCGGCCACTTTCAGATCCCGTAAAACGTTTGTGAAACTCATCTTGATTAATGTTTTAATTCACCACTCGTTATACCCCACTGCACCAATTTTTACTTTCTAGGGGGGAATTAAAAGTCTCGTATTATTTTCACAAAAAAACCGTTTATTTTGTTTCTTAACACAATCCTGAAAACACTTGATTATTTATTTACACTACACTTCTCTTCAGTTATTTTCACTACATTTCTTTGGATTTATTTCCCTACACTCCTCCGCACACTCGCACAGTCCTAAGCACTGGCCACAGTTCCCTGACTGATCACAGTTCGATGCACTGGTCACAGTTCACGTCACCGCCCACAGTACGATGCACTGACCACGGTTCACTTACTGAGCACACTCGCTGCAAGCTATTCACCCGATGCAAACACTTAAAAGTTCAGCTTCCATTGCGGACTCAAGACGACTCGCGGGCGCCGGCCGTCGCGTATTTATACCTGTCAAGACAATCCAGAACCTCGGACACCGCGACTGTTCTGGGTAATCCGCCGGCAGGTGATCAACCCCGCTCACGGGCAGCTCGTGGTCGCCGGCAGATGACGTAACCCACAGGCACCTCGGAGGGCGCCGGGGGATGACGCAATATTCGTTACAGTATGATTAAAGACGCATCATACAGAGGAACAAAAACGTGGCAGCGGTGGGAACCAACACACGCCTTCAGAGACATTTCCTAAAACCAACGCCTTAGAACGCACGGACCACGGTTTTTTTCGTGATTCGTATATTTTGTATGATTAAAGACGCATCACACTAGAAAAAAAAACGTAACAGCGGTGGGTACCGAACACACGCCTTCAGAACATTGGTGCCTTAAACCAACGCCATAGAACGCACGGACCACGCTTCTCCCTCTGTGATTTCAAGTTATATATGTATGATTAAAGACGCATCACACTAGAGGAACAACAACGTGGCAGAGGTGGGAACCGAACACAAGCCTTCAGAGACATTGGTGCTTAAAATCAACGCCTCAGAACGCGCCGCCACGCTTCTCCCTCTGTGATTTCAAGTTATATATTGTATGATTAAAGACGCATCACACTAGAGGAACAACAACGTGAGAGGTGGGAACCGAACACAAGTGTAACGGTTGCTAGCGGGCGGCGGGGCGTCGTGTCCGTACCGGTCTGCCTGAGCCCCCCTTTGTGCGGCCACTTGTAATACTCTCAGGCCCGGCCCCTTAAACTTCTGAAAATAGATTGCTTGCTCAGCCTTCTTATGAACAAACAAACATATACTAGCCTCGCTTTGGGGTTGCCACATATTATAATCTTCCGTTCTCCTACTCACAATTGCCGTCTGCTAGCTTACCACCTTTCGACTTACCTGGCGTGATCTGGTGCGTCTGTACAGACGCGTGCAATACTGCGTCACGTGCGTGGATCAGTTCTAGTGCTACGTGAATGATTACGAAAAACAATTGATTTTACAAATCATGACCCGAAGATGGCCATGAAATTTATTCGAATTGCCTCCCCCTTATTCCCCTTCAATTTACAATATCTAGTGCTGTAATGGGCACTGGTCCCTCTGACGGCCACATCAACATAACAAATAGAGACAATAACAAATAAATAATCCTTCCCAATGAAACATGGATATATCTTTCTCATTCACACAGATTGTTTACAACAACAAAAACAAATGCTTTCACACATATAATTAAAACCCCAGAATGCATTCTGTCGAAATTTACGTATTAAAATCTTAATCCAGGGACTTGATTTTTCGACAGAGCGTTTTTTCACTTCGTAAAAAAACAAATGTCAAAATATTTTTGCTCACGTATGATGCTGCTCCCGACGAATCCGCGTGTCTGGTGCGATTATCCACGCCCAGCGCCTCCGTTGTCGCCACCAGTTACGGAACACACTCGCACGCATCACTGTTCACGTAACATGTCAAAATTCACGCTGCCACCTTTTCATAAATACTCCAAGTTATTTGAAAAATTCTGAGTCCAATTGACTTCCGCGCCTCTAATCGTAAATGCAACGTCGCGCCCCCCACCGTTGCAAATTCCTCTACTGCCACGCTCATTATCGTTTGCCCCGCAAGTCCAAACGGCGTTGCCGAATTTCACGAATGAAAACCCCCCTTTTTTGTAAATTCCGAAATATTAAATAATTTACATAAAGTATTCCAGTTACTATTAAAATTCAGTCCATTACTTCGCACTTTAAAATTTCCAAACATCGCCTCGCAAAACCACGTCTTGCCTTCACAAGTCCAGGCACGTTCGGGCAAATGTTTATCAATTTATCATTGTTATTCTTGCTTCAACACTTTTCCGATCGCTCGATAACTGAGATTGCGTCCTTGTTCTCCAATATTGAATTTTTAACGTTTAAATACTTTATTTCGTTTTTTTTTAATAAATTCTCCGCAATTTCTAAATTGATGTTTTCTCTTGTTTCCTTTTGGGTCAAATTCCTTTTTTTCCCTATTTTCCGTTTTTTGGATGTGAAAGGAACGCACTGCAATTGTTCGCTAATCGCGTCTTTTTTGCAAACTTTTGCTGAATTAATTTATTTGTTTTATTAAAATTTTGATATTTCCCCGTCAAGATATTTAAATTGGATAAATTTTGCATGATGCCGCTAATTTTTCTTTTCCCGAAAGTCTAATTTGATATCTATCGCGTTCTTTTGCTTTATTCAAAACCCTTTTCTTTATAGCGTTTATCGCTCCAACAATGGACTCTTAAATTCTCCTAACACAAATATACGAAATACAAAAATTTCAAAACATCTTATTCCCTGACGCGATTTTACTGGGATAATTTTTAAATGTTCTAAATTAAAGCCGGATCTAATTTTCAGGTCAAAACTCACAAGTATCGGTTCCTTTATTTTCTTCTTCCCCAATCGGTTTTTATTACTTAAGCGCCTTTGCCTTAAATGTTTTTCAAACTGTTCATTAAACGCATACCATCAGGATTGTGAATCATTGCGTATATTACATGATTAAGACACATCACACTAGAGGTACAAAAATGCACGAACGAGGGAGAGGGAGCAGAACACACGCCTTCAGACACGCTGGTGCCTAAAATCAGCGCCTTAAAACAACTGGCCACGCTTCTCGCTCTGTGATTTCAGGTTATATAACACTTATGACTAAGACGCATCACTAGAGCAGCAAAAACGGCGCGGCAGTGGGGACATCAAAACACACGCCTTTGAGACAAGCTGGCGCTAAAAACGAACGCCTTAGAACGCGCGACGCCTCTCGCGTGATTTTGAATTCGCCTTATGTATGATTAGACGCATCACACTAGAGGAACAAAATGCGACAGAGGGAACCAAACACGCCTTCAGAGACATTGGTGCCTTATATCAACACCTTCGAACATGACCGCGATAAGCCCGCTACGTTTCAAGTTATCTATATGATTCAAGAAGCATCACACTAAAGACAAAAATGTGACAGTGGTGGGAACCGAACACGTCTTGAGAGACATTGGTACCTTACATCAACGCCTTAGAATGCGCGACCGCGCTTCTCCCTCTGTGATTTTTAAGTTATATGCCTTGATTTGGGCGCATCACACTGAAGGAACAAAAAATGCGAATGCGGGAACCGGAACACACGCCTTTAGAGATATTGGTGCTTAAATCAACCTTAGAACGCGGCAACGCTTCTCCTTCTGTAATTTCAAGATATATATATATGTATGATTAAAGACGCATCACACTAGAGGAACAAAAAATGCGACCGCAGGGGGAACCGAACACACGCCTTCAGAGACATAAAATCGCAGAGGAGAAGCGTGGTCGCGCCACTGTGTCTCTGAAGGCGTGTGTTCAATTCCCACCACTACGCGTTTTGTTCCTCCTGGTGGCGGTCGTCTTCATCATGCATACTCTAACGTAAAATCGCAGAGGGGCGTGGCCCTTTTTACGACTGTTGCTTTGAACTCAGCTGTCTCTGAAGGCGGCTGTCTGATTCCGCCTGCCACTATTTTTATTCCTCTGAGTGCAAACAAATCTTTAATCTACATAATAACAATTTCAGAGAAAGCGTGGCCGCGCGAACATCAGGCTGGTGGTACAAACCAATGTCTCAAAGCGTATGTTCCATTCCCCAACTGTCGCATTTTTGTTCGTCTAGTGTGATGCGTCTTAACACATATATGAACTTGAAGTCACGAAGAAGGCGTGGCCGCGCGTTCGTTGATTTCAAACGCAATGTCTCTGAAGAATGTGTTCAGTTCCCCGCTGTCATTACTATACTCTGGTATGATGCGTCTTTAAAATAACTCTGGCATATGGTTGTTGTTCAATTTTGTTTGATTCCTTTGCCGCAATGCTTGTGGCCCCATGCGCGTTGCCAAGGGACGCACGTCTCTCCTGCAATTCGGACACTGCACTCCATTCCTTCATGACTTAGAATGTCCGAATTGATATTCTGACTACCTTTCTATATTTAATTACAATATTGAGATCCTGGATTGCAGACCAACCATCCAGCAACCTGGTTGTTCCCTGAGCATTTCTATATTACTTACAAAATTGTGATCTGTTCACCAGCATTCCTCAAGTAATGTTTGATTCTCTAAGCCCAAATTATCATGCTTTATACATCTGATGTGCAAATTTCATTTCTGTAGGAGGCTGTACTTAAGAATAACTGGGGTTCTCCTTATCGTTGAAATCAATCTGAAAGAACAATTCCTCCTCTTGCTGATGCGTCGCATTGCATCAAGAATTCTTTGTTGTTATGGGAAGTCCGGCGCGTAGATTTCCGATTTTATGACACAGAGCTTCCGCAATTCCAAAAATGAATTTTCCGCATTCATTAGCATTATTTAATTTTTTCCTTGGCGCGGTTTTCCCCTAACAAATCCCGTGAAAATCGCGATTTCTCTGAGTCTCGGCAAAATCGCCTATAGTAAGAAATTAGTCCTATAAATTTTCTAACATTTTTTTGGTAGATCAGCCGCGGATATCTTTATCGCGTGGCTTTGCTTCATTAGCTGCCAGATGCCACTATCCTTACCTAGAACCATTTGATCGCGGAGTAAACTGAACTTGGCTGGCTGAACATGCTAATTTCGCCTCTCTCAATGTTCGATACTTCTAAGTGGCGAGATGTGAAGTCGGCCGTATTGCTGACCATGCGTCATGATCCATGCTCCGGAATAGCAAAATCTGCAATCTTTGAATTAGCGCCGCCATCAGTTTACCCAAACGAATGGAGCATTTTGATCCCAGGCAACGCGTCACGCAGTGGTTTTACCAACACCAGTTCAGATGCAGAGAAAATGGCATATCTGCGTCTTTGCGTCATTTACCTGCCGAGCGCTTTTATGGTCCATGTTCGATGCCAGTTTCTACACTGCTACAGTTCCTATTCTTTCGTGCTTTGTGCGAGTGGAAATATTATGTCTTAATGACTGGGTTCATCTATAGTAAACTCAGGCGAGGCTTCTTGCAGGCCTCCACTAATATCGCTGGGCAAAGCGAAGTCAGAGTCAGAACGTTAATGGTCCCAATCACTTTGCTGTACGGCATTTCTTCTTACAGAATTCTGTTGCCATGCCAGACATGCGGTAGAGCGCACTTCTTCTTCACGTGCTGTCTAAGTTCGAGATCATTTCGGCCTTATCGATTGAAATTTGACATCAGTATCTACATTCTATGATTAAGTTAACTATTCTCATTGCATTTCCGATTGTCGGCGTGGTGTTACCTACGAGCATGGATTCGCTCAATCATGCATCTAACGAGCGACCAACATCTTACTCAGCCGTCTCCTTCCTGCATTCACACCATTCACCGTAGCGTTTGTTCCACATGCTTCCCGTTCTGATGATGGCCTTCATCATATTGATGATACCTTCGGTGCTTTGTTCAAGTGATTACGACATAGTTCACTTCCGATACCTTCTCAATAACTACGGTCCCATCACTGCGTGTTTCTTTATTCATTGCAACCAGATTGAATCATATCTCACACACGCAAAATTCCGCGAAATCCCTTTTCTTATCATGCGCAGCTTCCGCTTTACTTATTTCACCCGGGGAGTTTCCGGTGCGGTTTCTCGGATGTGCCTTAATTTATTTATCCCATTCAATTATATTCTGTGTTTGAATTGTTCTGATTCAGTTCCTGCAATATTCTCTTTAATAATGTAAGTTGACTATAAGTTCTTTTCAGATATTGATTCAACTGGCATATGCCCTGAGTTCGCGAACTGAAGTTCAACATGAAATAATATTGCCGGCAGATTAAGTCTCCCAATCGCCTCTAAATTCTGACACAATATTTGGTGACGATGATTCTTTCAACCAGTTGGCACGAGAATTGATATGCCGAACGTTACCCGTATTCCAAATTATCACCAGATTCTGTCATAGAATTGCCGTAAACAAGTTTTAAATGAATCATCACCAGATTTCGCGAAATCCCATTCGACTGAACAATTCTAACAAAGCATTGATGACGATGCTCGTCTGCAAATCCTTGATTGGAATAACCTCGGGTTACCTTGAGGCTACACAGATCGCAGTTAATTTAGCCTCTGAATTACACCGCGTAAATGGGCCTACAGTGTCAGTTGTTCAAAACCTTTGCTTCAATAGATTGGCACATTCAGAAGGAACCTTTGTCCCCACTCCATGGCTGCCTTCGCCAGCTATCAGGATTTTACAAATTTTTCCATCTCTTGCAGGCTGTTGGGCCAATAAAAATAACTTGCAACACCACACTGCAGTTAGAGAGCCTTCGTGGCAGAAGCTGTTTGCATGTAGGCACAACTGCTCCTCCAGTAAACCTTCGGAATTACCAACATCTCAGACTTCTCTTTCTTCGATTGACGTTCTTAAAAGAGAATGTCTGAAATTTCGCACAAAATATAGAGTCCTTACAAACCTGCCTTTGTTTTATACAATTATTTAATTTATATTTTATATTATGTTCTATTTTAAATTGCCTGATATAAATTTATCTTATCATTGCATTTTATAATTATATTTTAATACAATTTTATACAATTTTTTTATGCCCTTATCCCTTTATTTCTTTATACAACTCATAAATCGCTCTGATTTCAGTGTCCTCCTTCTGTGCCGCGCAAATCTGAGTCGCATCTATCTTTAATAAATTTACTCTTTCTCGGTGATTGACGATCCTACGCAGCCTATCTCTGTTTCCTGGTTCCTGGTCACCTACTAATTCCTTCATTCTGCGCGCGCTACATTGCGTAACTGCGGTCAGTTGCATTCCCCGCCTGCACTTTGTTTATGTCCTTCTTAGCGCCTAATAATTTTATTATTTATATCTGGTTCCCACAAAGCCAAATCGTAATCCTCTAGGTAGAATCATCCTGTGCATAATATATACTATTCGAGCTCACATTCTCAGGGTACCATTGCAGATCATTAGCAACCACACGCCCGCTCAGATTCAGTCGATCTGCACTACTCTTAAGTTCTTGAACTCTATCAATATTGGCTAATCAGATATAGTTTCTCCGCGATGTTTCTTCGCTAACCAGATTCTCGTTTACTAATCAAACGTTGCTCCAGGTAAAAGAACAATTAACTCTAAGCCATTCAGGTTCATTCACAATTATGTACTGTTTTGAGTTCTCTGCATCCGGTTCCATGTGTGGAACGGATTCTGGGTTCTGTTAAGGACTTGTTAGCAGCTAGATGCTTCGGTGACCGGCAAACAAAACATTTCCTAATAAATGACATCAGTTCTGAACGACACCGCTGGTTACTCATCGCCCCGCCCCACTTCGAACTCGGTTTCTCCCGGGATTCGCGGGAACTACTGCCTGTGCACCAACCTCGACTGGCTCCGTGGCTGTGGAGAGCGGCTTTACTCAGCCACTTGTCTATAGTCCTCATACGCATACTCTGTTTCGTAGCTAATTCAGTCAGGTTTGTGATTCCATGAATCAACGAAATGATCGTATTTCCATTTACTGCTCGTTTGATGTTGACGAGTAAAATTTAATAAAGCACATCAGACATATCAACGATTAAATACATAATAATCACGAAGCACCCATTCTTTCGCATAATTCCAACAGTTCTCTCGCGAATATACTATAAATTACTACCTTTACTATGTTTAGTAGATAGTTGTGGAATTTCTCTGCATCAAATCAGAACAATTCTAACAATTTGCTATTTATCAATAAGTCCACTCTCCTTCTCACTCATCTAAAATAATCAATTATTCACATAATGGGAAATCAACTTATTAAATAGACACCCCATTCCACTTTCATTTGTGTAACTGCCTACATTGGCTCTCAAATGCCTTAAATACGCCGTAATATCGTCATTTCCACCAAATTTCCTATAATCAGGCTATATTAAATCGCCTCCCTCCTGCGATTCTACACGTACTGGAGCTCTCTGCCAGCCTCCGCCTATATTCAGCAGTTCGTAAGCGTTCTGGCTTTGCCTGGTTCCTCGCCTCTCGTTCTGCTCTCTCTTTTTTTGTTCCCTCTCGCCTGTCATATTTCCTCCCTCTCTATATCTTTACAATGCTGCTCACGCTAGTCCCTCAATAAAATCTGGATCCATAATCCTCATAGGTAATAATTAAATTTTTCAGTTTGAAGTTGTTTCATTCCCGTCTAGCCTAATTCCCGTCACTGGCAATCCTAATGTCCCCTTCTGCTGAGGTATGCCATGACTCCCAAACAATGTCAAACTTTGCAAAACGTACTTACCCTGGCTTCCGCTACTGTCCATAAGCCGCTTCCTTGTTCGCGTGCTCGATGCTGGTTCTCTCGGGTTCGGTGAAGTCATGCTCGTATTAGGTCGTAATAGACTTCCTTCCTTCCTTTCTGTCCGTCAAATTCTTTCTTGAAGCCTTCGCTCCGCACTCACAGTTACGTGCGCGAACTATCGCGTTCCGTCCTATGATTCTAATTCTCAATTATAATGCCCTATTTTAGCATGAAATTGCACCGCGGCTCTAATTTTATCACTCCGGTACGCCACATGGTGCTAGGTAGAAACATACACCGCACCTAAAATACAGCCCCATTTACACTCGGTGCCTACAAGTCACCCCGCGTGGACTTACAGAGCCCCTTACCGATACTATGCTGCATGTACTCCCCAGACGTGGTTCGTGCAGGCGGCGCGCCAACATCAGGCGTGCACTACACAGGTCGCTGCCACCATTTATCCTCTCCGTACGTCTGGCAAATATGCATTTTGCAATAATAACACCAGACAGATTAATGGGTTTATTGTTTGGAACATTAACAGACCACCACCTTATTACAAAATAACGTAATTACTAATATCCCTACACGGAGTAATGTATTACTGTGCAATTACAATTATATTAATGTTAACTTAATCACGTTGCAAGAAAAATAATTCGACAATGCAGTTACAGTAGTGAATATAATAAGAACATAATAAAAATAACATTTTATTGCTTGAACACTTCCGCAAAATATCAAGCAAAGCCTATTCTCAATTAGTTAAAATTTCAGTAAGTTCATTACACTTTTTAAACTACATTCAATTACAAGTAATATTTGAATTGATATTGATATATTACATTATTATGATAAATATATATCAAACATTTATTTTGATATCTTAAATATATATAGAATTTATTAATATTAACCATTACATTAATTTCAGTTCAAACAGGATTTATATTGAATTACTTAATATTCAGCAAAATTTAAAATTCATCATTTACCAATAACAGGCAAGCAAGTGCTCATAAAAATATTGAAATTATAGACATTTTTAAATCCCGTCATGTCCATACATGTTCAAATCCCGCGGTCATGTAGCGGGCAGCAGCTCTGCGGGCTGTTCCTGCAGGAGGGAGTATCAAAAACAGGTCCTCTCATCCCCTCTCTCTCTAATCCCTCTCTGAGCCACTCTCTAAAGCGTCTACGGGCCCCAATGTATACCTGGGGCGCCACTGCTCCTGATGTCTCACTACCGCCTTGCCGCATTACTCAGGATTGTTAGGACTGTCGTTCTGTATGTCGCCAGCAGTCTCCTCAGCGCCCTGCTCCTCTTAGCTCCGGTATCTCTTGCTTTCCGCATCGCCGTCTTGAAAGTGCGCCCGCACCGCTCCACCTCATTAGACTGCGGGTGGAACGGCAAAAACATTTAAGCTTACTGCATAGCTTAAGTTTGACCTGCAGAACTGAAAAAAGTCTTCCGAGGTAATTTGAGGTCTGTAATTTGAGAACAGCAACAAGTACAGCAGCCCCTCGGTCACAAAAAGTTTCTCTAAGTCGTCAATCGTAGCTGACTGAGGCCGTGGTCACTTCCATCTCCGCTATATATACCGCTATATATAATTGAGTAATTAAACTATGTTTCGAAAAGGTATATAAATACTCAAAATTAAGTAAATAAAATAATTTAATTTGACTTTTTTTTGCAAAAAGTTATTGTATTTGTTGTGATAAATTACTAGTAGTCGTGTATAATTGTAATAAATTACTAATAGTCATAAAAATAAGTGACATTATAAAAAGTTCTGAACAATAACATATGTCTAAATCAAGTAAATAGAATTGCCTTTAAAAGCTAGCAGTTTTTCAAACAAACTATCAGACAATAATAAACCCACATGGGTTTAATATAGTATTTGAGTATATAAGACCCGCAAGGGAATACCGTTGTTCTCCCGGTATGTATTAACGTAAATTAGTGAAGGATTTTAGTAAAGGAATTAGTGAATTAAATTAGTGAAGGAACGTATTATTTGTTGATGGTACTTGTCAAGCATTTTTAATGATTTAGATTGAGATTTTAAAAATGAAGAGAATTCAATTTCAACCGCAGAACGGAGCTCGCTTTTTTTAATAAGGTTAATTTACTAGCACAATCAGAGAAATTAAATATGTTCTTTGTATATTCATCTATATTTGAAGTGTCCTTTTGTGAATACAACTACTTTATGCATATAAAATATATTAAGATATTAAGGTTACATGTGAGCTTGTTTTCATGTCTTGTCGGAACTTAATTATTTTTTTAAAATTCTAATTAATTTAAATTTCCATAATTTTAAATTCAAATTTATTTTAATTAATGAAAGTAAACTATGCGCATCTTCCAGGGTTCAGGGAAATGTAGTTGTTCAAATTATGGCTGTGTTATGGCGGCTGGCAGTGTATCCTTATTGACACGAGTAGCTGACCTTGCAGCTGAAACGCACCATTCAAACAAGTCGTTATCAGGAAAGACAAAGGGCAAGACGCCAAAGTCGGGTCAGCCATTGCCTTTAGCTATTTCAGGCACCTGTAATAAAGTTAGTAATGTATTGTGCAATTACAATTATATCAATTTTAACGTAATCATGTGGCAACAAAAATAATTCGGGAATGCAGTTACAATATTCACTATTATTAGAACATAAAAAAATTATATTTTATTGCTTAAAGACTTCCAAATAGTGTCAGTTAGAGTCTGTTTTCAATTAGTTAAAATTATAGTAAGTTCATTTCAATTTTTTAAAACTACATTCAATAATGTTTTAAAATAATGGCTAATGAGAGCTCAAGCTAGTTCCTTTTTATGCGAACGTAATTTTGAACTAGGGAAATGGATAGCTAAAATTGTGCGCATTTGAAGTTCTGTCTAAACGCAAAATTCTCTTCATTTACAATGAGTTTCTATCTCATTCCAAACAAATAATTGTAAATATAAGTGTAATTAATTAATTGTTCGAAAAACTAAAATAATTTTGCTATGTTAAAAAGGAATGTGTCAAATTGGTACTTGGTACTTTTGGTATGAGTGTTTTCAGAAAACGAAAATGTACTTTCCTCCGTAAAAGAATTATGACAAACCCTTAGATGCAAACCTAGAATTCTTGGTATCACATGATTGAGTGAACTTTATCAGTGATGTAATTAATATTCAAAACAGAGGAGATTATTTATCACGCAATTTGTAAATATTGAGTTCATTTATTTAAATTCGAATGTGTATAAAAATGCATTGAAATATATTTGCTACCAACATTATACTCATTTAAGAGATGCAGCTAAATTACCAGGGTATTCGGAATTGCGTATAAACTAAAGGAAATTTTATCTTTTCTATACAGTAATAGGCATTCAGAGTTGAACTATGAACTAAAGGAAATTTTACCTTTACTATTCACTGAAATGCAATACAAATTTTCACATTTTCTTGAATACTTTTTGAGAAAATACATTAACATTGAAGGTGTTCATATTCGTTTTCGCATCCTAGTCTTGTTTTTGTCAAACGTTTGGCACTTTTAATCGGTATAATTTTCAATTGTCTTCAATATATTGTCCACACTATTATCAGTTCACCACTGATCTCGAGTACGAAGGGCGGTACGGAGCTTTTTAAATACCGTACTTTCACGGAACGCGCGAGACAGAGTGGGGATCACACTCATCTTGACCTCGTCTCTTTAGACGCCTCCAGCGGATGATTTACAAAATATGTATTCATTGACATGCAAGTTGTAGCCTGCTTTCCTTTAACGCAATTAGGTAATGTAACGCAATTAGGTAGTGCACTCAGACAAACACCACCGCTATCGTTCTGTTTTATCTCATCCGATAGCTGGAGGAACGGGACCTGTAATGCAAAAGATGTTATAAATGAGTACAAGAAGCATTTGTTTATCACAATTAGGAAATGTTTGAGCTGAACATGAGACGAGGCGAAGAACAAACGCACCCACAACAGGTTCTATTATATCTCCTCGAGCATGGGGAAGAAAGATCTGTAATTCCAAAGATGCTATAATTGACAAGATGTAGCCTGCATTCGTTTATCACTATTAGAAAATATTTGGGGATCACCACAACCTGAGACGAGCCAATGTTTGGGCAATAATATATATGAGAAGGCGAGGATCAATCACATCCTATACAAATAGTGTTCGATCTGCTTCAGCAGGTGAAGATGGATCTGTAATGTTTAGGAATGTATAAATGACGTACAAGAGTTAGCCTGCATTTAGAAAAGTTTTGTGCAAACCCCAAAACCTGAGACGAAGCGAGAAACGTACACCCCGCCCACAAGTTCTCTTCCATCTCCTCCAGCAAGCGGACAGGGATCTACTTTGGAAGAAAATTACATTTACATACAAAGAGATAGCCTGCATTCATTTATCACACATGAGCAACCACCCGAACACGAGACCTACTCATCTTTGACGGGTTCCGCTCAAACCGCGAGAGGGGATGAATCTGAAAGTGAAAGTTGTACAATTAAAGTGCAGAGTTACAGCAAAGGCTCTTTCGTTTAAGCTTACAATTAGAGGAAATGCCCAGGTACACCGAAAGTAGCAGACAGAACGTGGAACAATGCCCCCCACCAAGAGTTCTGTTCAGTCTCCTCCAGCTGCAGGCCCCGACCAGTAATGCAAAAGAAATGACATAATAGATGAATTGGTTTATCACAATGAGAAATGTTGTGCACTCACTGAACATGAGGCACACACAGCAGGTTCTGTTAGATCTCGAGCAGGTGAGATGGATCTGTAACGCCAGATTATACAGGTAGCGTGCAAGATGCTTAGCCCGCATTCGATTATTACAATTAGAAAATGTTTAGACTCAATACATAAAACGGCGAGGGACAATCACCACCTTAACAGATAATGTTCGATCTCCTACTGCAGGTGAAGATGGATCTGGTATGCTTATCAATGTATAATTGACCTACAAATTACCTGTGCGCGCACGAAAACATGAGACGAGGAGAGAAAGAATCGCATTCACAACAGGACGTAAAATATGTAGCCATCATTCGTTTCTCACAATTAGGAAATAATTCTGCAATCACCAGAACATGAGACAAAGCGAGAAGCAAATTCAATGTCGAGCTGTTCTGTTTAAACGCCGCCAGCGAGAGGACATGGATCTGTAATGTAAGATGATTTACGTGCATGGCTGTACTGCTCGTTTGCCTTTTACCAGTTAAGCTTAGGGATTAGCATGTGCACTCACGAGGACATGAAACGGAGCAGACAATAACCTACGAGAGGTTCCAGAGGTATTCGTTTACCACAATTAGGAAATATTTGTGCACTTACCAGAGTGGCGAGGCGAGGAAGAATCGCACCCTCAACATGTTTATTTGGCGTAAGGTGTAGCCTGCATTCGTTTATCACAATGTTTGGGTAATCTCCAAGAACATGAGACGAGGCGAGAAACAACAGGTTCTGTTACATCTCGAGCAGGTGACAATGGAAGTCTAATGCTAATAATGGCGTACAAATCAATATTTGTACGCAAATACCTACAAGATATAGTTTTGTTTATAATTAGAAAAGGTTGGTGCACACCCTAAAACCTGAGACGAGAGGAGCAACATACACCCCGTCCACAGTTTCTCTTCCATCTCCTCCAGCAGGAGGAGACGGATCGTCTACGTCTTGCCTGAAGCAACAAAAGCCGAGTTACAGAGAGAGAGAGAGTGCTCAGAACGGAGATGACTCCTGCAGGCAGATAACCAGGGGACTACGCATAGACAATTACTAGTTTCTCCATACGCATACCAAAGCCAAATAAGTTCGATGATAGGAGAGCCATTGTTTCTAGTTATTAGGTTTTTGATAATTAATTTTTCTTTTTTTTAAATTCTAGAGTGGATTATGTATCGGTTTCTTTTTGGGTTGTGTATCAGGTTCCTCGTTCCCTGCAGTGTCATCTTGACTACTGCTAGAGAGTCGCATGTTTAGGGAGACAACTTTCCCTAAAGACATGCGACCTAGATGTAGCAATACGGCTTGTTGGCCTTTTTTCTCTGGACGCGTTTGAGGTTTGGTTGAAATATTTATGCTATTGGTTTCCGTTTTTGCTTCAGACTGGACAAGAGATTTGGTACAGGCATCTCCGCCGATGTCAGAAAAGAACACGTGAACGGCAGCATCGCGGAAAGTGGAGGCTTTGGGCGTTTTGGGCTTCAGAATTGACTTTATGTTGAACTACGGTGTCAGCAAAACTTCGGCCCATGTCAACGGGTTTTCGCGTCTGGAAACGGCGTCTCTCAACTTTCTCTGATCTTCTGGATCTCTTTTTCTCTTAATAAAATGGGGCACTGGTTAGAATTTGATGCGTAGCACCACAACAGTTCACACACTTTGCATCTACGGAGCATTTAAGTCGTTAAAGCCTCCCTTGCACAGTACACGCGGTCTGCAGCGCTTATACGCTGCGAGTTGCGTATGGCTTCAAACCTCTGGCATTTATAGAGACGATTTTCCTAAGGTTGAGCCAAAACAGTTGTTCCGGAAAACCACATGTATTATTTTAGACAAGTATCCACCAATGCCGCGACAGCTGTTCAGCCCACGCCCCCTTCATAAAGTGCTAATGGCTTTACTTGTAATAATAACTAAGGTTCTACATAATTTCCTCCATTATTTCCAAGTCTCCAGATCCCAGTATTTATGAATAGTAATAATTACATTTTTTTATTTTCACACAAGTTAACAAATTCAGCACATGAACCTGAATTAGCAAACGCATTTGTTAGGGTGCAGTTGATGCACGCTTATAATGAAAACAGAACAAATATGGTACATTCATACAATTTACAAATGAAATGAAATTAACAAGTGTAGGAAACATTTATTTTAATGAAATGTAAATATATAAAATTTAATTGTTTTCTTGTGTCAGTGGTAGTTACCTGGAACAAAAAGAAAAAATTCATTAGTATTCTGTATAGTTAACTGTTAATTAGTATTTTATTTCTTAATTGAATATTACTTCTCTTAAGGCATCATGGCTTGTTGTTGGGGTTCAAGAAAAAACGTACCTAGAAATTCAGTAATTCAGTATGGTCTCGAGGGTACAATTTCGAAGATGATCCGGGCCAACTGCTTCGTCCTCAGGCAACAAAATTTGGATCTATTAAAGATAAAGAATTCTGAATTTTAATAAAGAAAAAAATTGCAATATTAGAAATTAAAATGTAATGAAAGAATTCAACAATAGTTTTAAAAATTTTAGTTTGGATGTTTAAATATGGTATCATGTAATTACATGTCTGTTAAACAAGATAGCATTATATAAACAAGAAACATTTTTTTTCATTTGATCATTCAACTTCATCAATCACTCCCAATTTTTTAATTTCTTTGCTTATCATTTTTTAATCTCAGATCTTTGATAAAGCATAAATCAAAAAACATCTAGATAGGGTGGCCCCAAAGTACCCTGCCTGACCTAGAATCAAGTATTTTTTAAAAAATATCACTGTATTAGAAAGTACAATCTAGGGAGCATATTTTTCCCGTTTGAAGACGCTACGTTTTTTTTGTATTTTTTTGGGAACAATCAATAGTGGTTGTAGTGAATTTGAAAAATGGAAAAAAATGTCATCGTTAGGGACCCAATACTTCCTTTTAAAACCTCACCCAAACCAGTATAAAAACTGAACTAGATTCGGCTCGGGTGAGTCTGCGCCTTCGTTACTACATAAAATATTGGTTGCAGAGTTTCGAGGCCGTACGGGGGTCCCAAAGGCGAGCATCGCAGTGGTCGACCAAATGGGGGTACTCCAGAAATGGTAAGAAAACCCCAAAAGCGGTAC
Source organism: Teleogryllus oceanicus (assembly GCA_964035755.1). NCBI lineage: Eukaryota > Metazoa > Arthropoda > Insecta > Orthoptera > Gryllidae > Teleogryllus > Teleogryllus oceanicus. The sequence goes on from CAXIVR010000004.1 coordinate 66,344,475, forward strand.
TGGGTGATGTCGACTGAAAATGGGTAGCTTGCGACAAGTAGGCATTTCGAAAAGTGCGATACATTGCTTTATCTGAAAATTTAGCCCCAGAAAGCTGGGGAAAGATGGGTGCCGCGTTTGCTCCCCGGGGAAAAAACAGTGTCGTGAAGATGGGGAATTGAGTGTTCACTGAAATTTCACCGCAACAAACAAAATTTTGCGACGTTTCAAACCATGGATGAAACATGGGTCAACCCTTTACCCCAGAAAAAACAACAATCAAAACAATGGACTAAAAAGGGGAGAATGCGTCCAAAAAAGAAGACCCTTCCATTTGCAGGCAAGGTCAAACGTCGTTTTTTGGGGTGCGCGTGGATAATTTTCATTGACTATCTTGAAAAGGGAAAAAATATCAACGGGGAGTTTTTTGCGAACTTATTGCAACGTTTTAGCGAAAAATCAAGCAAAAAAGGCCACGCCACTACGAAGAAAGTGTTGTTTACGGAGTGTGACGTACGGGAAAATGTGACAATCAGCTGCTCAAAATCCGTATTAATGGAAATTAATGAATTAAAATTTGAATTGCTACCTTTTTATACCGTTGCCCCTCGTTATTTTCTGTTCCCAAACTTGAAAAAATGGGTCAGTGGTGAAAGATTTTTAACAATGAAGAAATGATGTCGGGAGTTAATGGCTATTTTGAAGACAAGACAGTTCTTATTATAAAAAGGGGATCGAACTTTTGAACATCGCTGGGAAAAGTGTATAGAGCTAAAAAAGGTTATGTTGAAAAATAAACATATTTTTTCCAAACTTTTTTTTCTTTGTTGGGTCAGGTACTTCTGGGCCCACCTCCGTATTTAGTTTTAAAAATAATAACGTGAATAAATCTTATGTATTGAATTGGAATTATAATAACCTGAAAAAACATGCTTTTTTCTGGGGTTTTTGGGGATTTAAAACATTCACATAGAAAAAACAATGTTAAGCTGGGGGCCCTTTTAAACATTGTTTTTTGATATTTTCTTAGGGATTTTTTATAATGGTTAAACGTTTCAAGAATACATTAGATACCTTGAATACCCCGTTTCCGTTTAAAAAACCCCTCGTTCTTGCAGATGGTCTGAAAAAGTCAAGGTTTCGGCAGTTTCGTAGATTAAAGCCTCAAAAAACCCCCTTCGAACTGGGGATACAAAATTAGTCTGGGTTGGGAAGGTAAGGTTTAAACTAGCCCACCAAGTTCTTTTACGTTTTTTCCCTGGAAAATGCTGGAAGAAAATTTCCCTTTCCCCCCCTTGGGATTTTGGGTTTCAAACAAATGGGTTCTACCTACTAGCGATTGATCAACGCGCCCTTTCCCCCTGCCCCCCCTCAGGCCGAGGGTGCCCAAGTTGTCGGGCGGTGGGGAAGATAAATTTTTGCCCGACTTTTTATCTGAGGAAAGTTCAGGGAAACTCAATTTAGGAATTGTAGCAATTTGGTCCTTGTTTGCAAATATACAATACTTTATCTGCTGAAATATTTAAACCTTTTATGATTCAATGTTTTTTACATGTTCATTATGAAAATTTCCTTTATCTTTGAATATCCCAAAAATTTCCGTTAAATCCATGGTTTTTTTCCCAAGTGTGCTTCCGTCTTGTGTCGACGCTACTCACGAATAGTAGGCGGGGGAAGTGTAGGGGGACCTCTTTTTCGATCCCCCCTTCCGTACCTTTGGGCGCTCCGTCGTCCATTGTCTTGGGGGGAAGAAGGCCTAACGCGCCTTCCCCGCATGCCGCGCCTCAATCCGCCCCTGCGATCATTCCCCCCATCATAAACTGATTAGAATATAATGGTTGGGCTAAATACTTTAAATTTAGTATTTAAATCTTTGAAAAAATTTTATAAATAAGTATATATGATGATATAAACCCCATTAAATCCTTAAAGGGAAAGGATCTCCTGTCAGCACGGGTGTTCTTTAGGTGAACAACCCTTACGAGTTAGTATTTAAATACATACAAAATACATTAAGACTTGATGTACTAAATACAACGTTTTTAAAATCTTTCAAATTCTCAGAATCTGAAAATATATAATCTTTTTTGTATTGTGTATTTGTTCTGCAACAACTATTTTAATTTTCTATTGCATAAATAAAGTGATTGAAAATCATACAAATTCCAACGATAACTATTATAACAATATTAAAATTTTTATAATATAAAATAATTAAGTAATATATCTAAAAAAAAGAAATGCGTTACTTTTAAAACGACTTTTTTAAAACAAATCATCAGACAGTAAACGTCACGTTGGCGGATGTAAAAAACCAAGGGGAAAACAGTCATTCAACTGGCGTAGATGAATAGAAACTAGTCTATCACAAATAAACACTTTTTTAATGCCGGAAAATTTCCCAGCATTTTTAATGATTGATTTATCATTAAAAATTAAGATAATCAAATTTAACACAAAAATAATTTTTTTGGTTTCAATAGATGCATTCATAGCGGAATCAAGGAAAAAAACTATCCTCTTCTAAACTATCTTCTTCTTTGTATTTTAAGTTTTTTTTTTAAAAGTACACCTTCTTTATCTATTTAAATACATATCTACAATACATGCTAAAAAAACTAAAAAATACAGTTTTCAAATACAATATTTATTTAAAATACGTATTTCAAATAAAAATTTTTAATAGAGCCCATCCTTGGGTGGGGTCGATAAAAAACCTTCGGGGGCACCACCTTGCAGAAAGTGAGGTAGAAGTTTTTTTTTCTTTATATTGTTTTGGTAGATGACGAAAAATGTTCCCCTCAGTCCTTGGGAAAAGCGCCCCAAAAAACACGAAATTGTCGGGAATTTTTTTTTGTTTTTGTAATTTCATGGCAGTACCACAACTGCCTTACGGTGTGAATCATGGACATTGAGAAAACAAGATAAAATGAAGAAAAGAAGAAAACCTCCGAAAGAGTAAACGCTGCACCTAATGGACAAAAAAAAAACAAGATATAAAAAAGGAATTTAAATATATTTTCTACCAATGGAAAAAAAAATAAATACAGACCCGGTGGGTACAGCACTTGGGAAAAATGTCCCCGAAAGGACCCCCGACATCCTTTCTGTACGACCCGAGGAAGAAGGGAAGGCCGTCCAGAGATGGTGTAATGAACCCGGAACAGGAATTTTCTAATCCTAAATAAGTGAAAAAATTTTTGTAATGTTAATCTTGTAAAATGTCTTTGTACAGTTTCAAGATCTAAAATTTTCTAAATTTTTTAAAAAAAATTTTTCTAACAAATAGTAATGGGCACGTATTTTCAAATTTCACTAAATTTTTTCTTCATTTGAAGTTACCCAAAATTATTAACGGGCCCATCCCCTGTATTTACAGGTTCCAAAAATCATTTTTATACAAAGCGATTAAATACTAATGTTCAATACTGACTGATGCTGTCACTTTGAAAATTCTGGAATGGGACATGGTCTTTCTGAACCCCTGATATGTGGGTTTCATTGATTTTAAAACATCCGAGAACGTCAAGACACGACAAGTTGCAATTATAGTGTTAACGTTTAAAAATCCCCCCAGTAAATGTTATCCTTTGGGAATTTTTAAAAATGTCTGAACCTCCGTACCAATCAAAAAACCCCCCTTTAAAATATCGGCCCTAGCGCAAAACACCGCTCGAAGCTCTCTTTCGCTGCCGCTCGCCGATCTAGACAGACCCAATTGTTCGTGCTGGACGGAGGGGAATTTGCCATTTTTGATGATTGAAACGAAGCTTTTTTTTTGTCTTTCAACGGCTTACCGAAAAATTCATTTTGCGGAATTTGCGTCAGTTGTATAAAATTCGAAGGACTGGTGGATTCACCAGAGCACGTGTTCACCGTAGCAAGGGGGTTTCCACGACCTTGAAAGGATCTGGGTCGCCGTCGCCACGCTGTGGGAAAAATTTCTTCGAGACGTTTTTTGATCAGAAAAATTAAAAAATTTTCAAAAAAACTGTTTAAAAAACAAATTATGCTACAGAGGAAATTACCTCACTTACAGACGTAGATACCCAGTTAAATTCTTAAAATCATTTAAACATTATCTTTATAATTTGCAGTCGTTAAAGGGCCAGATAAATAATCTATGTAAAAAAAATTTTAAAAACCCATTTATTTCATTTTCTATTATTTATAATATTTGTTCGTTTAGTGTGTTTTTAATTTATTGTTTAATAGTTTTCTTTTCCAAACCAAAAATTTGTAAAAAAGGGTTTTTATTATGTACGTTCATTAAACAATATTCTTTTTGCTGGCTAAATTTTATAAAGTTAATCTATGTGAAAGTGAAACTACGTCTTGTTTTATTTCATTCACTATTCAGGACAAATTTTTTTGAAAGTGTATCAAAAGGGGATTTCGGGATGTGATTCTTTTTCAGTATTTTTTGTTTCCATGTATTATATCTTTGTAATTTTTTTTTTTATTGTGTTTTTGTTCTTTATTTTTTAGTCTGTAAATTTCTTTTATTCTTGAGGCTTTGAAGATTATCAATTTTTACATTATTCTTGTATTCCTTAGTTAGGAGAATAGATTTAAAATTAAAATAAAAAGAAAAAAAAACTAAGTTTTCATCATTTTGTACCCTATCACTACAGATGGAGCCATTTTGTGTTTGTAACCATCCTGAAGACATCCCTAGTTTTATATTTGTTCTTATTTTCGTTTAGAACCTTTTTGATTTGTGGTTTTTTTATTTCTTGTGGTACATAATACAGCTGTATTGATTTTTTTTCATGAGTAATCCAAAAAAGATTTTTAGGAATCATGTTTTATTCAAAATTTAAATTTAATTTTCCCCATTCTATTTTTTTTTTATTTTTTTATTTTTATTTATTATTATTTATTTATTTATATTGTTTTATTTATTTATTTGTATTTATTATTATTTATTTCTTACTTTACTTTCTATAACTTTTTTATATCAAATTGATCTACGAAAAATCATTCTACAACAAAATTATTGAAACATTATTGCATTTAAATAAATGTAATAACTGAAAATTCTACAATATTTATATAAACGTAATAATTCTAAGTGGCACTATAAAGCAACGATGAAAGAATTAAAGGGCGCCGAGTTAAAGTTTTTTTGATCCTGTTATAACACGGACGTTTGTTGTATTTTTTTTTTTTAGAATTCGCGAGAACGTATTATCAACTTACGCGTGGCAAGTGGGGACAGCTCTGTGGGCTCCCAAAACTCGACGATGGGGGGTGGTGTACCATGTTTCAGCCGGTCCCTCCGATCGGGAATAATCCCCTTTTCTCCTTCGCGCGTGTCTGCCACTCAAACGCTCTTGGGGCGTCTCGCTTGTGGGCTGGCCGCAGTGGGGTGGCGCACTGCTTGAGGGGTCGGCCAAAAGGGGTGTTTGGGCGGCGGGGCGGGGCGTGGGCGGGGCGAGGGGGGGGGGCGGGGGGCGTGGGCGGGGGGAAAAGGGTTTCCCCGGGCAATCGGGCGGGGGGGAAGCGCAGCTCGCTCGACGGGGGCCCTCCCAGGGGGGCCGCCGCGTGAACCAGGGGGCGTTTGGCGAACGGGGGGTGCGTCTGCGTCAGCACCCCTGCCCGCGCAACGCCCGTCATTTGCAAAGGGGCGACTCGAAAAATTGACGCGAGGAAAGTTTTTGTTTGACGAAGCGCATCTTACAACTGTAGCCATTAAGCATTCACAGTTCATGCCCGTTGTGCATCCTGTGATAGGGAGAGTGGTGGGGAAGGAGGGGGAATTGTGTGCAGGCTCGTGCGTTTTTAATGGATGTAGTGCGAGTTTTTAAAAAGATGGTCAGTTGTTCCTTTTTTATTTGAGTTTATCGTTGGTTCAAATTTATAGTTTTTTAAAAAACAACAATCCTTTCCCTTTGACCCGACCAAATTTTCTCCTGTTTTTCAATATTTCTTTTTTTCGTAATCGACAGGATCAGTACATTCTAGTCTATCTGGGCGGGGGAAGAAACTCGGCACCTCAACCTTCGACACAGCGCCCCCGGACCCCGATCTGAATCGGCCGCGAAACCATCAGACCTAACAACTACGTTTCTTGCTTTGACATAAAAGTATTATTTTTCCCTTACGTTTTCTATAGCCCCATTTTCTGAATGGGAGGTGGATGTTTGGTTATTTCGATGACTGGGCTATAATATCAATTTTAATTCGTTTTTGAAAAAATAGTTTCCTTTAAAGAAAACATTTCAAATACTAGATTTTGCCCCTGCCTTTGAAGGCTTTTTTTTATGATCGATTTTAAATCAGTAACAGACTCAATACATAAATAAAATCCACACTAAATATTGAGATAATAAAAAAATAAATATACAGAAATAAATAAACGAAATAAAATAAATATACAGAAATATTATTTTGTTTTTATAAAACAATCTCCTCTATGTGAAATTCTTTGTCAGATCTACTTTTTTAAAAAATTAAATTACGTAAAAATTTCTTCTTGTTTTTTTAATTTGTTTAATCATTTTGTTTAACCTAAAATATAAAACATTACTAATTTTTACTATTGCAAAAAAAAAACAATTACTTACAATAAAGTTGCCCTTTTGGAAAAATAAGGTGCTACGTTTTTGCAAAACCCCCAACTTTACATTTTGGGCTCAAAAAAAATAAAAAAAAGAAAACTTGTAGACATAATTGTTCCATTTGATGAAATTTTAATAAACCTCTTTTACGCATGTATTATATATTTCCTCTCTAATCATCATTAAGTCAAAGCAAATTTACCTAGAAACTCTGGGAAACACAAAACATCCCTTTTTTGAAATTTTAAATTTTTTCCTTTTTTTTCCCAAAATCACAATCTTAAATTCGTACGACACAAAAAATCCCCACACATCATTTTCGTCCTTTTCATACTAAAACGGTTTTGCACCAGGGAAAGTCATGGTTTTCCACGGACCCTTCGTTCATTCCCTATGGCGCGCACGCCTATCCTCGTTCCCCATTTTTGTGGCCCCAGACTCTGGCGTGACAAGCCCAAATGCCCTTCCGAGCTACGCAGAAACGTTTTGATTGCTCGTAGAAGTTTAATCATTTCCCGAGTTCACTCGCCCGCGTTATCTTTATAATTATCAGCTGGATGCCATCTTACCGTAACTTCTTGTTTTTTTTTGGTGACACCATTTCTTTTTATACACCTCTCACCGAACTGGACGATTTTTTGTATTTTCTTCATCTTCCAAAACCAAGTTGTGCGATGGTGTAATGGTTAACGTATTGGGTTTTGGCCCAAATTCGCGGTTCAAACCCCTTAAAACCTGGATCTTTAAAGGCAAAAAAAACCCTTTTGCCTTCCTTGGAGGGGAATATAAAAACTGTATCATGTCAGTAGATTTACTGCATTTTTCTGAATTTAAATCTAAATGAAATCTCTGAGTTAAATTCAAATTGCCTGTTTTTGCACAATTCCTTCTTTCTACCCAAGTTGGCAAAAATTTTCTTTGTCAGAAGGAAGAGGGAGGCCTCGAGGCCTGAGTCTCTCACGAAAAAAACCATCCATTTAAGTTTGAATTTTTAAAAACGGCCCGTTCAAACATTTTGCACTTTATAGATCATGTTTTAAAAACAAAAAAAGCTTCTTATTGGATCCCAACTTTTAACGACCTGTCCCCATGCTGTACTCATCAAAACGTGTCTATTGACTGGTCAATTTCATTTACCCAGCAGGACTAACCAAAAAATATTAAACAGATGGCTGTAATGAATCACTTTGTAAGGATACTATTTGAGACCTAGTACTCTCGGTGGTTTTGTTGGCTAGCGTGCGGCTTTCACAGCGCAACCCAGGGGTTCGCTTCCCAGTCAGGAAAAAATTACTGTGCGCATTCTTTGCAATGTCAGTATCCATCGCTGTGACGATGAGAAAGCACACTTCTCATGTTGATAAGATGAGAGATACTGCTTAGGGATTGCTGTGGGCTAACCACACGTACAGACCCACGACCTAAGGCCGGTTGATTGATTTTTCGTGTTTCCGGGCGCGTCACTGCTTGGTCATGGTCCCGTTAGTGGTGCATGTTTTTCTCGGGATGGTGATCTTCCACCGCTGGATGGCGAGATCCGGCGCCGACCTACCGTTGGCTGAGTGGGGCTGCCCCCTAACCAGGACTCTCCTATTAGCGGGGCTCCGCCGCAGCCGGGACAAGCTCTAATTTCCCGACTAGCCTCCCCCCCATGACCTAGGCTGGGTCGCCGCTGGAAGGCCGTACCTTGTAAAGTGCTGTTGCGCCAAAGTACATACATAAATACTGTTTAGGACCTGCTCTTCCGCATATTTCCCTGTGTGCACGTCGCCGCGTTTGCATTACCCATGTCGCCGCCACTTTTCTCGCTTACCCCTGGCGCACATTTATCTCTTATGAATCCCGTTTTCTCACATTTACAGCATGTATCACTGCATTTTCTCTCCCATAGTTTCCCTCACATATCCCCCCTTTATGCCCCCCTCACATCACTCCATGTTCCCGTACATATCGATCGGTAAATTAAACTGTACATTAAAAGACTTTCAAACTTTTCGACGGCGGATAATGCTATGACTCTCCCGATACATGAAATGAGAAGTTCTGAATAACTATAGTACCCAGAATAGCGTAAAGAAAAAATGTAAAAAAGATCAAAAGACTTTTGTAAAACATTCTCCGAAAATAGCATATTTTAAACCATTGTTTTAAAAGTGAAAGTAGATTTACATTAAAACCCTAACTTCCAGTATTTTTACCAACTCTTCTACGGGATGAAAAACCTTCAAAAATATATTAGAATACCCCAAAAAGTCTCACATTGTATATTATAGAGTATGAAATAAAACTCGTGTCTCTGAGATAGTTCTTAAGAACGTTATCTTAAAGTTATCTAACTTTAAGATAAGAGCTAGTGTATCGTCATGTCCTATAACCAGCATGGGCATGCGGCGTGGTGTGCACCGAATGCGAGACAAAGGCGAAGCGATGACCCACGGGGTTTTTCTGACTAGGTGTGCACATTGCTAGAGCAGGCAATGGAGGCGGCGGGCAGCGTCGCGAGGGCTGTTGGGGCCGTGAGAACAATGGCTCTTCCTTCTTTGTGATACTGGCGGCGGCGGTGGCAGGAGGCAGAGTAGGTCGTCCATGATAGATGCGAGGCGTGCTCGCGAGCGAAGGAAACCGGCAGGTATTGTCGTGACTAGTGAGACATGTAGTTGGTCTCAGGGCAGGCGGTATTACGCACGGCGAAACGATGGGTAGTATGTTGCGGTGTGGTAGCCGTTGTAAATATCTATCCTAGCAGTGCAGTCTATTTAGTTAGTTAATTGTATACAGTGCATTGGTTATTTGTGACTACGGTCTAAATTGTGAATAAACCTGCTGTTATTACAACCCACTCTCGTCTGTGGTACTGATTACATCCGTATGACGCCACAGACGAAGAGTGATTAAAATGGTGGCGGGATTGAGAACCCAGAAAGGCATTGCTGGGCGTTGTTGCAGTAGGTATTGGGTTGGGAGGGTTTTTAAAAGGGGTGGCACAGATTAAGAGAATCCGAGGCTCGAGCAAGACAAAAAGTGCGTTGTGGGCACCGAAGTAAGTAACGGGGCCGGGTTAAGCGTGTATGTACCTGCATCACGTGGTGCGGCTTTTTGAACGAGTTGTGCAACGGGTAACCGTTAATACACCGATGCAACTCGAATTGTTTAAAAATCTGCGGACGGGCGACCTTCAAAAAAAGAAGTAGGGAAGTCGTCTGGACCGGTACGGTACGCACGAGGACTACCCGGACACCAGAACGGAAAAAGCAGCCGGCGAAACCCGGGGAAGTACGTTTTCTGTAAGGCAACGGCACTGGTTGGAGCTATGGCTCCCTAACAGTTTTAAAAAAAGGGATGATTAAATTGCAAATGTTTGGGTATTGAAAGACGGGGAAACCGTGATTAAATTAAAGGTTTTGATAACCAGCCATGGGGTTATGAGCAGGAGTTTTTGGGGGGTTTGGGCGAACAGCATCGAAAGGATATCGAGGAAGGGGGGTGAAGGTGAACAGGAAAAGGCGGAAGAGGGCGATGGTAGGGGGGAAGGAAAGGGAATTAGAACGATTAAAAACGGGGGTATTGAAAGAGGGGGTAGGAGGGCGCGGAAGCACGGGGGAGGCGCGTTGAATCCATCGGAAAATATTAAAATAGGGGGGAATATAGGTCGATTTCGTGGTGGCAAAACGATATCCCCATAAATGCCCATGAAAATGCAGGTAGAGTCCCGAAAGCGAAAGGGCTGTTCATTTAATTGGATTTTGCCGTATAATGAAAATTTGGGTTCGTTAACGAACAGGAGGACGAATGGACTTATGACGTATTAAAGTGAAATTATTAGGTTTATAGATTTGATGCAGAAAAATGTCGTCACTGTTTTTCACACAAAGGTAATAATTCCACGTGGGGCATTTGTCGGAATTTTAAATTTCGCGAAATGGTGTCCATTAAGCGTACATACGTTCGACGAAACGTAGTTCAGATCAGATGAAAAAGGGGGGTTTTATGGGGAAAAGCCCATCATTTTTTTGATTCGTGGGGAAAGATCAATCCTTTGGGGAAATTTGCGAAGAAAAAAGACGCGTACGAAAAAAACGGGGAAAGGGGGGAAAAAAACCGCATCTTTTCAGAAAACGAAAGGGTAAAACTAAGGTCACGCAGGGCCGGGAAGGAATTCCGGTACGGAGAAGGGAAAAGGTTGCGGCGCGGCCGGGGTTTGGGAAACGGTTTGTTAGGGAAAAACTTTGTATATCGTCCCACAACTTTGGAGGGGTGGGCAAAAGATCGAATCTGCGAATCACGGGGTGAGCCTGAACAAAAAATTTTTTCGGGCTCATTAATCGGAAAAATTAACGGACGAAATTCTTGATTCTTCGTGATACGGGGCTTCTTTTGATTTTGTAAACAAAAATTTGTAGACGCAGCAGATTTAACTGGGTCGATTTGGATTAGTCACCCTTGAAATTTCTAGAAATTATGTGTGGCGCAAAGCGCGAAATGCCGAGCGGCTGAATTACGCAGGCTGTTTGGGATAAAGGGAAAGTAATTATATTACACAGCAATCAATCTCTGTTGTTATTACAAAAAGGTTAAAGAGGCTTTGTAGAACCGCAAGAAATTAATTTAGTGGTTACTCGTGCCAGAGCGGCAAGACTGATCAGGCGGGGCCGGGATATTCAGTTCAGGTCTTACTGCCGGTGGAGACGGAGGTGAGTGAAAGTATTGTGGAGGTAGAGGAAAACACAAGGGCGATAGGTACTGGGAGGAAAACGAAGCAGGACTCTCAGGTGAAATTAAGAATTTGTTGCAAGTTGACGCGAAGCATTCTTGGTTGTCGGGTGACGCCGCGTTAAGTTATCTGGTGCCGACGTTTCGATCATCATGTCGTGATATTCATCAGGGCTGGTAATGCCTTGTTTATTTATAACAAACGACAATCGTAGCTAGAGGTTGCATGTCAACCGCGGGATGGAGGCGTGGCCACGAGCGGACGGCAGGCGGTCCGCAGTCGAGACGACGCGGGCAGATCCGGAGTCGGACGGCGCGCCGCGGTCCGCGGCCAGACGGCCCGGCGTGAATGGAGGTCGGACGGGACGGAACAGTCCTGCCGGCTGGGCGACTGTGTGAGTCCGCACCAATGAGCGCCAGGCATTGTGGAGCGCAACCCCGCATCGCCGTTGATATTCTGGGGCTGACTGGCGATCTCCATCGCTTCTTTAAGTCGTCTGGGCCACCATCGCTGTGCTAGCTATCGGGCTACCATCGCTGAGCAGGCACCCTCGTCTCGTCAAATAAAAACTTTTATTTGACAGACCTCCATTCACGCCGGGCCGTCTGTTAGACGGCTCACGCGCGCGTTGCGAGTATTACGTTTCAGAATCCAGTACAGGGCCCATCACGATCCACGACCCCATAAATCTTCAGAATTACGAAAAGTTAGCTAGCAAACGGGCTTTAACTAATAGAGGAGGAGACGATTTTGTTACAATACATGGAATAATCACTGCTAAAAAATATACTTTAGGACAACAAAACAAAACACATCAGTTTTGCGTACTTGATCAAAAAATTTTATTTTTATAATTGACGAACGTAAATACATTATTCTTGGATATTTAACCACAGTATCTGATATTCACATCTCCTTTTAGTTTGTTACTTTAATCGCAATGTAATCGACCAATTGTTGCCACTTTCCATCAAAACAAGCCTGTACATTTCTTCCAACTTAACTTTCCATTTCGCACATCACCCTTTACATTTTTCAGCAACATAACTTTGATATTCCGATCATAATAATGTATTGATGTTTAAAGGCTCTCGGAAAAGTTGCTTTACAGGCTGCCGTCAAGGAGCCCAGAGAGCAAAGAGCGACGTGGAGCACTCAGGATAGAGTGCACCGCAGTCGCCAGAAGCCCGCTTGCAGCGTCGTAATGCTGTAAAACATCGCTGTGTTCTGCACTGACGTAATTTTCATTCTCCAAATCTGGTGGCAATCTGCAAAACGATATTTTTATTTTCGGTTACAAACATGTAAGAAGAGAAGAAAATGATATTGTAGTAACTTTCACGATTCATTTCTGAAGAAAATTTTGGACCTATTTGTAATGGATTAATAATTTTTATTATCCGACGACAAATGAAGTGAACATACCCAAGAAGAAAACTAATTAAAGCGATGCCGAAAATGTATTAAGGTGTCGTCGTCCATAAATTACGTATTCAAGGGATGCGCTTGCTTCAATAACTTAACTAACTTAAATATTATTAAATAACGATTTTTTTTATTTTGCAGCATTCGCTAAAGTGATTCGTTTTATTTAGTCCCAGACTAAGATAATAAAACATTAACAAATAAATTCTATTATTTAAATAAATTGAAAAGTTATTGTGAACAAATTGTGTCAATAAATGATCAAGTTTTTTATCGATGGTTTATTGACTGAATGTTGGATTACAAGAAAATATTCAAAACTGATCTATAGAATATTCAAGTAGCCAATGAAATTGGTCTGAGTTATCTCAGACGTCACCCATAACAGCCTGTGCTCTGCTTATCAAATTTTTTTGGGCCACGCGTCCTTCCTTCACTCAAACATTGTCCCCAATCTTATTGTTAAGTGCAGTCTGCACTGCAATAGTGATTTTAATGTTCAAAAATTTTAATATTTAACGCAAATATCATTAATATAATTTTTACAGTTAAATAATTTATTTTTACTTATTTTAAATGGAAGGAAGTGCAGGCGTGTGCATTACGTAATTATTTAAGGGGTTGAATTGGCATTACGTGCATTACAGGAGAGAGGGATATTCAAAATACTTCAAATTTTCGTAAGGTAATTTGTGGTCAGTCCTAACTTCAAACAATTAAAAAAGGAAAGAATTCAACAAAACTCTGACACGCTCCATATTTATATACTTTTTTGTTTTATACGAGAAAAATAAACAAAAGAAATTAATCCATGTTTGAGTAACTTTGAACTCAACAGAGAGAGCATGTAAAGTACCTTCAAAATCAAACTGTCCGTTTCAAACTCAAGAGTCCACGATATAGCTATATTGTTTGGAATATCCATTTTTGCCACAATCCTGCCTAGGTTCAGCCATTATAATAATGATAATAATAATGCTAATAATAATGATAATAATGCTAATAATAATAGTGTTGGTCAAAACAGACAACCGGATAGACAGATAAGTGTTTTGCTTTAAACCCACTTTCAGGATAAAGGAGAACAGAGAATGAATTACGAATATTGCTCGATTTCAATGTAGAGCTTTCTCAATCCTGGGGCTTGAAGTTTCTGATTGTATGATAGGACCACCTGTACTTCAGCTTATGATCTTCAGATAACACTTCATTTGGGATTCACTTAAATTGGACAGAACATAATGCATTGGAGGAACTAAATTACATCATAATGGAACAAAATTTACCAGATTTCTCAGTATAAGGGTCCCAGAATACGAGTCGAAATATCTCAATTTTATCTGCATTTCAATACTTTCTCTATTCTACGTAAGTGGTAAATGAAGGATGCTAATGTAAGACTGAATATAAAAGCCAAACAAAATATTGTTCCTATTCGTAAGCCGCAGTGTAAATAGTTTTTATACAGTGTATGTGTTTATAAGTGTATGTGTTTATGTATAAAATAGCAAAGAGAAGCACAAGCGCCTCGAACATACAAACAGTAAAATTTAAGTTTCAGAATGTAAATAATATACATTGTGTTCGGTGTTAGAATAAGTTAGGAAGTATGACAAGTAAATTTAGATTAGTTCGTAAGAGTACCTGGTTTGTAAGCTAGACCGTAAGTATTCAATGTAAATAGCATTTAGAATAAAAATATAGAAAGTGGGTCAGGCCGTGGCACGTACGTGAAGAGGACGTGCAGGAGCTCGCTAAGGAGCTGCTCTTGGCGCCGCCGTCGCTCCGCTGCCCGGCCTGGCACAGCGCCCGCAGAACGCACGCGCGCCCTTGGCCCCGTCCTGCGCACGCCACACACGTCTGCTAGAGTCTTTATTTTGTCAAAGACGTTTGCCGTGTTATGATGACAGACGGCTTCATTACTGTAAATACTATGGATGTTTATTAAGATTCCCTCCAATTCTTCGATATTATTATTATTATTATGTATTATTATTATTATTATTATTATTGTGTATTATTATTATTATTATTATTATTAATAATAATAACAATTAAATGATCTACATTTCAGATTCCCCTATGGAAATTAACGTGCACCTACCCGATATTCAGTCTGAGCCTGTGGGATGCACGTACCACGTGGCCCAATGATGTGTGATCCGAAGAAAAAAAAATTATAATTTATGTTAAAGTTTCTCAAAACCTGATTTACAGCAAGTTTTGGATTTAGTCTAGTATTGTACAATTTAAATGAAAATTAATCGCGGTTTATTAAAATGTTTTATAAAAATGCAGTTTGTTTGTGATCAATGGGTTTTTTTTTTAAAGAAGAAAATCATTTCAAGTTATATTCAAAAATTCAATTCGAAAACAAAGGCCCCATTCTTCTTTTAATGAAATAATAACAAATACATACATATAAAAAATTAAATATTAACATATTATTAATTAAATTTATATGTTAATATATATTAAAATTTTACGTTATATTAAATTAACATATAATCTAATGTTTTTAAAACTGGTTTGCATAAAATTATATTTATTCTAGCGTAGTTTATACATTTGGCTTAATTTTGTCAAAATAAATTAAACTTTTTTCCAATATTGAGGTTGCATTACGAATGGATTATCTGATACATGATTCGTGATAAGAATGGTATGAAAAATACAGTACTTAACTTTAATTGATCTGTGGATTTTTAGGGTTTTAATAATTAATAAATTATTTTGTGTGTTGAAAACAAAAGGAAAAATAAATGTTTTCTCACGAGAAGCCGCCCCATCGTCAGGAAAGCATCTCTCCTGTGACGACAGTGCAGTCGTACTTCTTAGTGACGAATAGCGGGTAGCCCTTGTATCCTTTGTACACGTGGGCTTTTCTTTTGTCGTCTCGTAGTACACTTTCTTTCCTCCTTTTGCTTTATATCCTCCATTTGAATGGTGGGCCCATTGCCAGGTTGTCGTGGTAGTCCCAGTCGTGGTAGTGAAGTGGTAGTCGGGTGGCATGGTGGTTGGCGGTGACGGGGAGGTTCCCTCTTTTTCGGAATCTTGAACTTTTCCACGATTTGGCTGGCACCCCCAGGTAACTCCCGCCGTCCGATCGTCCACGACATAATGAACGGGCAGGTCGTAGATTGACTGTGGGTACCGCCATTTCGTACACCAACTGTCAAACAAAATTATAATTACTGCACATTCGACAGAGCAGACAGGTTGAATAAGTTGAATAATAAGTACGACCACATTTCAGAAATATAATTTTTGAACAATACAATAAAGTAAATTAACTCCAGAAATTAAATTAACTTAAAAAAAAAAATAGTTTTATTGGCATCAATATAGTAATCTTTATATGTTCTGTAAAACAAGGATATTGGTTCCATTAGATGCCTCTTCTCAGACATCGTTTGCAGTTCTTAGGCTTATCCTCCCAATTATATATTTTAGTTTATAAAACGTGAAATCGTATGGAAATAAACGATAACCCCAGACACTTTATAGAATTTATTTTTATAATTTGAAACATTTTTAAGTACATTTCTATTTAGACAACAATTTCAGAAGGTGAGTCCATATAATAATTTATATATTACCTTTTGTACGTTAAGAAAACATATCTTAAACCTTATACATAAAAGTGGATGCGAATTCCCCACATTTTGTAAAACCATTGTTGATCAAATCTATATTTATTAAAAATTCTTTACGGACTTACATATTGATAAATAGTACAGAAGTTAGGAGGCTTCAACGTATTAATAGATAGTTTGTAATACATACCCGTTTAGTTTTGTTTTTTCATTTTCCTTCGACGTTATTAGCAATTTGATCGCATAATACGCCAAAACTAATTACGTTTTGTTTTTCCCTAATTCCTTCCATCTTAAAACTACTTCGATATTAAATTTTTACAATTTGTTTCCTATCGTCGTCCAGAATCCAGAAGGACGATAGAAGAACAACGCAACGTACCTGAAAAGGGCCCCTTCAGAACAATGTATCGCCTGCGGCGCTGGGGTGCTTGCATCAGAGTCCCCTGCGCATCAACAACAGCAGAACGTGGCCCTGAGGGGCGCAGCGTGGGGGAGGCATGGCCCCGAGTGGCGGCGGCGCGCAGCGACCTCTGCGCCCGAGCGATCAGCGCGTCAGCGCCTGCCCCGTCGACGTCCGGCCCTGGTGACCGATCACGGACCAACTTTTTGTTGCCGCCGACTGCTGCCTGCTTGGGCGCATACTGCTAATTCATACTCCCGGCTTACGCGGGCCCAGGACATCGGTTGATGTCACTGCAATTTTCTCAGTCGGGAGGTCCTAGGTTCGAGTCCCGACGGTGGCGGTTTTTTAATTTTAAGAACATAGATAAGTCGCGTTCAGCCGATTTCTGGAGAGACTTCTCGCGGTCGGCTGCTTTAATCAATATTTCGGAGCGAATGCCGGAGCACTACCTGTAAATGGGTCACAGACCGCGCGCGTTTTCCTTCCTCTTCCACATTATTCATTTACAGACACACTATCCACATCTCAGGAGACCAGTCGGGGCTTAGGCTTGTCCGAAGTGGGATGGTAGGAGATACCTGGTTGCGAAAAACATCTAGCCGACGCGTTGTATAGGTCGGTGCCTGATCTTGCCATCTATCTGGGAAGATCACCTCCGCAATAAAAACATGCATCAGTAACGGACTAATGACTTGGCAGTTAACGCACCGGAAACGCTTATCATAATTAACAAGTGTGCGAGTATGCCCAGTATTATTTTAAAGGGGGAAAAAATCATCTACCTTTTTTCTCAGTAGCAAAACTTTGGAATTTCTCAAACTGAAAGGTGTGGACTAAGGATAATGTTCGAAAAGGATATTTTAACCCAGTTTTAAGGATTGAGACGATGTTTTCAAAAAGCATGCGAAGGAAGAATATTAAAAACATGTTTAAGAGAAATCTGTATTGCCAAACATTTTAAGCTTCGTCTAGTGATGGGATCTCTTGAAGTTAAAAAGGTGAGATAGAATTAGGAGAATGAAAGTATCAAAAACAAACTAATGAAATCCCTCAGGATTCAATAAAATTGGGCATGCTGCACAAACAAACTTAAAAGGGTTTAATTTTTCAAAAATCCTCCCAACGTCAGTTAACGCCCATGGCCCATTTTCCGTTAATATTGTATTATTTGTTTAGTGTTTTGTATTCGATTTCAGACCTGTGAAATTGTTTTTGCACTTCTCAGGGTGCAATAATTAAAAAGGATTCAATAAGCACAACGTCTGGAAACCAACGCAGCGCTGGGATTCCAAACCCGGCGGGACCTTCATCACGACATCACATCATGAAGGTTGCGCTTACGTAAGCAAGACTTCCAGTTGTGACAGACATTCGTGTTTCCGGGCGCGTCAACTGTTTGATCATTAGTCCGTAATTGGTGCATGTTCTTTCTCCCGGGGGATGGCGGTGATCTTCCCCCCCTGGATGGCGAAATCTGGCACCGACCTACCGTCGGCTGAGTGGGGTTTCCCCTAACCAGGACTCTCCCACCAGCGGAGCACCGCCCCAGCCGGGACAAGCTCTAAGCACCCGAACGGTCTCCCGGAATATGTGGTAGTGTAGTGCATATAATTTTGCGTGTGTGTGTGCAGAGAGAGGTATAGGACAAGGAAGAGGAAGGACGTCGCGCGCGATCGGTAGTACTGCTCCGGCATTCGCCTGGTGTTGATCGGAGAAACCACGGAAACTACCGATCAGAGCAGCCGGCTACTAAATTCTCCTCCAAACAGCGACTGAATTCGACCTGAGCTGAAAAGCTAGTGGCGAAATTCTACCGTCAGGACTCGAACCTAAGAGCTACCGGTCAGAGGCGCTGCAAGATATTTTGTTTATAGGACTATATGTTATAGTTATCGATTTTGGAACTAATATTCTTGTCAAATTCTGATATTTGAAATCCTACTTCGTGTTATTAAAAACTTCATCTGCGTTCGCATCTTTAGATTCAGATACTATATTTATGATAATGTCATTCAGAAAGCTGACACTAGAATATGAGTATGTTCAAATTTGTAGCATCATTCCTCTCAAACTGCTGTACACTTTGATTCAAGCTGACAAATTGTTTAATTCTACTTTTCAAATTACAGTTATTAATAAATGCCGTTTCACAAATGCAAAAGAGCTTTAAAATTACTAATTGACTTTTTATGTGCACGAATGAAATATCAGATACATTTCATCCACGTAACATGCATCGTACACCGGAAGATCAAGAGAACCAAGACAAATTATTTTAAGTCTAAATGCTTGATATTACTATTTCCTACCTGAAGAATTTGTGAAGAGCAACTTTTGATGACATATCTACAAATTTATTTTACTTTTCTAGTTCACTCTTATTTCTATCTACATAACGTTGAGACGAAGAACGAGAGAGAAGCAAGGTAGGACGTAGTGGAAGATAAATATAAAGTGATTACATTCAGAACAACTTTTCTTGACAGAATATGATTCTTTGATATGTTTCCACTTTTTCTGAAACAGTAGTTTGTGCATTTTTACAGGAGAATACTCGTTAATTTCTGTTTTCGAGCTTGAAAGTAATTTTTCATTTCTAATCAAAATTGCTTTAGCGAGAAGGTACGATAGTACACATACTATCTATTATAACGGAATATTTTCCTTTGCTTCTCCAGCGAAATGTATGAGGTCTGCTTACTCTAAACGGATCAATAAATAGTGAAACATGTCAAACAGATTAAGTTATGAAGACGTTTACGAATAAATGCTAGTATTCATTGCAGATTCTTTTTAATGCAATGAATAAACCTAAGTGGAGCTTACTTTTTGCAGCGTCATCTATTCGTAATTCGTAAATTGAAAATATTCTAGACAAAAGTTCGCCATTTTGTCGTTAAATACGAATCAGAATAAACAAATTGTTTTCATTTAAATTCATCCAAGCAAATTTCACAGTAAATTCACTATCGACTTTGAAGAATAATTTGAGTTTTGATTTCAGGATTGATTGATTGATAATTTGAATCCTAGATTTCTCAACAGAGAAAAAGCAGATTTCACTAAGTTAAAAATAAGCAATTGATTCAAAGATACTAAATCTGTAATTGAAATTGCATAAATTGTGTGTGGTATAACTTGCTTTTAAAGCATATGATAATTGAAATTGTTATCCATTTGTCTTGTTTAAGATATTTTAATTTCTTAAAGTTTCACATCAACAAAGACAATGTATAAGAGTGAAATAATCTTGCAACATACGAATTTCAAACGGTGAAATAAGATTTCATTCAGGAATGTGGTCGATTTTCTAAAATTTCGACTTATTGCAGAATAATTTAGTTTTCATTTAGTGCATTTCATGCAGTTAAACTGAAGTTTACTGTGTATTGTGAAACTTTCGAATGGCTCGAATATAATGGAAGGGTTGGTGAAAGAAAACAAGAACGCACACATATTCATTTTGAATAAGAATATTTTATTGAATTTTCCATATTTTGACATATTTCGTCTAAATGTAATTTTATTAGGAAACATTGAAAGTAAATGAAAACACCACTTATTGATGTAATACTAAAGGCAAGAAGAAAACAGACAACTTCTTCCAGGCAAGGATCCATCCATGAAGTTCCTTCTAGTTATACATAAACGATCATCGAAATCTTCTCTTCTTTGATGTGATTTTGTATCACTCATGTCAAAAATTTAAAAATTAATTAGAAGTTCCAAAAATATTTGAAGGTATATTGATTAATGCATTCATAATTAGGAAATGAATTACAGTTTCGCCTAAATGTGTTACAATAATAAAAAGGTTTTAAAATTGATCCTATAAAAACATGTATATATTTAGCATTTTAGGGCCAGATTTATCGATCACCTAGCGGTGTTCTCAAGCCTGGGTCCTGTTTTTTTAAATTTATTTTCCACGCCTGGCGATAAGGAACACATGTGGAAGGCATGACGTATTCCTAAATTACTTGGCCTATCTGAGCTTTTTCTTTCGCCACATAGAAACTGTGACGATCTGCATTAGAAAGCTACAGCTGTATTTTTGATCCAGCTGGGTAGTAATCCCCGGTACAGCCTCTCAGAAAGCTGGGCTCTGTCCTTGAGCTACCCGAGAGGCGTTCTGTGATAATGGTTCTCTAAAATATAGAAGGATTTTCCTAAGATGACCAAAGTGACAGCTAGTGCTGCAACATAATGAGAAGTCCTGTGGTCGTTGTGTTCTTGGCTCAGACTCCCTTCCTGCATTCGTTCGTTTGCAGTTGGCACTTCTAAACGGCTTCGACGCTTTCTTTTGTGATGTCCTCGTCCGACAAAAATAAGTTGCGTGTCATGAAATAATTGAAATTAGGAAGAGCGTGTTATATTATCTTATGTAAAATTCTTGTTTTCTATAAAAATTACGTTGAATTTACTTTTTGTGATAAATATTATGTTTATTTTAAAACCGAGAGAAGCCATGTTTCCGTCTGTTGTGCTGTTGTGTTGGCGAGCTGTGATTGAGAGCTTTCTATTTACATTCGTGTCAGTTTTCTTTTACTGATTGTAAGAACATGTTAGAGATTTTCAACATACATAATTAAATTTAAATATTTTCCATACTCGCGTTCATGCATATACCTCAGTAAAACTTCTGTAGACTTCTGCATAGAGATGTTTTCTGAGGGTCATAAACACTACGAAGAGCATGGCTGAACAGCTATCGCAGCGAAGGGATACTTTTCTCAATGACGTGATGTTCACTTGTTTGGCGAACTGTCACTTTGGCTCATTCTTAGGAAAATCCTTCTTTAGCGTGTTTTTAACCATTCAAATCTGAGTAGTGGTGTTTGTACTGAGTAGAGGTTGGATTTGGGAAAGTAACAAAGCGACGCAGGGCTGGATGCCGGGGGCGTCAGGGGGGGCCGTCGTGGGCGACGAGGGGCTGGCCGCTCCACAGCTCGAAGAGCGACGCGCTGCACTGCGGAAAGCGCCGGTGGCAGGCGCCGGTGGCGACGTGCGCGGCGTCGAACAGCTCCAGGGCCTCGTCCTCCATTCCCTCCATGGCGGCGGCAAACTACGCATTGGGTTCGTGACATTCATTGATTGATTGATTGATTCGTGCGTCAATTTTTAAGCTCATTAGGCCCGTACGTGTTAAGTTTATTAAATCCGGGAGTAGCGGTGTTCCTCTACTGCTTTTGTGGAAATCCGACCTACATGTCGGTTTGCGAGTCTTATCCTCAGTTATCTCCCCAGCGAATCCCTTCTGGGGGCTCTGACTGATCTCGTGACATATGTGGTAATGCAGTGCGTGCATGTCTGTTGTGTATGTATGTTTAGGTGTGTGTGTGTGTGTGTGTAGGGAGATAAAGAAGACAATCATGAGGAAGGAAAGATACCGCGCGGTTCGTGGCGTTGTTTGTTGAGGCACTGCTCCGACATTAGCCTGGTTTTGATCGAAGAAACTACGGAAATATACCGATCAGAGCAGCTGACCAGTTGAATTTTCTTATTGACTGACGTCGATTAGTTCGTTCCAGCTATCTATCAGTTAATTCCGAAAATCCGTTATCGTCAGGACTCAAACCTAGAACTTCCGGGTCAGAGTTGCTCAAACATAAGAGTAGTGCTGCCTCAGAGCCAAATAATAATTCAAATGAAAGAATAATAACTTAATGGAGCGGTTTTCAGATCCGTAATTATGACTTTAGAGCTCTAGTCAAGGCCACACTGCAGGGTCTAAAATTATTAAAAAAGGAACAAAACGAATTAATTCGAATGATGAAAATAAACTACAAATATTTTAATTTTAAAAATGCAAATTGAAATCTTTTCAACATTTGTGAAATACAATTTTGTTGAAAATATTAATACGGATCCTATCCGGAAGAGTGAGTGTAATTTGCTATGTATTATTCTGGTGATTTTTGTTTGTGCCCTTTCAATGAAGCAAATATTTAATCAGGAATGGATCATTATAAACATAACTAATAAACTGATTAGAGGATCATGCATTAAACGACGATTCTGCAATATAATTTTGTAGACTGCGATTATTATTTACATATGCAGAACCTAGGAATGTATAAACGAGAAACTTTATACAGGAATGTAGATTCAATTGTTCAATCAGACGTTCAGACATAAAACCGCACGTATAGTACCAACTGTAGGGTAAAAATCCATTTAGATCCATCCACAATGTTCGTTTCGAAACTTCTTCCTATGAAATTCTCAAAATAATCTGTAAACTAAAAATAAATATTCGTCCAGTTCAGATGAATTCCCGGATTCTTTATTAAAGACTTGTGCGTATGCCATTATACACCCGTTAACTCACATATTTAATGCATCTTTATGCACTGGAACGTTTCAGATATTTTCAAAACAGCTAAACTTAAGCCGCTTTTCAAAAAGGCAACAAAATGAAATTCAAAATTATCGGCCCATTTCTCTTCTATCAGTTTTCAAAAATATTAGAGACTTTTTACGTACGAATAGAAACCTTTCTCACTAAACACGACCGCTTTCAGATTGCCAACATGGTTTAGAAAATCAAAATCAACGAAACACCTATATTTTCTTTTCTTAAAGATGTCGCCTCATCATTGGATCAAACAGGCACCTATTGGATTATTTTAGATCTCTCAAAGCTTTTGACGTTATTGATCATGACATTTACTTTCAAAATTACCTTCATATAAATTCGTGGTATTGCTCAGATTGGTTATGTTCGTACCTTAAACAACGATCTCAGAGTTGAAATACCTTACGGAATGATGGAACATGCGTACGCACCTTTCCGATTCTTTGCCCGTTGAATGTGGAATTCCTCAAGAATCGATTTTGAGCCTTATTCTGTTCCTACTTTACGTAAACGATATACCCTCGACGATTCGAAACGGAAGAACGTTCTCTTTGCGGATGATACGAGACATCCTTGCAATAAAGAAACCGTAAATAGTGCAATATCAGATGTTTCAAATTGGTTCCGAAATAACAAATTAATAGTAACGAAAAGAAACGGTTTTAATGCAGTTTTCCATTTCAAATAAACAATTCAGTGCTCCGTTGAAAATGAACAATGTACCATTGACTGATGTTAAAGGCAACAAAATTTTAGGTCTCTCAATTCAGTCAGAACCTTAAATGGAACGTCCATTTAAATGCATTGAACACAAAATTAAGTTCATTATGCTACGCGTTCAGAATTCTTCAAATTCAGTCAGCCTTCATACTGCTCGTTGTGTATACTTCGTGAATATTCACTCCCGCCTAAGATTAGGCGGGATTAATCTAGGAATTCTACCATTACCGTGTCTTTATTTACGAATCAGTGGTTTTGTAAAAATGACTTGCTCAAGGGCAGGAATATTTTTCAGAAAATGCCGAAGTCTATTACTATAATACTCGACGTGAAATCATATTCATCAGGTGACAGTATCAACAGCTCATTACAAAAATTCACATACAATACATGTACATTATTTTACAACACTTTGCCAGATGACATTAAATGATTAAATTCAATAGAAATGTTTAAATCCCAAGTGAAATCGTTTCTGCTGCTAACTGTTTCTATACAATTGAGACTATACTGAGCATCACAAGAAAAGTAACATTAATTTTAACAATGATACATAATGCATTATTTACCATTTGGAGTGTATAAATGAGTATAAACAACCTGTAACAACTATTGTAATACAGCTTCCGGTCAAATGCTCCCATCTCGATCAGGTTTTTCGTCCAGTTTCCCTGATCCATTGAGCAAATGCTGAGATGGCCCCTTGTTTACTTCTGGACATAAATGTAACTTCATTTTCTGTGCACGTCTTCTAAATTCAGAATTTTGAAAATGTCACACAATCCACTTTTCCCCATAGCACGTCATACGCAGTTTTAACTGTTTTTACGTAAAATAATAAAATAAATATATTGCTGTTGAGATCATTAGAAGAGAATTCATTTGACTTTTGTTCTATTTTTGTTCATTTATTTATTTACTTATTTATTCTATATTAATTTATTCGGCGAAAGAATTTGACGACACTGAAGCTCTTGAAGCTGATAAAATCATCAGACTCAGTGTATCCTATAGTAAGAAAAACCGCTCCATTGCTCGTCATTTATATTACTATAGCAGCCATATATACATTTTCTGTTACTGTATTACTGTAGCAGCCAAAGTATTCGTGTTTCAATGTAAATAAGATTAAATAGAGGCATAAAGAAATATACACAAGAACCGTTTTTAGAAATTTTCTAAATTTTCCAAAATTGATATTTTATGCGCCTGTTTTGCTTATTTAATCATTTGAAGGTCGTTTGAAGCCCTATATTTGTTTATGTAATTAGTCCAGGAGGTCGATGCTGACAGTGTGAGTAAGATGTTACAGATCGAGGCGATGTTAGAGTAGTGCTCGGAATTTCTAAATGAGTATGTACTGTCATATACTTTTCGGCATTATAATCAAAAACTTTATTTCTTTCTTTGTCTATTTCCTTCTTTCTATTTAAAATTGCCACCTCCTTTCCACAGCTATTCTTATCCAACGTGTCAATGAAGTAGATGTAAACATTGCCACGTGAGTTGACATTGCTAATTGACTGCAATTCCGCGATACACATTCCTCTTCGGGCTTTTAAGCACATGCATAATGAAAGTCCGTGACATTCAAGTAAAGCGTGATATATCCAGTAGAAAATCAAAACGTTTCAAAAAGTGTAAATTTACTTTATACGATAGTTGTTACCCTGAAGAGCAGGAGGTTTAAACAAAGATGCATACCAAGCAAGGAATTAGTTCTATGTAACACGCATGCTTATCGCATAATGAAACTATTTTGGTTGTGCAGAATTAATGAGCGTGAACTAAGCTTTTACTTTAGCGTCAAGATCGGTTGTTTAAAATTGTGTGTATAATATTCGGTATGTGACGTTCATTGGTGTATTCTGTAGTGCATTTTCACTTAAGTGCCATGACTCATTCACTTAAGCAACATTTCCATTCGCACCAATCAATGAAATTGAGAAAACCATTTTCGGAAAAAGCAGACAACGTGATGGAAACAAATATTTTAAACGTATTCAATATATTGCTGCAAAACAATATGGAACTTTTATTTGATAGAAGATAGAAGTCACTGCCAGATTCAGAAGGAAAGACATTCCTTCTGAGTTATATCATGAGTATATAACAGCTAAATTTCATGTTAAATCAATGCCGTACCAATTGTTGATTTACATGTAATATAAAGCATGTGTTCTGTGCAAGACTTGCAAAAACTCCTGGTGCGCATACATTTTGTATCTTATGTACAAGAATTTGGATAGAACTTTTAGAAATATTATGCTCATTGAGTGCCTGATTATCTTTATAAATGCTACGATGGCGATCTCTGATTGTCTTTCGCATCTTGCTCATACCAGTAGATAGATGCGTGATGTCAACAAGTGGAAGATTTTGATATAGCCACAGTCTCAGGGCACAGAGCTGTACTGCCCAACTTGACAGCACAGCCTGTCCTCCGTTGACAGCCGGTAAGATGTGATCGAGCCCGACCATGCGCTTCAGCGAAGGTTATATTCCGATTTGTTTACATCCCATTTAATTACCGTTAAATAATATTGAAACAAACTGTCTAATTTAATTTTTAAATTTAATATTTCCTCTGTCCTAATATTATTAAATATTAATTCAACGTAACCCGTTCCAAATTTATATAAGAATATGGGCGCGGAAAGATTACGTTAATTCTATTATTAAAATTAATCTTCAACTGCTATTTCCAATAAATTAATATCCGACTAACTGGGTCGATGGCTCTTATAAGAAATAATCGCTATTGCCTACTTCTAGCCAATTATTCGATCAGCCATCTGTACAGAGTGGCCGAGGAATCTGAAAAGCAAATATACATTTCTAGCTACTCACTTGCTGGAATTGGCTAAATGAAAATCATCTTTTCTATTCACAGAAACTTGTCGTTTATTCAATTTCCATGAATTTTCACTTGGTAACAATACGAAACGTACTTTCGGTCATGACCAGTTTCAAACCTTATACTGCAGTGCCCGTCTTCTCGTGCTCTTGCCGATGTCGCCGCATGGAACCATTTTCATTTTTCCCGTGTCGATGGCTCCAGGTCCAAATACCATCTTCTTTTCTTCCGTTCTGGCACAAGTGTACTCAAGTCACTGATCCTCACCGCCTCATAAGTTGATAAGTCTTAATTAATTCTCCTTTTAAAAGTTCCCAGTTCTTTCTACGCGTATGCTTAAATTTTATAGTTCAGTAAACTATTATCTGCTTCAAATACTCCCAGTCCTGTTGGCAGCAAATTCACAGTTTAAATTCTAGATGTTGCACTCAAATTTTTCCCAAGTTCAATTTCCGCACATTACTCAATATTCAAAGTCAAACAACCATACGCTCCAAGTAGACTTTCACAATTCCCAAACTCCAATATCAATTATCTACACGATCCGCACAGCACCACGGCATTAGTCGGAATGAATCCATATTCCCCTCTTTCAGCTCTTCAAAACTCGGTCCATATTTCTATTGTTTCTTTTCAGAAAAATTCGACCCACTTCCGTCGAAATACTTTTGTCATTCCATGCCTCGACAATCCCTTAATTACTTACAAATTCAACTAGCCGCGTCCAAGATCATTGCTTTCTCGACCAAACCCCAAACAGTTTACTTTATCAACTAGCCGCGCCCGTGGTTCAAAGCAATGGATTTTTTTTTACCACAACTCGTCTACCGATGCTGGCCGCCGTACCCCATATTCTATCCTTACAATCACCCTGTTTACAATAAATGTCACGCAATACAATGTCCACATATTGGTATGTCACAATATAGTGTAAATAAACATTAAATTGCGACATCACAGCCCTCTATACTTTTGGTAACGTCAATGTACTAAATAAAAAAATCAGAATCGGTGAAAAAAATAAGCGTACCGTATTGATATACTTTCGGAACGTTTTGAAAGATGTAAAAAAATAAAATTATGGCATATTATGAAATAATGATAATATTTGAAACGCCGTGCGTGTCGACAACTCGTGAAGGCGTGTGCGGGGCTCGGCGATGAAGGCGCGCTTGGCCGCGCCTGCCGGCCGCTGCCCGGCCTCGCAAAGCGCGCGCGCGCACGCGCGTCCACCCAACCGCGCCCTGCACCGGGCACGGCGCTCCCGCGGCTGCAGGCGCAACCACACTGCGCGGAGGCAGATGCGGCAGGTCGAATCGAGAGGCTGAACGTGACTGCACGGTTTGGGCTATCTGCCTATTGTCCGGTTGGACACATTAGGCAGGATTGGGGAGAACTGGGCCAGACTGGGCCAGACTGGGCCAGACTGACCAGACTGAACCAGACTGGACCAGACTGGGCCAGACTGGGCCAGACTGACCAGACTGGGCCAGACTGGACCAGACTGGACCAGACTGAACGGGCTGACCGGACTGACCAGACTGGGCCAGACTGGGCCAGACTGGACCGAACTGGAAACCCGACTGACCAGACTGAAACCAGACTGACCGAAATAGACTGAGACTGGAAACCCGACTGGACCAGACTGGACCAGGCTGAACCAGACTAGACCAGACTGAGCTGAACCAGACTGAACCAACTGGGAAACCCGACTGAAACCCGACTGCCAGACTGACCAGACTGAAACCCGACTAACCGACTAGACCAGACCAGACCCTGGCAGACTGGGGCCAGACCAGACTGAACCATACTAACCGAAATGGGAAACCCGACCGACTGAACCAAATAGACCAGACTGAACAGAACTGAAATGAACCAGACTGACCAGGGGAAATGAACAGAGACTGGACTGGGCCCGACCAGACCAGACCGAACTGACCGAACTGAACCAGACTGAGGCAGACTGGAACGAAATGGACCCGGTTGGACCAGACTAGACTGGAACCGACTGGGCGGGCTGACCAGGTTTGGCAGACCGGGGGGACTTGACCAGACCAGACCGGAAATGGACCAGACTGGACCGCACCAGGCAGACTGGACCGGACTGGAGCGGACTGGACCAGACTGGGCCCGACTGAAACCAGACTGGCCAGACCGGGCCAGACTGACCGAAGAACTGGAACCGAACTGGACTGGACCGGACTGGAGCGGGACTGGACCGGACAGGACCGGACTGAACCAGACTGGACCGGGCTGGGCAGGACTGGAGTAACAGGACCAGGCCCGACCGGACTAATGGTACAGGACGAAACGGCCAGACCGACACGACTGGCCGAACTGGGCCGAAGCACCGATCGCACCGGGCGAGACCAGCCAGTTGGGAAAACCCAGACAATCAAAAACCAAAAGAGGCAGCCATTAAAAAACACTTTTTCGTGCAGGAGACGCCGAAAACTTTATATCTGTTAAAATATCGCCATCGATTTATCATAGCATTAAATGTTTTCTCTTCAGTACGTATACGACTGAGTAAACAAGTAGAATGTAAATAGAATGTTAGACACTTTCATGGCACACACTTTCTAGTGCTAGTTAGTTTTCATTCTTTTGGGATACCAATCTCCTTTCCCAAACTGACTTCCCTTGCGTACTGTTTGCAACGATTTACTATTGTGTGATACAACAATTATTATTATTATTATTATTATTATTATTACTAGTAATAATAATATAAAAAATAATAATATAATATAGTGTTAATAAAGCAGGCAAGTGACCCAGGGCGCAGCGCGCTGACTTCAAGTCGGAGGTCGGATTCCACCCCCGGGTCACCCCATCTGACCGGCCTTTCGTGATTTCCCCGGTCATACGACAATGCTAGAATGGTTCAAAAGGCCCGATCACCTCCCAACATCTTCTATCATCTCAATCCATCAGTCAAGGTTTAAAAAACCCGCCTTATCAAGGGATATAGCCAAAAAGCTGATCCCCATAATGATACGAGGTTAATATATCCCCGGATGAATATGCTGGCCTCGGAAGAATGTAGCGTGGTCGAAGAAGCCGCGCAAATAAATTTAAAAAGAAGAATAAGATGAAGAAGTTATTAACGTCACTGGGCAAAATAAGTAAAATTGATGTAGACGTGCTCAATAATGTGACTTACATCATTAATTATGTGATGCAATCACATTCACTTTAATATTTACCATAGGAAAATGTCAATAAAGTTTTAAATAATAAATAAAACAAGTAAATGGAAAAGATTTAAATGTTTCATCGGTCAAACATCAAATAACAATTTTTCTCAAAATTATGTAATTTAAAAGGGTGTTTTAAAATGTAAATTTACAGATCATCTCAATTAAAATACCCTACAGTTTTTTTTTTCTTAATTGTATTTGGGAAAGTATTCTTATTAATAACAAGATTTTTATTTAAAATGAAATTTTAAACAAATTTTGACGATATGTCGTTTGAACTTTTCTAAAATTACCAATTGTAAGCTAATTTACCTACTAAAACTTTGGAGACTTAAAACTTCATCAGAAAAAAGTTTCAAACAGTTATAACTAGGATAATTTATTTTAAAAAAGTACCTGAGTGGCTAGTCTAGTCATGAGATATTTTTAAAAAACTACGTGTATGTAATTCTTGAATTTATACCCATTGAATCCAAAGTGCTGCAGTGTTCTTCTCTGCGAATGGATATACATGAAAAGTTACGACAATTATTTGATTAAAGGTATTACTCTACTAATATTTTTATTTATGAAGTTTAAAAATAGTACCATCCATTGAATCCTCCTAGAGCCAGCATCTCACCAATAAATTAATTGACATACATAACATCAATTTTTGTCTACATGGTGGGTCATTTTTTTTTTTTATTTTTGTTTTGGCTGCTCGACTGACTTGCGACATATATCGTTCATCTAAACCATTACAAATATTATTTCAGTCATGAAATAAAAATAATACTCACCCCATGAGTGATTCCAGCCTAAGGTACAGGTCACGTCTGTCGACGATGAAATGAACTTCATGTGGCGCAGTAACCATGATAATCCTTGGGTTGTAACTCTTATGAGGAGTAATATCGTATTTTGTGATTATGTAGAATATTTTATTTTCTGCCTCTTTTCCATTTTCATACCCCCGTACATCATCGGGGGACCCGCATTCTTCATCCCACTTGCCAGTCGTGGTACTCGGGGTGAGTTGACGTGGGGCGGCGTGGTAGGTGCAGCTTTGTTCTGAAAGTTTGTATTTCTCAGAATTTCTTTTTCCCTCCATGGGTAGTGGATATGCTACAGAAGTCCCCATAGAGCCATGGAGCTGGGCGCTCGTTGACAGTTGGTACCAACATTTCCAAACCACCTGTTGAAATTCATCATCTCCATTTTATCCGATATATTTATCTGTGCTCGGGGAAACACACAAATATCTTTTCGCCTTAGTTTCTGATTTAATGAATGTTCAACGTTTTAAAGTTAACATTTGCAGTTAAACTTAAATTTTGAGCATACGAATTATTTTATGCCGTTTCAGTATAATTTTTATTTGTGTCAACTTACAAGTAATTTAGAAAACTAAGAATAGCCTATTTACTCACAGATATCTAATTGAATGATTCGGTTGATTTTTTTTTAATTTCCTCTCTAGAAAACATTACTTTTGCGATATACTGTTTATATTATTAATATAAATGTAGCGTGTATAGTGTACGTCTGCCTGCCAAAACAATTGCCCAGGAGGCCGCCAACACACCAGGGCTGTCACAGGGTCACTCTCTTTACATCAAGCATTTGTGGAAAGTGTAGGTTCGTAAAGGAAGCGCGGCGGGCTTTCCGCAGTGGGAAAAGGTGAGAATGAGCAGATGCATGGGCGTGGAAGATGCCCGAACACTCGAGACCAGTCCCCAAATCAGCTCACTGGCCCGGGCCCTAGTGTTTGTCTATAGAATATGAAATTAAACGATGTGATTCTGAAAAAACTGGGTTCAGTAATATCAGTAAGCCCAAATCTCATTTACTCTTCGCGATTGAAGAAAAACTCCAGACTTAAGTACCGAAAATTGTATCACATACTCTACACATGTCATATCTTACCTGGTGATGTTTTCCCTGTGGATCACTGATAACGTTTCTTACGCAGCGGGGCTCTCCGTTGCTGGTTCCCTCGTCAATATCGAACAAGCAGAAAGGGATATCAACCGCCAGCAAGCAAGAGCGGGACCATTGCGACATCCCAATCAACTTTGACTGCCGGCGACAGCCTGCTGCCCCCGGGAGGACCGACCCTGCTCAATTGGAACTCCCACCCGCTCGTACGTTAAACACATACCCCGCGCGCATGCGGCATACCCGCGCTTTCGGGAGGACTGCCCCGGAGGCGATCTGGATAGGTCAAAAGGGAAAAAATGGTTCCTCTCTGAGGGAGGACCTCCAAGAACCACAAAATACAATAAAGCGAATAAAGTATTCTGCTTTAAAAATTAACAATAATGAAATAATAATAATAATAATAATAATAATAATAATAATATTAACAATAACAACAACACAGGCACACAAACAAGTTGTTAGACTCAAAAATTGACACATGCTTCTTATTTACTCAAGCGCTGAATGCGAATCTGAAGCCACAATTGCGCCACCACCCTTCAGTTTTTAATCGCAAAAAACACTTGAAACTAGTTTGAAATTTCTCGATGGTTTTGCGTTTTTAAAAAGCTGACGGGTGGGGGCCCTATCTCTTCAGTTTCCCATTTCAGCCATGTCAACAAACGCGAAACATTTTCAAGCCTTGGGGTTTCCTACAACCCGAAAACAAAAATAAAATATCTGGTGGTTTTTTGCATTAAAAAATATCATAGAGTTGTGGCGTGATTCTGACCTCGATTCAGATTCAGTGCGTCGAAATACACAGAGAAACGTGGTCACGTCTTTGGGTCTCACACCTTTTTGTGTCCCTTTTTGTAATAATAATAATAATAATAATAATAATAATAATAATTATTATTATTGTATTATATTATTATTTTATTATTTTTTTTATTATTATTATTGTTATTATAATCATTACTATTCTATTGGGAGGATGAGAGGCGCATTTTTTAATTTATTGTCTAAAAATGAAAATATCTCCGTCTGGATCTCAACTGGATACCAGATCCAGAAATACAGATTAAACCTAATAGGAATCATGATTCTCTATTGATTCATCAATTTAATTTTTTAAAAAGACAGGAGGACCCTTTCATGCCTGCCTGTTCTCCATACCTTTCTCCTCCCTTTTTTTTTCAGCTCCACTCATATTCTCCCCCTTTTTTCCTATATTCTCCCTATATGATGTTTTGCGTTTTACATGTTTCTCCAAATGCTTCCCTCATTTTCGCCGCATGTTCTCGACGTTACTCTAAATTAATAGGCAATTAAAATAATTCATTTCATTTTATTGCGGATTCTTTATAAAATTTATAAAGGCGATAGTGTGACTTCCTTCAGATGAAATGCAAAGTTTTCAATACCTGGGTGCCGAGAAGATCAAAAATCAAAATTATAGTAGAATAGTTCGAAAGTTTTTGCAAAGTTTCCATCTCCAAAATCAACGATTTTTAAGCCCTTCTTTTAAGGAGAAAAAAACCCAACTGGAACTCAACGTCAGTGTTTCTCAAACCCGTGCTCTAGGAACATTCAAAACGTAATAAAAATGTCTAAAATGTCCCCTTTTTTTAGATTACTGCTGAAAACGACTGGTGTCCTATTAGGGACATAAAAGCCTGATTTTCTTACATTTAACCGATCGTTTCAGTTACACTTTGATCTATTGTCTTATCATTCCTTAGTGTGTTATACACATAGAGAGGAGTATGTCCTACCTGGAACTTGCTAATAGGATGATGAAATTTTTAAACGAATTCTCTTCAGATTTTTTTATTAAAAAACGTTCAAGAGTGATTTTGTACAATCGGGAAAAGATTCTTGACACGGGTCTGTATTAGTATGCATTATCATATAAGTGAATAATATCACTCGGTAGCAGTTGTTTCCTTCACGACATTTTCTTCTGATGGAAACCTGGAAGAGGATCGGGTTTTTAATGCCTTGTTACAAATTGAAAAATTTAAAAATGTAATGTAAATAATTTAGTAGAAGATAGTTAAAGAAAAGATGTCCAGGAAAAAGTATAGTCAGTTCAAAATAGGTTTGATATCCCAAAACCTTTTCTTTAATTATTAGAAGGTTCCTACCTAACCAAAGATCTTATTAAAGATAAGATATTTAAGAACATATGTGAACTAGCTAATTCCAACGAATTAACCGGTAAAAATATCAAATTGAAAACAGAAGAATAGATTTTGTATTTCCATAATACATTTGCATGATTGAGTGCATTGAATTTGAAAATAATGTACTCGTAGTTGATGAACTTTCAAATTTTTTTTATTATTAGTCATTTCTGTTTCATAATGAATAGATATTGCCAGAATGAAACATATAGCAGTTGCTAAATTTCATTAATTTCTTTCCCAGAACTTGTTTATAGATGGACGACCATTTTTACTTATCGATAACCGCTTTATAATGTCATTTAATGGCTTTCGTAGCTGCTTAAAATATTTAGGGTATGGGTATCTCTCCATTTTGTTGAAGTTGAAACATCTCTTGTGCACAGTTTGCCAAAGTATTCTGAAAACCTTTGGCCCAAAAGTACTGATTATTCTTGAATTAATTAGACTGTTGGTGATGTAGATACCTTCTTAATTCAAAGTAAATAAAACAGATGTTGTCTGGTATCAATTTGATATTTCTGAAGATCTTTTCGATCGCTGAATCATCTCAAACTTGAGCTGTTGGGCGGAAAACAAGTTCTGTTTTAATACATCTGTTTTATTTACTTTACTGATCATTCATTAAACTTTTGTACATATCATCACTTGTGTTGTATTAATGTCTTTTCAAAAAAGTTAAATACTTTTGCTGATTCAGTATCAATAAAGTTGAAGATTGACCTAAAATGTTCAGTCCAACGTTCATGTTCAAATCAACACGTAAAGAGCGTGTACTCAGTGAAAGGGCGTGCAGTAGCTCGTGCATGAAGGACCGCTTGATATCTCGGCTGACGCTGCCCGGTTTCCCGCATAACGCACGCAGGATGCAAGCACGCCCGCCAACCTGGCGCTGCAAGTTTCACAACGGTTTTGAGGTGTATACTATATTCATTTCTGATGCGGCAGTTTTTAGATCATTAGCCTCGCAAATGAAGTACATGTTGTCGGAGATGGCGATGTCCCCCCCTCCCTGGCTAGAACGTGTGATTGGGCGGTATTCCTCCAGGTATCTCCCCCAATGGGAACCCCCCGCGCCCCATCGGACAAATTCTAAGCTCCGGCATTCTCTCGTGTTAGTTGCGGGCATCTGTGTGTGAGGGGAGTTAAGGAGAGAAAGGAATGATCGCGCGGCCCTTTACCAATGTATTTAAGTACTTCTCCGGCATTCGCTTGAAATTTACAGGATAAATCACGGCCCAAACTACCGGTTTTTTTTTGTGTAACAATACACTATTTTCATGGATGCTCGAGTTCTTTAAGTGTGTTATTACAGTCTTGGAATCAAGCCACGGGGCAAACAATCAGAAAAAATATAAACGTGGAGAGCTTGGGACAGTAATAAGTGGATTAACACAGGTGGATTATCCCTCTAGCCGTTCATATATTTGAAACGCACCGCGTTTCCACCCAAGAAGGGCGGACATCAAGCAAGCGCGGCAGAACGGTTGAAAAGGGGGGCGCTCGCTAGCCACGAAAAACGGTTACGGGCGGCGGGTGTCGTCGGTTGGCCGACCGAGGAACGAGGCCGCGAGGAGTCAGTGTCTGGCTGGCCGCCGGCGAAAAGGACGTATCTGGGGCTGCTCCGCGATCGAAAAGAAAACTAGTATCGCGAACGACAGTGCAGAAAGATTAATTCACGGACAATTTGTGCGTGATAACAATCAATAGTCGATCGGACATATTGCCAAAGTGATAGCTGCTATTTGGATCACAGATCAAAAGACGTCGAGTGGATCGGAGGTGGAAGGAGACGTCTTCCGGAAGCGCAGCGCCTCACCTCGGCTGGCCCCAAGTGAAAGGGCCCCGGAAAACAGCGAAGGGCGGGGAGAGAAACCCAAAAGGGGTCCCCGAAGCCGCCGACGCTCGTAGTGGAAGAAGTAACGGTAAATATTTCTTCGATCGATAAGATCGAGAGACTAACAGTGATTCTGGGTTATATGAAGAAAGGTAGAGACCACCATAAATTTTGTATCATTGGTGATTTGTATAGAATTAATAAATAGTTCAGTTTATTTTGTTCACGGAACAGTGGTTTTTTGATTAATAACCCCGAGCCCATTCACGAGAAAGAACACCTGTCCTTACAAATAAATTTACAGAACAAGCCCTACCCGCTACGTCCAGTTGGCGCCCGAACAGTATGGACTCGTGTATTTAAGAAATTGGCTCAGGATTAATTTAACAAAGGAGTATTTACATAGTTTGCAATAAATTGAAGACAGTCGAAAATTCATATAATTGGAGGAATAAAACTAATGACTCTTGAATTAACAAACTTGTGAAATAATTTTAAGAAACATAACAGTTTGAACAGGAAATATTGAAATAAAACAGTGTGCATGTGATTGCTTACTGGAAAAAGTAGTAGAAATTTATTATTGTCATTTATGTAAAGTAAATACTGTTGGGGAAATATAAGCAATTATAGAAAATATTGACAGGCAATGGTAATTGTAATTAAATATTATTTGTTAAATATGTAGTCAGTCAACCCAGAAAAAAATTATGCAGAGTACCATTATGTATGTGAAAGGAAAACAATTGTGTATAAGTATTGTGTTTTTAGAATAATTATTTGTGTACATGATAACATATACCACAGTTAAGTGAATTGTTTCTCAATATTGGATAAAGCAAGGAAATTAGTAGAATTTGTAGGAAAAGTTTAATGAATACAAGAAATTAATGTCTTTTTGGTGTACATTGTATATCTAATTATTTTGAGCATATGGGCATAAAATCTTACAAGATAATTCTCAGAATCATCTAAAGGGTATAGCCCAGGTGTGGAGGGCATTGTTTATTAGCAGTGAATGGAAAGTAATTCACAGTGAAGGAATTAATATTGATTTGTTGGAATTTTGGGGAGTAATGTTTGAAAGCTGCATATAGTATTTTTTATTGTCATTGTTGAGGGAAGCTGGGGGAAGTGTGAAATGAGACTGTGGATTATTTTGTAATTTGAATTAAGTGTATGCCAATGTTTCGGGAATTTTCCAGAAGTGTTATTTGTATTATTTTGATATGTATGTGTTTTATGAAGGGTATTTTTGTGTAGTGAATTTATGTGCATAGGTATGTTAACATTTGTTTGCAGAGAGTGGATATTTTATGTCTATGTGGTAACTTATAGTGAAAATTGGTTTTGGTCATATTAGACTATACAATTGTGGTTTTCATGAAAAATTTAAGACGAATAGTGTATTCAGCTAATACCTAGAATCACTGATAGGTCATTGTTTCAATACAATTACTTGGGAATTAGATTAATTAAATTGGGGAACGTTGCGGTAGTTTTGCGGCGTAGACGAGCTGAGGGCGGCATTCAAGCGGAAGCAGTAAAAAGCGATTGAAGAATGAGTGAACGTCAGAAGCGGCTGAAGACAAGAATTGGTGCGACAGAAAAAGGGAAAGGCTCAAAGGCGACGTTAGAACGGAATGAGAAGATAGGGGCGTGTAGAAGACTCGGATGAAGGAATCGGCGGAAGTACGTTCCTGGATAGTAGAGTCCGGGGTTTGGGAAAGTAAATTAGAGGCCCGTCGGGCGATTGTTTTGATGAAAGTAAAGTCACATAAACGCCGATGAACAGGTACAGGAACCCAAGTCAGGAGCACCAAGCAAAGATATCATCAGATTTGATGTTAATAATGAAAATGATCAACGACCGACTTGAAATCGGCAGAAAGAACAAAGAAGGTAATCGGGGAACAAGAAAAGATCGGAAAAGCGCTTATGGCGATTGAAGAACGAATTGAAATCGGCGGAAAGAACAAAAGAAGGTAATCGAGGAACAAGAAAAAGATCGGAAAAGCGGCACGGCGATTAAAGAACGAATTGAAAATCGGCAGAAGAACAGAGTGGGAAGATGATGGAAGAAAAAAAGAAGGCAATCGAGGAACAGAACGGAAAGTTAATGGAGAAATAAAAAACAAATAGGACCTATTAACAAGCAAATCGAAACCCCAGCAGAAAATGAAGAAGATAGCGGAACAGGTCGAGATTCAAAACCAATCCATCGCAGGAAATTTGCAGAGCAGGATCAGAAGATAGAATCCCAGATTGACAAATTGGGCGGGAGTTGAAACCGACCTCATCAACAACGGGGGAAAATGACCGCACAAAGCGAGGAGGTACAAAACCAGATTCGGAATGAAATCCAGACGGCGGAGAGCAAGAGGCGAAAACACAGGAGAATGTACGAAGGTGCGAAGAAAATTTTCATCCCCGCAATCTGATGTGGAACTAATCAAAGAATGCCCGGGCAACGCCCATTAGTGCGGGCGGAATACCAACTTTACGCCTCCAAAATCATTGAAGTTTTCGGGGGATGGTCAGAAAACCCATGCGCATTCATGGCGGAGCGGCGGCGACACCTGGGTGGATCAACGTCGGAAAGATGCAAGGTCCAGTTTTGTATTTGATGTTGGAGGAATGCCCGGACTGGGCCGACACTTTTGATGTATTTCCGGGACGCTGAAGGAATTTCAAGACCGATTCTATGAGCGGTATTGGAACGATGAGATTCAAATGAATGTGAAGTTAAATCTAATGAATGGTTATTATACTCAGTCGATGGGAACTCTGCGGGAATATGCGACGCAACGTGTTGGAGGTTTTGGACATCGTCCCCCAATGAGTGATCAGAAATTATGTGTTTATTGACGTCAGTTTCCCGTGTCGATCCCAAAAAAATTTGCGAAGTTCGAACCATACCAATTTAGAGCTTTATGACGCATTAGGAGGATATGGTTTAACATTTGCCAATACCCGAAGAATAAGAGGAAGGAACGTGAACGCGTTAAAAACAGAACCAGTCAATGAACAAAGGGGAAAGGTGGTGGGGCGGGAACCAGTGGACGCGACACGAGACGGAAGCCGATGGCAATCGGACCAGGGAACAAAGACCGGATTGGGGTGGACAAAACCCAAACCGTCGGAAAAAAGAAAAGGAACGAACCGAGGGGCGCCCAATCCCAAACAACACGGCCTGGTCAAGTGGAGGACAGGGATCATCTTTAAACAGATAGAGTCCGTGATGACAGGCGACCCATGACGGACACAAGGGGAAAAAAGAGCTGAATGTGGTCCCTATCAATACGATTCAGTCATTGTCCTATGAATCACAACCGTGGGAGAGAAAAAAGTTCGGAAGTTCGCATGGGAAAAAGTCCACGATCAAAGTAGAATGCGAGGGGTGTAACGGAAACACTGGTTGATACTGGATGTACTACAACAGTTATATCAGAGGAATTTTATAATGAGTTGATTGCGAAGGAAAACAATATGTGCTTGCCCATGAATAGGGCGTACGTGATAGGAGCCACTCAGAAAAGTCAAGCCCTATCACGAAACAAAATGTTTAATGCTGAAATTGGCGATCAGAAGTAAAATGGTAGCTCTAGTAGTAAAGAGTTGTTGTATCCGATGATTATAGGGACAGATTTTGTATCCGAACGACGCGCGATTATTGATCTTGACCACGGGTAAGTAGAACTAGGAAGCCAGAGAATCGAGATGGACAGAGAATGGGAGAGGAATTAGAAATATGTACGGGCGTGTTATCGGAGGAGGGGATGAAGAAAGACTGAAACAACAGGTTGACCAGATAAGTACTGGGAAACCCAGCACAGGAAGGGAAAGTCAAAGAGAAAACATATGAATTTCACGAGGGGCAGACAATTGTTGCGTGTCCCCAAAGTTTCTAACCTAAACTAAAGGGTTTTACCCAAAATTTTTTCCATTATATGAGGGCCGTACATCATTGAACGGGTAACAAGCCCAAACGTGGCTAAACTAGTCAACAACAGAGAAGTGGTGGGACATTATAATTTTACAATTTAAGACCTTGCCCAACAAAGAAGGCAATGGACAAGAATGACCATTAAGTCATTGAATTTTCCCGGGGAAACATCCACAAAGAGGGGGTAATGAAACGCACCGCGTTTCCCCAAAGTAACGCGAGACATCAAGCAAGAACGCGGCAGAACGGTTGCACGAGGGCGCTCGCCTAGCCACGAAAAACGGTTACGGGCGGCGAGGTGTCGTCGGTCGGCCGAACGTGGGAACGAGGCGCGAGTCAGTGTCTGGCTGGCCGCCGGCGAGAAGGACGTATCTGGGGCTGCTCCGCGATCCCAAAG
This sequence comes from Teleogryllus oceanicus, assembly GCA_964035755.1. Lineage (NCBI taxonomy): Eukaryota > Metazoa > Arthropoda > Insecta > Orthoptera > Gryllidae > Teleogryllus > Teleogryllus oceanicus. The sequence continues at coordinate 66,384,564 of CAXIVR010000004.1, forward strand.
CAAACTAGTATCGCGAACGAACGAGTGCAGAAAGATTAATTCACGGACGAATTTGTGCGTGATACAATCAATAGTCGATCGGACATATTGCCAGTGATAGCTGCTATTTGGAGTAACACAGATCAAAAGACGTCAGGGGGATCGGAGGTTTGGGAAAAGGGGACGTACTTCGGAAGCGCAGCGCCTCCCTCGGCTGGTCCCAAGTGAAACGCCCGGCAACAGCGAAGGGCGCGAGGGCAACCCGAGGGTCCCCGAAGCCGCCGACGCTCGTAGTGGAAGAAATAACGTAAATATTTCTTCGATCGATAAGATCGAGAGACTAACAGTGATTCTGGGTTATGAAAGAAAAGGTAGAGACCACCATAAATATTGTATCATTAGTGATTTGTATAAAAATTAATAAATAGTTCAGTTTATTTTGTTCACGGAACAGTGGTGTTTGATTTAACGAGCCCATTCACGGAAGAACACCTGTCCCTTACAAATAAATTTACTGAGAACAAAAAACCTCCCGGTACGTCACTATATATATATATATATATATATATATATATATATATATATATATTTTTTGACGGACCGGCGATTCAGTCTTGTTCTACGATAAATTGTAAAAGGATCAGGTATTCTTTCTTGCGAATGGGGCTCTGAATCTTTCACCAACAATGAAACAATTACTTTTAATGTAAAAACACAGAATGATTTATTCTCAGGAAAGATAATAGATATTACAAAAACATCGTTCCATTGGATGTGTAGAAGGTAAACAAAATAATGGTTAGCATTGATAATTTTCTCATGATACTGATAAACATGAACAATTGTCTTACTAACTACGTAAATTTGCTAATGAACACTTTCTTTCTGCTTTAACTTTACACTTCATACTGTAATTGGGAGCTCCCCTTTTCATGCATTGATTTACAATCACCGTTATTTCAATACTAAACTATTTACAGACAATGTGCACTCTTAAACACCCTTTCTTTTTTCACATCAAATTAAAATTATTTATTATTACATGGCAAATTCCCTCAGCTAATATCCCTCTCACAATCGTCTACCCCTCTCCAAATCACGGGATTCTTTTACCGCCTAATAATGAGTTTCTTCTAGTAACAGTCTTACTGGTTTGCTGCGTCTGGAATTCCTTCAGCTCACCAACTCCGAATGCGCCGGCGCGATGTGACGAGCCAGGGCCGTCTCCCCTGCCACGTGGCCACGGCGCACTCCCCGCCGCCGATGCAAATCCCACGCAGTAGTCGTGCTTCGCCGGGCACGGCGATGTCCCTCGCCGCCAGATCCGCAGCCGTCCTTGTTTCCAATTCTTCCAAATTCGTTTTGTTAAGCCCGCCGATGCTGTATCGCTATGTTCGTTTCACTCACGCGCCTTTGTCGCCACGTGTCTATACACTCATCACTTTCCTCACCTCACGCCGTTTAATCTTTGCACATCTCTTAACTCGAGATCAATTAATAGTTCTCACTGTTCTCATTGTCCTACGTTTCGATTTCTGCTCGATGTCATCAGTTCCTATCAACTATATTTCATCGCCGCCATCATTAGCTTTTCCTACTACCGTCCGTTACCTCTTCCACATCGACTCTCCCTTCCGACTGCCTCCTCCGGACTGCCGTCGTTCCACGATCCCTTCCTCAGCTGTCGAAGTCTCGTATTTCGCGCTCGCCTCGTCTCGCCCACCGCGGGACACTATCCGCTCGCCGCGTCCGTCCGGACGCCGTCTCCACACGCTGCCCAAACCAAGTTGGCACCCGCATCTATGTTCGAAGCAGGTGCGTTTCAATATATATATATATATATATATATATATATATATATATATATATATATATATATATATATATAAGACATACTCTATAATAACAAGATGAGCTACATAAACCAACCACCAGATATTAACCTTCATTTGAATGATTTTGTAAATTAACAGTATGACGTCAACGGATATTTTTAGTTTGAGATTAATTTATAATATGTTAACAAACATATATCGAGTCCCCATATCCTAGTATTGAGCCTACTAACATGCATTTTTCTCGAGAATCATGAAAGACTTCTTAAATGGTTCCTCTGTAAACATAATTCTCAGGGATAGTTTGTGAATATTGTTTTAATTCACAGAGATTTGAATGGTTGAGATGTCATTCAAAGGATATCCGCATTGACTCAATTTGCAGGAAGATCTGAAAACGTCGAATTTTACGTCAACGCATAATTCTGATAATTTAAGCAAAAGAAGCCATAGGAGAGTAAGCTCATTTCTGAGTTGTCAAATTTAACTGAACGGACAGACCGAAGTCATCGCATTGTTCTATTGAGCGTCATTTCCTTGTGGTGGCGTTCGGAGACGTGGTTGTGTTGCTGATGTGGTGGTAATCGCTTTGCTGCTTATGTGGTGCGATGATGATGATGCGGTAGTGGAATTATGGTACAGTAGTGAAGTGACACTTTGAGTATGACCTAAGAACGCAGATCGAGAGGACCTAAACAATGATGTTCGAATTTATACATATGTATTCGTTATCATAAAAATTATAATCCCCCTGTGTATCTCCGTATTTTATAATTTTCCTTCTATATGTAACTTTATTTGTAACTTTATTTTAGTAGGTTGATAGGAGCTCTTATACGGTACAATTTTGCATGAATTTAATAAATTTACTGAAAACGTATTATTAATGCAAGGCACATTTTACAGATAGGGTATATCAATAACGTAGTTAGAAACTACTGTACTAGATATTTAACTCAAGAACCTTATTTTATTTAAATATATAGATTATTTACGATATTACTTTTTTCAGCAGCAATTTAGCTAAAATGAACAAATAATGAACATGGTAAGGATACCATTTATAAAATAGTTTTCATTTAATTGCAAAGCTGTCTTGTTCCACCAATTATGAATTTATTATAAAATAGTTTCAGGCAAAGCTCCGCCAGTGAAAATAATTGTAAGATATAGTTTATTAAAACAATGTAAATTTCATTGCTATTTGCAAAATAAAGTAAGCTATGGACAAAAAGTCCGGAGAGCAAGGGTTTATAGAGCTTGTGCTCTTGAAAACTTTCAGAGATTGCTCTTCTCTGCACCTTACACAATATGTAGTGTTTTGGGGGTAAAACAAATAATTTATTTGCAGTGCTCGAAAAAAACTAAGTACCTGACCTGTTTTATTCCATTCTGAGTAACGATGCGTATATTACTGCGTATATGTTTAACTGCGAACAGAATAAAATGAACTGGGACACGAACATTAAATTTATTTTTGTAATACAATTAAAAACCCACATCCGTAATTTTTCTCTGGTAATTAGAATGGACATCAGTATATCAAAAGCACCAATCCACGATGTAAGGACTGTCTTGCACCGAACTTTTAATAAATACATCCTTTTCTTATTACTTATTTCCATTATTTAGATATTAGAATTTTGACATGTGTGTTTACACACAGAATTTTTAATTTTAACTCAATGAAATTTTTGAGAGAACTGCTACAAAATTATTATTATTATTATTATTATTATTATTATTATTATTATTATTATTATTAATATTATTATAGGCTACATAGTTTCCATGAAGAGCCAAGGCTGTAAAATTAACGAGATTTTTAATTTTGTTTCTAATTCATGATTGGACTTCATAATATTTCCGTGTATTTGAAGACTAATTTATCACTGTAACAATAAGTAAATGCCTGTTATTGTAACATTTCTACTAGTTTTAGAATTGTTATTTTTCTTTTGATAGAATTTTGTCACGACACAATATAGATTTTTCTGTATATGAAGAAAAATGTTTACATTTATTTCCTTATTCACAATAAAATTGAATCATTTTGGCTGTCTTACGATCATATATCTCTATTGTGTGTAGATATTTTACAGATTAAGACTTGAAAAATACTCACGATTCTAGAAAGGTCTCGAGGCGAGTGTAGAAATCTCTCCGATGACCTGGTGTATTAACTTCTCTCTTGGGTATGTGTATCTCCTGAAGCCATGGGAATGCTCGTAGTTGATCAAGCACTCTTGTAATCTGATGAGTTCTAAATTCGTGATCCATCCGAGAGGGCGAGGAGGGTAAATTCAGTTCGTCGTTCAGAATTCCAATTCCGAAGCTTTTGATGGCAGTGGATAAGCTAAACCGGCCGTCATTCCAAGTGTTATATACGTCGGAGATGAACTGGCGAAACAGGCACGGTCAAACAGTATACGAGCTAGAAAATATGCACCACTCATTAGAATATGCACTGAATATAAATGGTTTGCAAGCAATTGAAGATGTTACAATCAAGAAAATTTTCCTGTACTATCCTTGAATTTTTCCTTGCAGAAATAATTTGTTGTCGTACTTGTCAATCAAGTCACGAGTGTACAATATTACGCGGAAATGTTAAAATAATAAAAATAATTTATTAATCGTATGAAATAAACTTCAAGAGTTTCAAATACATTAACTACTGTAGGAGTTTCGAACAATATTGAAACTGAGAATTAATTTTAATAAAAGTTTTTACATTGTTTAAAAGCATTAAAATAGTTTTATCAATCGTCCCGGATTTTAGGACAAATGCCTGTATAGTTTCTTTGGAGATTGCGGAAAATAATTGCTGATGTTTATCAATCATGAAAAATTGATTTACTGAAAATCTGAGGCTTAATAGGGCTCCAAATATCCTAAAACGGCGGTTAATGTTTTGGCGGCAGTTGATTTTTTTCCTCCCTAATCTGACTAAAACAAGTAATTTCGATGAATTATCGTATTTTAATTACTCGCTATTTAAATTTGTTTGTGATGTCTATTTTAATATTTTTTGCCTAAAACAAGTAATTTTGATGAATTATCTAATATAATTTTTAAATACTCGCTTTTTAAATTTGTTTTACCGAAACGCAAATACTTTCCCGAATTTCTAGAAACATGAATAAAATCGTGAATTGAACCTGATCGACTATGCACCGGAACCTTTCACCCAACACACCGAATACAAGGACTTCTAAGTCAATTTCAAAAGATGTTTCACGCTCGTCTCCGATCAGCAGGTAATTTTTAGGCAATGGCACTCATTCCTGGTACAGCTGCGCTTTGGTGGATTGAGAATGAAGAGGAATGAAATGAAAGTGAAAAATGTGTGAATGAAAGTGAAAAAGTGTTTATAGTCACCTCCACAAACGTAGATACTCAGATTCAGATGCCAGAAACATAACTTTACATGTCTAATGTTTCTAATGCCTGGTTTAATCATTTGTAACATATTTTAAGTGCCTAAAACGTCCCTTTACATGCATAATAGTGCCAATTTTCGTAATTTGTTACCTATTTTAAGTTCCTAAAACATCACTTTTTGCCTAAAATTCCGAGGTCTACTTTCCACAATGAATTCAATAATTACATGTAAGTATCATTATGAAGTTCGTACCTGAAGAGAACTGCCTGTGGGGAATACTAGATGGCGGCGGTGACGTGACAAATGGATGTCTTTCTCCTTTCTTGACGCAAGACAAATTATTAGTTCCCCAAGCAACATCAAAAGAGCATGCATTGCCTTCATCTATGAGCCTTCTAGTATTGTGAATGGCGATCGGGGGTAAGGCAGCAAGGTCTCACGAAGCAATTGCAGGAAATGTAAGAATATCTTTTGGTCATGCCATAACAATCTTAATATACAAGGAAGAAGAGTTTCTATTACCGTGTTAACCATGTTCATAACAAGTTTGTTCACGAAATTCTGAAGCTTTTGCTTTGAACTATTTTCACGCATAACGTTATGGAAACAAACTGGTTTTGCTAAACGTTCATGTGATATGTACCAATGATTCACGCTGAGGAAACGTCTTGAAGGAGGAAGATATTGAATGCAAACAGAAAACTCAAAATTCATGTTTCATTAAAAATAATGTTTTCAAGAGTTTTAGAGTATACTGTGACTTTTTAGAGAACACTACTTTCTGTTACCTTCAATTACCCCAGTATAACCTTTTTATAATTTAGAATAAATTCGTGTAAAATATTGCAATTCAAATATTGAATTTTGTTGTGTGTATACATTTCATTAAAGAGCAAGAAAACCCACTCTAAAGAGAATTAGAAGGATTAGAATAAACACAACATACTCGACCAATTTCCAAATGTGCATTATCTCACTGGTAGGAGAAGAAACGGATTCCTGTTTTTGGTAATGTACTAGACGTAATGAGAAATAAATCCACTTGATTGAACTAATTTGACTAATTGAAAAAATTAATCCACTAGGCACCTACAACAGTTATAAAACTTCTATTTGACATGAATCCGAGGATAATACAAGTGCTCGGAAATCAATAAGCAATATTAAAAATATAGGTGATGAGCATTTCGCGTGTTCCGAGAATTCGAAAAGACCAATTATTATTTTTCATCCTATTTATTTTTAATATCTAGGATATAGTATTTAGAGATTCAATAAGTATAAATTTAGTAACTTGTCAATCATTGACTTTTACCTGATTCATGACTATACCTGAAAAATTAATACACTAATCTCAACGCCTAGATGATATTGAACAGTTTACTCGCTAAAATATTATCTAGAAGCGTTGTCAGCACCTTCCGATTATTTCGAGATGTTCACAGTGTTTATATTAACTTTAAAATGTCTTTGAAGATATATTTTGATTTCATTTTGCGTAGTAGTTATTGTAAGTACAGTTGACTCCTTTATAACTGACAAAAGAACCTTACCTCAATGGTTTTATTACAAGCGAAACACTGAAATCTATCCCAATAATTTGAAATACATATTCATTCAGAAAACATAAAAACATTCATTATTTATTCTTGTTTTTCCCTGTGTAATTATTCATTGGTCTGGAATTTGGATAAAGAAATGATGCGCTTGGGGTTATGTAATGGCAATTTGCCATAAGTCTCTTTCTCAGGACAGGCACTTGAACGTTCAAAGAAATCTGTACCGCGGGTGATCAAATGGAAAGCATTTTTCGTTTCATGTTATTGTAAAAGCTTTCATTTCTCTTTGTTTTGCGGAAAGATCAAACTCACTTCTATGTTATTTAAATTTTAAACTATGACAATGACTGTTTTAGACAGTCCTTTTGACCAGAAAAGATGCATATTATTAAAATAATAATTATATATTTTAATTTCCATAAACAGTTTTTAATGCCGTCTATAACAGTTCACTGATTTTATTAATTGCCATTTTTTACATTATTACATTTTGTTATTGCATTGTTCTACAAGAATAACTGGTTAAATGGCCAACAAGAGTGGGCTTAGGAAGTGTAAATTTTTTCGGGAAGATTAATAGAAATAAAATTAAATTGGGATAAATGTGCCATTTGTTTTGATAATATAATTCAACTTATTACTTTTGTAGTGCATTTATTGTACATTTATATGAAATACTTCGAAATCAAAAAATCGGATATAGCGCAATTTTCTGCTCTTTAAACTCAGCTGGTCAGTATTCCATAAAAAAATTAATGTCACGCATTGCATACGTATTAACCCATTTTGATCACACCTTGTATACGTATTAAGCTCATGACTGAAGAGTTCTTGTTAACTTTAATGAAAACGCGCATATCCTTGGGACCAATACTTGTAAATATCGTTTATAACACGGTGTTTGTTGCAACAGAATAAGATTTGTAGTAGGAGACAGTAATTTCGTTATCTAGCAATTGACTCATGTCCCAATTTTATATTTGATATTTGAAAATTTCCGTTCTGTCCGCATTTAACACATTGCCAATTGAATCGGATAACTAACCAATATTTTAAGAACTAAATTAATAATTCTCGTTTTGCCAAAAAGTAGGTTCTAAATGTTACTTTTATTGGTAAAAGTAAAACAAAATATTCTCTCTATTTCTGCCCGACTAAAATAAATCGCACTTTTCAGCCGAAATGTTTCACATCATTTGTATTCCTTGTTTAGACGTTTCAATTTAGCGGATCTTTATTTTTGTGTTTTCCTGTTTAAATCGTGATTCAACTAGAGAGTCAAGAGCTCGATTTCAAGCCAGTTGTTTCCCTCGTTTTTTCGGTTCAGCGTTTTCAAAAATCTGTCATGCTGTACTGTCATCTAACAATTTTGTGATACCTGACTTCATGCTGTAGCAAATCGCCTCATGGAGGATTCTAGAAAAACCTCTAAGCTAGCTACAAATGTTGACGAAAAGTGTTTGCGGTGGGTATGAAGAATCTGAAACTCAGAGTGCATATTTGTCAGGTGTTTTTCAGAACTTGTGTTTCTCTGTACGACTCCTGACGAAGCACTATTTCTCAGAATCTGAATTAACACGAAGTAAAGAGGACAGGGTTTGAATTCGCGTGTGACGGGTACATTCTTATCACATGAAAACATAGTTTACCTACTGTAAAGTACTAGTTTGTCTACCTAATTTTAACCAATAGAAACTTTACCTAATTACTACGTAGTTCCCGTAATAGTGTAAAAAAAAGCTGAAAATGTAACTTTCCAAATTTATTCTGTCATTTTGCACGATCATTACATCAATTGACGCAAACACTGCTCATGTGGTTACAGAAATAGCTCAAAGTCTAATGCGCGCATACGCGCATGCGCGCATCGATCTTTGTTTATTGCATACTATTATTAAGGTTACCACGGTTCAAGCATACTATTATTCCTCGATCTTTGTCAATTGATTCATGTAAGATTGCTGCTGCAATGCTGACAATTAGGTGCACCCCAGGTGAGTAAAAGATATGACATCGCTAACGAAATATCCATGTTTCAAGACATTGATGCACAAAATTGAAATGTAGAAGACCATAAAACATCGCCCAAAACGATTGATATTTCTGAACTTCGATATTTTGAAAACTTCTTTATTAATATCTTTGCATAATATATCTATACAGCTTTAGATAATAATCGGTGCAGGGGGAATATAATCTGACAGTCGCCTAGTTTATTATTTTATAATTAACATTTCCCAAAAGGACTAAAAAAATAATAATAATTAACAAAACTATTTAGATTCAATTTTACAAAAATAAATTACATTTGTACACACACACTTCATGTATTTTCACCGGCTAGGTGGTTGAGGGCATTCACTGATGTCACGACAGTGACTCATGCCAGGATGTCCTAGGTTCAGTGCCGACGGTGGCTGGATGTTCGACACTGGCTTCACAGCTAGGTCGAATTCAGCCACTGGCTGGGAAATTCTGCCGCCCGGCAGCTCTCATCGAAGTTTTTCCGATTAAAACCAAGGGAATGCCAGGAGCAGGACTCTTAACAAATGGGACACGGACAGCGCACAATTTTTCTTTCCCCTTCGTTGTCCTATCATCGTCCATACACACACACACACACACACACACACACACACACACACACACACACACACAGAAAGTAAATTCACTCTACCAACCCAAACGTCAGGAGAGCAGATGGAAGTTTAGAGTTTGTCAGTCTTAGACATGTTGCCGATAATGGAAAACACCTGGTTGGGAAAACCCCAGTAGCCGATGTGTAGGACGGCGTCAAATCTTACCATTCAGCGAGGAAAGAACCGTAACCTCCCGAGGAAACATGCACTACATTTACAGGAATAGTGTCTTAGCAGTTGACGCTCCGGAAACACGAAATAATCAACCAATCGACTATCTCTCTTTACACCTTATTCACTTGTGGAAAGAGTGTTCAGTTTTATGAGACGTGAAAATTAATTTTTTGTTATATAATTTATTTTTCATTACAAATAAAACGGTGATTATGTAGAAACATCACAGAAAATCGATGCTAAAAACTTGGCTTCAATAAATCGATGTAAAAATGTCGATTTAAAGCTTTTTCCTTTTGGGAGTGGTCTTTAAGAGGTTTGGATATCTAGTAGCCAACTTATATTCGCGTCCGTCGACTGCCCAAATCAGCAACGACTCCGCCTGAATAAACGGATTTCCGCGCTCCAAAAATTTATTTATTTAAGGTGGCATTTGCACATTTCCGCATCGGCACACTCACACATCCGGCATTTGCCGAGCAACTCGCCAATTCCGCACCACTGATGTTCTCGAAAATGATCGCTTCCTTTGATTTGACCAAAGACAAACCTAGACTCCAGGCCGTGTATTAGGCCGCACTAAATTCACAATATGGCAGCTTGAAGATTTCCTGTCGGAATAGCCAACTTATGAAACTATAATTCTGATCAGCACCACCTCCTGAGTTATAACTCAGGAGGTGGTGAATCAATCTCTCGCTTTTGTTTTGTTTGTTGTCTCATTCACAATCCTCGCGCAGTCTCGAGTCTTGTCCACGGTTCAATAATACATGTTTCGTTTTTCGGTAGAATTAAAAGAGATGTTCATCTATAAACGAATATTAACTCTGTGAATAATTATTAAGTTAATTAAAATTATCGTTATCAACTATTGCGAGCTTAGAAGTGTTAAAAAGTGTCAAGTGCAAATGAAAAATACAGCCTCAAAGTTATCTGCGGTCATACTTCTATGTTATTAATGCTTTTGAGATGTGTCAACAGTTCCTTCACGTTTTGAAGTGGTAGTAATGAGTTTTATTGAATGCAAATAAAGACCACAATTAATGAAGTTAATTAACGTGATATACATGGTAGTTTTAAGTGATCTAATGAATTGTTCCTAACAGTCCAGTTTTGTCAATATCAATGCAAATGCATGCATTTAATTTATCTATTCAATTATTCGTTAGCTTTTTAAAAGTAAGTTCAAAAAAGTAATGAAAATCATCTTTAGTGTAAGTAAGTCTTCAATAACGTATCCATTGTTACAGAGACAGTCTTTGAATACGTGTTATCTTCAAAGGTTCAATATTAGTATAGACCAGATGTTGTTGGGCTATCCATTATTTTCAGTTATAATTACAATGAATTCAGAAAAATAATAATAAATATAATATAATTAATTTAAAACAAAGAAATACTAAAGGGACACTTAACAACATCAAATAATGAACTACTATAACTATTTCAATTAACTTTATTATTACTAAAGAAAACAATTGGAAAATAATAAATAAAACTCAAAAACGCCAAGTACTACTAAATAAATAAATTGAACGATAAAACGTAAAGAACGAAGAACACCAAAACACAAATCTTTAGCAACACTCCTAAAATAACACAACTTCACTTGGATGGCTTTGAATATTGGCGGAATCTACAAGTAGTCATTATTTCATTACAAACTTAAATTTTAAAAATGTCCCTACCACTTGAAGTAATATATACAGGGTTTATTGTGACGGTTGGCAACAACTTTTGCCAACATAAAACGAAAACTACCTAAATCAAGTATAAATGTATGTTCTCATCCCACAGTGACATTTTCAAAAGTTGTCCCGTTAGTTCGGCTTTTTAGCTGGCCAGCCCCTTACGGTGCGCAGGACGAACACCGAATATTCGTCACTCGGCAAATACCAAGACATTCACAATTACACACACTACTCGGGATTCTGCAAACGATTGCTCGCTATTCGCCAGATAATGAATATGTGGAGCCGCTTTTAGATACTAAGGCTACTTACCGAGCCTGAACAACCTTAGCATATACCGGTGTTGAGTCTCACGCAGTTTGTGTTGTGCATGCCCAGACGCTCAAAAGTTGTGTGAGCTATGCAAAACGTATGAATTAAATATTTCGTTTTAAGGGACTTAAATGAAGGCAAAGTTCATTGCGGTTGCCTCGGTGGGTACAAAAACGGCCTACACTAGGCAATCTTAATTGTAACAAATCATGGCGTACACGTAAGCGCCCTGAGAGATCTCACATGCTACCAAACTACTGAAAATCTGGGAATTTTCATGATTACGATAACGAAAGAAATCAATTGCGAATTTACACTTTGCATTTATTATCTGGTTTCTGATCACATTATAATAACGTTCCTTCTTTCGTCTTTCGCCGCCGCGCTATCGAACAAATTTAAAGTGCTGACCGGGTGGTCGAAATTGCTAAGACAGTAGTGTCTCCCTTTACTCCCCTCTGATGCCAGGTTTGTGAACGAATGACTCGAAGAAAGTAAAACCAACAGTGGCTACATTTGTTACCCAGAGCTAACTCAGTCGGTGTGACTCCTCGCCAACCTCTGCCATTCGAACGGCTTGCAAAGTAGCTGAACCATTACACTACGGTAATTCCATGGACAACCGGAATCACATCGTAGCTACAACAATCCGCAGAATGCGCTGGGGCCGCCCTACCTTAAGTAGCTTTGTACAAGGCAAGATTTAGGAAAATACGAGGAGAGAATAGTCATTCAAAAGAGTAAAATGGTTTATAGATCCTGAATATTCAGACGCCATTCTTTTCTTGTGTCTCTGGATGTTACTAGAACTTGAGCTCGGCAACTCGACATTGATTTTCAATTATGCCTTCATTTAAGAATCTATGAATTCAAACTTTAGTCAAGTTCATTTCGCTTTTAGTAAATCAATGAACGTTTATCAAAGGGGATTTACAGTCAGGTATAAAACTAAAAAATGGCTGCTTCGATATTATATATAGCAAGAGAACAAATTATATTTGTATTCCACTAGTCTCAGAATACGCTGTGAACAATTTATATATCTGAACAAAAGAAAGGAGAACAGAAAAATGTTGTATTACTAGGGTATTCCATTTAGTTTCGCAAAATGTCCTTTGTATCATAGATTACAAGTAGCATTCTGAGAAAATTATTAACCGAGATAAAACCACAACCACAAAAAACACACTGTTTTAATTGAAACTGCGTAACGAATAGAATCTCACGAAGAGTCTAGCAACATCGCCTTGACTTTGACAATAAATTCATCAATTGTTTATAAAACATTGAGTGTTTAATGTTTCCAAGGATCGCGTCTTTTAGTGTCCATCTATTCAATCGAGTAGCATATCTTCAAGAAAGCTCCTAAGAAGAGATAGAGGATGTAAGTAAACTCTTGTTCGATTCCATCACAATGTTCTTATAACTACTTTACCTAACCTTCTAAAACCTGCCTAAACTGGAACCTGTAAAAGCCAGAAACCGGCAAATTTCTCTGGCCCGTGAAGTTAAATGGCATTTTACACAGCATAAAACGGAACTCTCAGCAGGAAACAGAACGGTTTTACATGCCCTGCAGCGGAAAATCTTTGTAAACGGAATTCCTGTGAATTTAACGCAATTGACAGAGACGCGAGATGTTCTTAATGAAATGAATGGATCTACAAACATTTATAAATTCACACGATTTAGTCGTGACAGCTAGAACATTGAAGGTTCGGGGCTTCAGTTGTGGGAGTAGAATTCGACTTTGGGGTCGCTTGTTTCTCAGGGTGTACGTCTTAGGGGAATTCCCGATCTCCCGACTCTCTGAGCGTGAGAAGATGTACACATGGCTTCTATTCACGCGTTGAAAAGCATAATACTCTCGACCAGAGTGTATCAGAAAGTAACGGCACTTGGTTGTGACGCATTGTGCGTTCAAAGAGTCTGCAACTGGTCGAATACAGCCAGAAAGGTGTGTATTTTTCAACTAAAATAAAAGCTGTCAATAAAGTGTTTAATATTCATTTATTTATGATTCCTTCGAGAAATACATTATATGATAAAGTATTTTGAAATATAATGAATCATGTAATTTACTGCTTTCAGGGCTTAAACGTCAATATCAGGTCATGAAAAGGACAACCTTGCATAAAACGAAAACCTTGCTAAATCGCAAGTTTTGCTCGCCCGATCGATTCCGGTTTGGGAAGATTTTACTGTGATTAACTTGGCTATCCGGGAGACGCCGCGTTCAGGGCACAGGTGCCAACGTTTCGGTCGCCATTCTGCGCCCTTCCTCAGGGCGTAGTACTGCGCCCTGAGTAAGGTCGCAGAATGGCGACCGAAACGTTGGCACCTTGCCTGGAACGGCGTCTCCAGATACAAGTTAATCATGACTCCAACGGCGAAGCCTACGCTCTCAAGATTTTACTGTATTACAATCCTTACGTGGTAGATGTAGATTTTCTACATACAGGTCTCCTGCTTTATCAGATTACCGGTATCAACTGCCTTTTATGGAAACTGTAAAATGAAATGATGGGGTTTACGTAAGTATTTCTTGCAATAGATAAAAGCGTCATTCAGTGTTTCGCCTTACGTTCGCTTACGTGTTCATAAACAGGAACAGAAAAATAATTTCAAAATGTCAATCCGTTTTAACATATGGAAAGTTCATACCAAGGTTCCCATAATAGTTCTTCTCCAGTGAGTTAGGGTTAGCGTCGAATTCATCTTGAAAGAGAAGGCAGTGCAGTTATATTTATTTAAATATAGTCCCTTGTGATAGATTATAAAATTTGCATATTATTAAGGTTTTATTACATTTATTTATCAATTTACTTATAAAAGAATAAATATTTTTATAAATATATTTTATCAGAAAACACAATATTCTTTGAATATGTACCGTCGCTTGCACAAAAAATGGGCGATGTCCTGAGCCGAACTTTACCAGAGTTTTCCGACCCCTGCCCCGCCCTGCGGGATCGAGCTGACCAATCCGCTTTAGCTTCATTTCAGGGAGGCGGGACTATTCATCTTGAACATTACAAAATTGCGGTGATGGCGAGTTATATTATAGTAAATATTTGAATATAAATATTAAATCAACCAACAGTTTTATATAAATTTTGTATATACATTTAATTACATAAATAAAGGCATGCAATTTCCCAGTAAAAACATTTTAAAACTGTTATAAAACGGTTTTTTTGCAAAAAATAACACTGGACAACGACTATTAAGCTCTATGTATTAAGCTCTATGAAAACGACGAAATGTATTTCGTCGTTTATTATTGTAATATTTAATATAAAATGCAAATAATTTGCATTGTATGCATTGTCTAACCTAGTTATTTTATTAGAAAAATTAATAACTTAAAGAAATACGTTTTAGAGACAGTTTCACAAACACGTCTCCGAGATAGCAGCTTTCAGTTGTGAAATATTTCATCATCAATTTCTCAGATGACCCAATTAAAAATACTTTATGGTCGCGGACATTAATATTGCAATAAAATAGTTTTGATATGTAAAATACTAAATAAACTTAAAGTATTTAAAGTTCATTTAGTCACAATGAAAGTTTTCTACTGCAGACATTATGATTGGTAAGTGCAGCTGTAAGCAAAATAATGATTTTTGATCTTTTGTTTTGGTGATCACAATTAATTACCTCTTCAATCTAACGTTAGGGTGATTGCATTTTACATTGAGTTCTTTACCGCAAATATTAAAAATCATATGTGATACCTAATCTTTGAGGATTTTTGCGTGAGAATCAAAACCGACATATGACCCTTATATAACATTTTAATATCTTAATGTTTGCAAAGGTAGAAACACCAGCTTTCGTCTATTGCGTGAACATTGGAGGAACACACACACACACACACACACTCATATCAATATATTACTTACATGTAATTTATGTATGATTTCCAATCCAACGCAATGAAATTAATATATTTATATTACTATAGCAAGTATATTTTTACATTAGGATATTTTTATTTTCAGAGACGAAGCAATGCACACAAAGTTTTTACACGTCATCGGAATGTTACACCCACTTCTTCTAGATAAGCAGACCTATGCAAACACTGCTTTTGCTAATCCATTAAGAATCACTAGAGATTCTCCTGTCATAAATTATTTCAAATTTGTAATTGTTAATAATGTTTCAAAATTTTGTCAAACTTCGGAAATCTGTGTCACGATAATCGTTAGAAAATGAATAGGGATCCTCTCCTGTAAAATACTGTTGCAAAATAAAATTTAAAGTAATTTAATTAAAGTACTATAATATGAATTAAGGTTGAATTTTAAAGCTATAACTACAATATTTATTATTGTTGAAACGCATTGCTACTATATTACAATGTAAGGTTTTAAAATGTACTGCCCATTGATTGATAGTTTGTGTTCGTATATAGTATATCTCACGCAGAGACGATTTTACAAAGAAAATCTAAATAATAACGAAATAACCTCAAATTAATAATTCATTGGCATTTGGTCGACACTTCGGCGACCACTTTAATGCAAGGTCGGGAAGAAGGAGAAATCTGCGCTATTGCTGTTGGGTTCGTAACCAAATCTTCAGGGTCACCATTGCGTTCCTTTTACTTAAGTCTTAGGATTCCGAAAGTGATACTAGATATTTCAACATTAACTTGAGAATACATGTTGCATACCATGAGAAAGAAATGATGAACACATGTCTGGAGTTTTAAAAAAAATCTGCCTTTGGAATACTACATCAGAAGTCCTACTGGCTATTGTAATTACATTTTCTTTCATTCCTCGATAAACAGCCGAACACTTTCCGGTGAATTATGTTATCGCCGCTAAAGCGAAAGATTTCCAGGTTAAAGAGACCCATATATGTTATTGGTGGATCGAAAATAGATTTTAATTGTGGAATTGACATTATTCATTGGTGCAACATACAAGAAATGTGAATTTACTATTTGTGCTAGTTTTCTCTTTTCACTTCAGTCCCGTCAATTTTTCGAAAACATAATTCAATCATCTTTTTTTTTACCTAAATACAATATTTACTTTTCGACTTGTCAATTCGGAAGAATAGTTGTTCCCATTGAAAAGCTGATCATGCCGATAAATGGACAAAGTTTACAAATATCATAAATACCAAATGAGTAATATCTGATATTTGTTATCTAAAGGACTCCCCTCTAGAAAATAATCAAATTTTCTTTGTTTTCATTTAATCTTTTCAAATAAGAACGTAACTTTGGTTTTGGTTTGGTATTCCGGCAAGATCTGTTAGCGCCGCTTACTTGGGCTAGCACATAAAAACAAAGCTTCTTCATCCGGTATCTTCCACTTCGGGTTTAAGGTAATTATTATTCATTCTTAAGCGAGTATTTTACAGTTCTAATGACCGTTTTCGCAATCTACACACCAATGTTTTTTATTCCGTCAGGCATCTTCCTCTATTCTTGTGCCCTTCATTGTCAAATCGATGACGTACTTACAAGATTTCCCATGGCCTTCCTCGTTTTCTTCTTTCGAAAGGGATTCACTCAAAGATAATTTTTGATATTCTGTCAGCATGCATTCTGCAGCATACCATTGGAGTTGTTTGGATTCTACATTTTCGATCACTTGTCTCTCAATCATTATTATCTGTCTAATCTCTTCGTTTAGTATTCTATCAAACAGTATACTGACAACATCGTCCCAAAAATTCATTTTCATAGCATTTAACCGAGAGTTTATTGCATCATTTTTAATTCTAATTTCTGATTCATACGTAACACAGCTCTCCACCATTGTCTTGTATATTGTCTCTTAGTTTTCTTTCGAAAATTTTTGTTTTATAAAATATTATGAAGTCTACTAATAATTAGCCTTCCCAAACTTATTTTTTAATAAGTCAATATTATTAGATCCCCTGCTCTAATAATCACTCCGATATATTAAATTCCTTTCCACTGCAAATATACCTATTTCTGTTCTAGATCATATCGAGATTTCCCTACAACCATGTGTCTTGACTTTCATTATTATTTTGAGTCTCCATTTTTTATGTTTTTATTAATTTCTGGATTAAATGTTACAGATACAAAAAATATTTTTCTACCTATTTTTCAATGATACTGACTCCAAAACGGAAATAGCTTATGTATGAATTCAAAGGTTTTGCAGCCGTTCTCGAAGTCTTAAACGATATCCACAAACATTTTTTAGTTATTTGGATTATGCACTAATCAAACCTTTCAACATTTTGTTTTACCAGTCTTGCATGACTTATTGGGTGTCTCCTAAAATAATGTAACAAGTATTTCAACGTCAAGTTAAAGAACTTTCTGATTAAATAATATAATATAAATAAATGATTTTCATCTTTATCTTCATTACTAGTTTACCACTAGTTCATTATGAGAGAGAAATGAATATTTTCTAGGATGAAGAGAGGGCACGTGACCCTGAGTCTTTAATTTTGGATCCGTTGGGATGGTTTAGTAAAATAGTTGTAGCATACTCTTGAATGAATGATTGAGAAGAATATTTAATAATGGACTTGTTTATTAATCAATATCATTCACAACAATGTAGCCTTTCAGAATGTTAGCAAATGGGCATGATAAACATATTTACTTCAACTAATAATCGAATATTTATTATATAAATACATGGTTTTAAAACCAAAATTATTTTTTTCAACTTCATCACTAACTTATTCCTTAAAATTTATTTGCGCAACGCATGTTAACAAACACTTCACATATTACATTCTCGTATACTTACGTATATACAGAGTAATATACGTAGTATAGAATGTTATATAATACTGCGCAAAAAAAACTGCGCATTTTCTGCGAAAAATCATTGCCGCGCTCTGGTGACGAAAACTGAATCAAAAAATTGCTAAATTAAGAAAAATTCCTCTAACACGCGGTGTAGCCATAATTCCAGTTTTGTGGATCCATGATGCCAAACCAATTGGAAAAAAACGTCTGTCTGTCCGTCTGATACAACTCTAGCGCCTAAACCATGCATACGATTTTTCCAAATTGAAGAAACCCCTGTCGTTTTCACCTGAGCTGAAGCTATGCGATTTTGAAAAACATCCATTTATTTTTGGGAGGACTTTATTTGAAGCCTTCCGGACATTTTTAAATTTTTTTCAAAAACAGCTCCAAATTTTTTCTGTAAATTTCTTGTAAGGACTGTTTACTCTCTAGTAAAATACGCGTATAAAGATAAAATATGTCCAATTTTACAGTTAACTCAATTTGAAAAATCGCTAAAATTTGAATATTTTGCGGCGTCTTACAACTACAAAATTAAAGATAGAGATTTTTGCTTCAAATGAAATGATGTTGCTTATAATTAGATCTTTTAATAAGGTCATGCAATTTTTTTTAAAGTTATTAGTTAGGGTAATGCCAAAACGCGCCTATCCGATGACATAAACGAGATATTGCTCTATTCTATTGTTTTTTTAAAAATTACACAAATGTAATTTTTTGGAATACCTCTCACGCTGTTAATATGAGCATTTGAATAGATTTGTATAGATTATTTAACTTGTGAGTAGAAGCGCTTCAAATGACTTTAGAGGAAGTTTTTCAAAAACTCAATACATTCCTGTGAAAAAGAGCTATTTTGAACCGAAAAGTTGAGAAAACGTCAAAAAATGTATTTTGTGCGGCGATAGATGTCAGCTGGCAGAAAACGGCAAAACCTTATGTGAGCTGGCAGAACCTTAAAACCAGTCCACACAAGGAAATTATAAACATTTGCTCGAGAAAGTCTGTCCTATTCTGTAGCACCTCTAGTTCTTCATATTTGGTAGTAGCGGATGTAAGCATTTCTTAATTTTTAAAAGCAAAGAAAAATTTCAGCTAGAAACTTGACAAAGAACAGTGAGACACAAATAAATAAAGTTAATTACAAAGGACGGAATACTTGTATTGAGGATTCGGAAGAAACAGACGTACCAATGCAAAACCAAAAACGGCCTATGAACAGGAAAATATGGAGTAGTGAATGATCTGGTAAACGACCAGTAATCGAAAGTACATCAAATTCTTTCCGCAGTTTGTAATGGTATCTTCTTGCAAAGAAAGGAATGTTTAGAACATTCTCGACATCGTTATTAGGAATTTATTTCCATTGCTCGTCAAGTAAAAAACCGCTGATATCGTACGGGATCTGAACACGCGTTCCTCTATTGTGAAGCCACGCACCTAAGCGATTGCGCTACCAACACAGACGTACGTAAGCATTTCCGTGAACTTACTCAATTAAGAATCTTACGAATTTTGTCTTCAAACTTATTGCTTTTCCGCTCATCTGCAATTTAAAATATTAAATAAATTACCTCTAAGAGACAATAAGAAAGCAAAGAAAACTACGCGGCACTATAAATAGTTAATTCTACTTAAGAATGTTTCAGTTCAGTACTATGTAATTTTTGCGTGAAGGCGCTTCGGTTCTAGCCTGACGCCCAACCCTTATCGCCTCTGCCCAAGGTGAGATTATTAGACGTGATAACGTTGGGCTAGCAGACAAGTTTCGACACGGCCCGACATTCCAGAATTCATTTGCTGCAAGTATTACTAGAATCTAGAACATTTAATGACTTAGAAAAATCACCTATCATTACGCAGTTATTATCTTTTGTTCATCTACTCACTTTATATAAAAACAACTCTTATTTTCTCGTTTATTGGTAATGTTTCTTAATATATAACAAATGTTACACTATTACCACTTCATTCGTTTTGAAAACTCTCAAACGACAACCGTAAATGCATACCTTAAATTATTGAAAGGAAAAGTATTAATTAAAATCTCACACATAGTCAAAAATAAAAGTTGCATGAACAGGCCAGGACGTGAAATCGAGTCTTCCAGTTCTTCAAAAAAGCACCTGAACTACATGACGTCACTCCCCGCAGTCATTTATACAATGTTTTATATATTAGGATGTGTTGACGAGTGATACTTGTTGAGTTTTGCTAGCTGAAGACAGGAATGTTGCTTGCAACGAAAGAAAAGTAAAAGTACGATTTCGCAAAATCGGTTTTGAAACATTTTAATAGTAAGAAAAGAAAAACGGTTTCATTGCAGTTTTGCATTTCAAAACATACTTTAAAATTGTAAATATTGCTTGCACTTTTGCACGAAAAATGCTATCATTTCAAGGAAGCCTACATGATTGTTATGCAAGAACGAATTATGGACAACGAAGTTCACTAGAAAGACAAATCTGTTTTCAATGTTGTAGTTGTAAGAAGACGCCCCAAAATGTTCAAACTTTTAAAATTTTCGAAAATTCAGAGTTAACCATGAAAATCGGAACTATGTCATCCTTCTAAGTGTATTTTACTCTATTCTTACCAGAAAATTAGGAGCCGTTTTGAGAAAATTTTGAAAATGTCCGAAAGTCTTCATGTAAAGTACCCCCAAAATTCAAAGATTTTTCAAAATTTCCAAGATTCAACAACAGCCAAAAAAACAGGGGTTTCTTCAATTTGGAAAGGATCGTACGTGTGGTTTAGGCACTAGTAGTGATCACAGACGGATGGACGGACGGTTTGGATAAAACCACTTTTTCGACTCCAAAACGTGTATTACCGTTTAATCGCGAAATCGATTTTCCGCTGTATTACATAACTTTCTCTATACTACGTATACGCACGAATATACTACGTATATACGTCACATACGAATATACTACTTATACTACGTATATTCGCGCGTATACGAGAAAGTAAAAACGAGAAGTACAAGTTTTGTTTTGTGCTGAGATAACGAATTATCATAGTTCAAAATCCATCGGAACGTGTTACAGCAGTTCCAAAAGGTGAGATACAAAAAACAGTACTGAGAATTTTCTGCATTACTGATTGTCATTTCAAGGTGAGTTTATTTTTTACATAAATGATTCATATCGCAAAATATGAATGCATTTATCTAATCAAAAAAAAACGAGTAATTTGTCCCAATCTGGGCACGACGTTGTGTAAAAGTCACAACTTTGATATCAATTACTTAAAGGTCCGAACCTTCCCTCATATTGACTTACGTAAATGATGACAGCGGTGACAAATATCAAATGCGTGGGAATACACGAGGCCAAGAACCAACTGTAAAACGCATTTTTTCGGAAGCTCAGTGGTCAGAGCAACTGGTCGTAAATCGAACGATGCGGGTTTGATTCCTGTCCGAAGGGAATTGCATCTTTAGTACTCAATTAATACGGTTATCAGGTCACAATATGGATATCACTAACGAACAGGATAAACATTTCCCTCATATTTTATTTCCCATAAAAAGTGACAGAGTTGTGACAAACTTTTTGGAAGTGAATGCAAAATGTATGTCAAAACGTTCACTATCTTAATTCCAAGCGAGGTTAGGTTAAATATAATAATTAGGTTTGATATAGGTATAATAAATTTAGGTATAATAGTTAGGTTAAATAACTAAATATAAATAAATACACATTTGTATAAATATTTGTAATAAAGCGGGATCAAACTAATTACACATTGTATAGTATAAAAGTTCAGCAAAGATCTTATAAGCAATAAATAAATACACTATTTTCCGCTAAAATTCTTATCTTTTAATTCTCAGACTTAATTAAAACAGAACGCGGAACAGAAGAAAAAAGGCATCTCAGAACTCTATCCTCAATACCTCGATTTAAAACCCAGTGTCAAACGATTTCAGCTACAGAGAGTTATTGGTCTTTCAGTAATCTGCAAGCCTTAATGTATCTACGAATACGAAATATTTGTTCTGTAATTTCTCATTTTCTCTGAGTAACATTTAAGACGTAATAGAAATCATATTCTCTAAACATATTCGTTCTCAAGCAGTACAATTTCTGGAAAATGCAATATTAGGGCAACTGATGTTTTTAACAATACATGATAATATATTTATTTATCTAACTCCGTTATCATATTTATGAATTTTATAATAAATTTAATATTTAGATTTAAAAAATCGACTTTATCCCAGACATTTGAGATCAGAATTGCACCTCCTTGTTTTTTCCTGTATTGAGACTAAATGACAGGTGATTTGTGCATTGGATCACCTACACAAGCATGGCGAATAATCATTGGATATAACTAAATAATTAAAATTCCATAATTTCTTTGTGAAAATTGGGACTGATTGAATCCTCACCACTTAGTCTCAGTCTACCCCGCACTAAAGATATGTCGTATCAAAACATTGTTTATTTAAAAATGGAGATAATAATAAAAAAATATTGATTTCTTTCACATGACCACGTCAAATTGTACTTTATTTTGTTTTGGAGTTCATACATTTTGAAATGTGGCTCCACCTACCGAACTTACATTAAAAATTTTAAGAAGACCATAAAAGAAATAAACTTATCAATTGTTACAAACGATTAAGGGATGCGTTCTGTTAGCATCTATCACAAAGGCACAAACACAAAATGGTAATTTTAATGAGTTCGTAATAGTCTCTAAGGAACTTTGTTAAACGTGTAAAAAAGACATATTCCTTTCTCAATTGTTAAAAGAACGAAGAAATTACCTTTATTGCAAAATTTTATAATAAACCCACAGACTTGTTAAGGATTCTGATTATCTCTAGAACTGTTAAATATGTAAATTACTAGTGATTATACAACTTGGTACAGACTTTTTCATTTTATTTCTAACGATTACTTAAAAATATGATAATGATATTGCAATTGAGACGCTGTTAATATTTGAGCTATCTCTTCCAAATTTCGTTTCGTCACATTGCTTGGAATACAAGATACCAGCACACAATCTTAATATAATCACATTAGCATTTACAAAAACAAGTTTGTTCCTCCTTGCAAGAATTTTGGAATGTCTCTCTCGTGATGATAGTGATTAATGTGTTCCAGGCATCAGGTAAAAAAAATACATATTCGGCAGGATTTGATCTGGCATCCATTCCTCTGCCTACTACGCGTTTAATCCACGGAGCTATCACAGAGGTACCTTACAGCACCGATGTGTTGTAGAATGAATTCTATCTTGAAATTTATTGTTCTTATGATGTACAACATTTACTTCAGGTTACAACAACTCCATTCTTGATAAGAATGTGGAATCATCAGCGCGATACTATTCTATAGTTGATTCTAGTTAGAAATATTTCGATTCGAATGTCGTTTGTGTAGGGCTCGCGAGTAGCTTCTACCCTGAGAACTGCTATCTTGCCCCCCTCCCATATCTTCAAGGTGATCTCCTAAATAAATTATAAAAAAAAAACCGTATTAAGGAATTTTTAAAATTAAGGAAATTTATTCGTTATTCATGAAAACTTGTAACCTAAACTTGAATGATATAATACTATAAAGAAAAAAATGCTTTTAAAGAAATTATAATGCTTATAATGTAAACAACGAAGTAGTTGTACTACAACAGCACATACATTTTCTCTAATGTAATATTATACTATTATACTATTACATTAATGCTCCGCAATATTATACTATTCCATGAATTGGGAAAAGAGTTTTCAACCAGTAAGATCTCTATTTTCAATTTTGTAATTTTGAAAAGTTAACTTTTTTCAATTTTCAAAAATATGTAGAGTTCCTCGAAAATAGGACGACCAGCGCCTCGGTCAGATAGTACAGAACGGAGGCTTCTGGTCGTCGTACTGATGGACGACAAAACTGGCCCTTTTACGGCCCCTAAGTCTTTTCAAAAATTAATATTAATTACAAAATATTGGACATATTACTACTGAGATCACACCATAACAGAAGAAAAAAATCACCTTCTGGATTCGAACTCACAACGTTAGCAAGCTGACAGCCTACATATGACGTTAACCATTCGGCTAAAGTGGTTTCTGTTTCAGTTGCCACTTAGAAAAGTAGTTAAATGTAATAAAACCTATGCTAAATAGAACATAATCGTTTCAATATATTTTTTTCGTTTTCAGAGGTCAATCCTTTTTAAGTTTAAATATACTGTGATATATAATATAATATAAAAATGTATAATATAGGGAATATTAAATATATTAATATATTATAATTATATTTTAATAGAATGCGAACTTTTCTCTATAGAAAGAAAGTACAATATTTTTACTTTTCCTCATGCGTACTTCAGTACCACATTGTCATAATAAAACTGGAAAGGGACTTGCAATTATTTGAGAAGAACCTAATGTCTTGAAGTAGGACAGTTTTAAAGAATACTAGTGATGCTAAAACAGCGCGTACTTTCTCACCCGTATTTTCACGGAAACTTATGCTGAAAATACTAAAAGTTTCGAAAAATTGCGCATGATCTTATTTAAAAATCTTATCTTTAAGGAAAAGTTTCATCAAGGGAAAAATCTCTAATTTCAATATTTTACTTGTAGGAATACTTACGAAAAATCAGTTTTCAACGAACATGAGACCTGCACTATTCTCTTAAATGCACTTCCTACTATCCCACCATAAAATGTAATAAAAAATTATGGAGCCATTTGTTTGAACATTTGAAAAATGTCCCAGGGCTTCATGTAATTACCCTCCCCTAATTGAATATCGGTTTGAAATTCAAGGCGCTACGACATCAGCCAGATCGATTGGGAGTATCAATTTTGGTGAAAATCGGCTGAACGGTTTAGCCGCTAGCGTTGTTCAGGGACGGACGGACAGACATTTTACCGGCAGTCGATTTTTCGCTATCAACCACCCACAAAACATGGATTCTGGCTACACCACGATTTGGTGAATTTTTTTTCTAAATTTAGCAAGTGGATTTATCCATTTTTTCGTCACAAGGGACTTGTATCATGCGTTTTTCTGCAGAAAATTCGCCGTTTTTTCGCGTAGCATTACGTAACTTTCTCTACTCCTTAAGAAGAAAGTGCAGTCAATATATGAGAAAATTTAGATTATGCGTTCATGGAAAATGTGTATGCTTTCACTGCAAAGCAATTTTCTAAATTTGGAAAACATTTATACAATTTTTTAAACCTTCATTTGTAGAATTAGTTATACAGAGAAGAAAGTCAAGGTTACAGTATTTGTAATAACGGTATAGTGTATTCGATTGAAGAGTGTAATGTAAAAAAGAAAGAGTTCTTTTTCAGAAAGATTCAATAATGCAATATGAGCATAATGTAACACACCCTCCAGAAATATTGGAATATCATTGGATTCAGAATCCCAATGAACTTGCTAGTATAATATCAATTTTGAAAAAGAATACAATGATTTAGTAGTCAGTAATGTTTAATTTTTTTTGCGGTACCATGCGTACACAGGTCCTTTTCCTACAACGAGTCTAAAATAAATACATGTTCGCAGAGTCTTTTTGGAAATATTTTTTTAGAGTTCGTGATTTCAAAAGCCGAATTTTCCTTCAAAACCCCTAAATACCATTTTTACTTGATATCATTGTTTCTGTAGTGTGCTGCGCATTCGAGAATGTAAAATATAGTAAAATATTTAATGAAGTCTTAACTCAATATTAGGCCAATTATTTTCCGTCACTGTTCCTCAGCTATGGAAATATTGGAAAAACTATGGAAATATTGTAATGAAAGAACATTATTAAATTCAGTGGTACTCAGTTTAATAAATATGTTTATTTTACCAACGAAATAGAGAAAATGTGAATAAAATATGTATTGGCTACAATGAATATCATTGCAATATTGTAGAAATCTCTGAGAGACTTGAATATTAAGTTATAAATAATAATCGAATTAGCTGACCATATACGAAAATTTCATTTTTGATTAAATAAATTTCCGTTTTATAATACTATTTTACCCAAAGAAATAAAGTCCTTAGGTTTTATTAGGCAACGATTATTGAAAGTCTGAATTCAAATATGTGAAATTTTCTTTGACAATTGGAAGTTGTTTTTTGTATATATTTTTAATGTCTCTTTTTAACTACTAGGTCATATAACGACCACTGTGATTTTTTGTTTGGGGTTTTCTGAGGAGAATACAGTAAGGACATCACGAACACACATCTACGTCGAGGCGGAACCCGCGGCCCTTCGAACCCAGGAAGCTACGGCCTTGTCGTCCATTTCCTCTTTCTCTCCTAGTAAACCTTTGACATCATATATCCATCATCAAATACATCGAAGATATCGCTTAATTCTCCATCATTTGAATTACGTTTTTTCCTGTGTCCCTGCCGTGGGATAAGTGGAAATGAAACCTCTGACTAGGTAGTAAAGTTGGCCTCGAGGAAGCCAGAAAGACATCTTTATGGTAATATCTACTCTTACTACCAAGATTTTATCCAACGTTGCATTTTGAGTGCAAACAGAGTGGCAGAACTCTTTTCAAACTCACAAGGATCATAAGAATCATGTCGTGGTCATCCTGTGGCTCTAAGCCCGAGGCAAGAATTGTTATTCACCTTCGGATCGGGCACTGCCATTTCTCGCACGGACATCTCATGCAGTTACACACCCCCTATCCCCCAGAAATGAAGAACAGACCGTACTGTAAAGCATGCTCCTGTACACTGCGATAATGAAAGAGCCGAAGAAGGCATAGCTTGTCGTCTATAGAGGAGATGCTGGCTACTGTCTTCCGCAAACTCTAAACTTTCTTAGCTATGGATTTATAAATCTAATACGCGTGAAGGGGATGATATTTAACATGCCTTTTATAACTAATTTTGGGTTTTTGATGTAACACTGTCTTTGTCATTTATTTCATTTTAAAATTAGTCATTTTTTTACTGTTTTACTCTTTTAATCTTGTAATTAATAAAAATATTTTAACTGAGCTTTTATACAAATTTTCAGAAAATTTTGCGAATAATATTGCACTATGTAATTGACAAGATATTTGAGCACAATACACAGTTCTTTTATATTATTAAAGAAGGTATGAAGTTTCATTTAGTGAAAATAATAAAGATTGTAGTTTAGTTTTCAGATTTGAGAACTTGTGATCTCATTGAATCTCTTCTGTTTTCCGTGTTGATCTAAAACCAAATGTATTTTCAGGTTCGATATGCATATTGGGATCTTATGAGCACAAATTATGTGTCATGCGTATATCTTACAATGGCTAAAATTATTTCACAATTAATCATTAGAAAACAAGGACGGTGTGTTTCCTATGAATAAAAACCGTTTCTTATTTCAATATCGATAACCGTGTCAAGGTTTCCGGATGTTTGAATTGCGAGAGAGCTTTTTCAATCGAACTAAACACTCCAGAAACTGTTTCTGGGGGTCATACAAAAACCTAACTAAAATTGGAAAGATAATACGATTCGGAAACACTGTGTTTCGCATAAATATTTTAATTGGAAAATTGTCCCGGAGTTGAAATTTTTTAAATAAATACTCAATCTCTTTAAAGTTTATTCAAACAAGTTTTTGTTTCTTTCTTAACAGCTCGTTTTAAGAAAATTACATTGATTCGTAACATTTTAAGGTTTTCAAATTTATTCTTTTTTTACAATGTGTTTATTCAAAAATATTTAAGAAAATATTTAACTTCAGTGGAGATTTCCACAAATTAAAAGAAATAAAAATTTGCTGTTTATATTATTAGCTATTTATTAAAGATATCAATTATTAAAATTTTGCTATTAATATATGCAATGTGATATGTTGAAAATAATTAATTATGTTAGCGCCTATTCAGGCCATATCAGATTTGTACTCTTGGCTGTGTATTACCTTAAATAAATAAATAAATAAAAATATCACTGGGAAGGGATAGATATAATCTTCTCAGCAGTGTAACAGAAAAATAGCAACTTTTGAAAAATATATGAAGAATAAGACAATTATATTTTCGAAATATTTCTAATGAGAGCTTCCCTAGTACCTTTTTACCGATTATCACTATAAAATTGCATCAATTTTACAAATAATCTAAACAATATTAACAAGAGCAATTTTGCAATGATAATCTACTTGGGACACCCGGCAGTGATTTTAATTGATTAACGAAATCACTGTTTGCATGCACCTGCTATATAGAAAAATGGGCGATTACATTTTCATAATGCGTAATAAAATGTATATGTCCTGCATTTCCTTAATAAAGGCTAATAATGTCAAAATACAAGTTTTTAAATACGTGAACATGAATTTCAATTTGTTTGATAAATGTGTATATTATATAAATGCATTATATTGTGTTTCCCGAAAATTATTATGTAATAGTTAGTGTTCCTTGCTTTAGAACCATTAGCATTTTAAAATAGTTTGTAAGAAACAAAACTTTCAATACTATTAAGTTAATCTGACACAAATTTTTCACAATATTAGATACCATAAATTAGACTTCATTTTCATGGTAAAGAAATCGATAAAAAATGTCACAGCCCTTCCCGTGACCTGCCCCCTTGGTTCGTCCAGCGTCCACGGGGTTCAGGCCAACGTCAGTGCAATTGGCGGAGTGATCCTCGCGCCCGCGCGCACCAATCCGTTTCGTTTCGGGGGCCTCTCCTGTTACCTCCTCTTACTTCCTCTCAGCCCTCCCTCTCCTTGTTACCCCCTGCTCACGTTAGCGAGGGCAGCGTCACTGACCTCAGAAATTGCTCCGCCCTTTGAGATAACTGGGAGGAAAATCTTCGAGGGGAGGAAGGGGGACGTGTCTGAAACTTGGAGCAAGAGCCAATGATAAGGGCGGATACGCCTCAACGCCAGGATTGGTCAAGTGTCCAGCGATGGTTGTCCAAGCTGTGGAAAAGCCAGATTTGGCCGCACAAGGCATCGCCCATATTCTGTGAGAGTGGGTATACAAGAGTGAATATGTAGGTACCCTTTCCCTCAGATAAAGTGGCCGGCACCACGCCGCGCCGCGCCGCGCCGTCAAACTTAGACACCCCTCGGACTGGGGGTGGGCAGGGGCAGGGACGCGTTGACCAATCGCTAGCAGGTAGAACCATAGTTGTCTGTGATTGGTGCAACATCCCAAGGGGTGGAAAGGACGTTGCCTCAGGAGGAGGGGGCTAGTTTGTTTACATACGAGGCGGAAATAAGTCATATTTCTCTACCGATGGAGAGATTTTGCCTGCACGTTCGCCACGACGAAAAAATATTTCTCAGCGGGGGTTTCCGTCCAGAATTATTGTCAATTGACCCGTAAATATTTAGCATTTTAGCAACAATTGATCTAACGTTTGGCAATTGATTTGTAACTCCAGTCGGAGTGCAATATTCAGATGCTCATTTCAGGCACAATTTGCCGACCATTCCCGGTCGTTCTAACGCATATTTCGAATTTGTTTATACTATTATAAATTGTTGCAAAATTGTTAATTCACAATTTTCGGCTTTGGGGCATCGGGAGACCCTCCCTCCTTTAGATTTGTGAAGGTTGTAAATTGTTTATAAATTTTCAATTGTTGCAAATTTTTGTTATCTCATCTGGTGGCGTTTAAACGCGACATCAAATGCCGGAATTCGATCGGTGTTATCATATTTCGTTCTCGAGATATATGTAATTGTTTATAAGAAATTAACATCTTAGAATAACCCCATTTGTTTTCACTTAAGACAAGCATACTGAAAAATAGTTCTCCAATCTTGCGCTTTTGCTTACTACGCTTAAAAAACACTTAGCTTATAAACAAATTCTGTGCCAGTTTATATCCGTCTTTTTATGGCGAGTATGAATATAACTTTTATTTTGTTTTTATATTCTCTTTTAAATGCTACAATTTGCAAGTCGATATATTTATCAAATAAAGAGGCAACTGATTATATACAAATTATTTTTGAATGTGCATTACGTCGAAATGAGTGTTTCTGCTTTTCTATCAAAGGATGTTGAGCAACCGAATAGCTGTATTATTAATTTTTTTCAACGGCTACTTTTAAAACCGTGAGTTAGAAACTATATGTTTCTCTTAATTACCCATTACCATTAAAAAAATAGGGAAACATACTATTACCTATTTGCTGTAAACTGTATTGAATTGGATATATGGAATGTTAAAGTTTTGAAATAAAGAAATATTTATTTTGTGTGTTGAAAGATCACATGAGTGGAATCGCACATCACAATATTTACATATGTATAGAAATTTCTAAATGAACCTATATAAACTTTAAGTTAATATTTTCAATCCATTTTATCATTCAATAAGTCAGGATCATCTTTCTAAAACTGTTAACTTGATGATTTCATTGTATAATATTCAAATCAGAGCTAAAAGCATCATGTGCTAAATCTACGCATTGTTAATACATATTTTTAAACAACATTAATATATTTAATATACATTTAAAACGTTTTTTAGATTGGCGAACGTTTCAATGAAATTTCATGAATTCCTAAATGCTTGAAAATAAATACTTGTAAAATTAAATTATTGTAGCGTGTAAAAATATAACAAACTCACGTACTTGGTAAAACAGTTGATGCTACTAAAAGAAAGCAAAACAGATGTTATAACAATTCAAAGAGATTTACCGTTTGTTTACAGTTCAGTAAATATCATAGAGATATATCAATATAGAGATATACTCTTTGAGTACATATACATAGAACGAACTTGGAGGTCAAGTGATATGACCTTCCCAACACAGACTACATTTCAGTATCGTCAGGTTCAGAAGGTGGTTTGTTGGCCCTACTCTCCATTCTACGAATCTATCAAAACCTTGAATTTTGTACGTAGCGGTTTATTAAACGGAAACAGGGCCATTCAAGGTATCAAATGTGCAATCTTTGAAAACTATCCCTAAGAAATTATT
The DNA here is from genome assembly GCA_964035755.1 of Teleogryllus oceanicus. Lineage (NCBI taxonomy): Eukaryota > Metazoa > Arthropoda > Insecta > Orthoptera > Gryllidae > Teleogryllus > Teleogryllus oceanicus. The sequence goes on from CAXIVR010000004.1 coordinate 66,415,837, forward strand.
ATATACATTATAAACTATTATATATAAACAATATATATAACATTATAAACTATCCTAAGAAAATATCAAATAAACAATGTTAAAGTTCACCAGCTTAACATTGCCTTTACTATTTGAATGTTTTCAACATCCCCAAAACCTACAGAAAACCCACGATTTTACAGGTTATTATAAAACCAGTTCAATAAGTATAATGTTCATACAATTCACGGACACATTTATCAAATTATATTTAGTGTAGTAATGTACTATTATATGTGCATTCAATTATTACATAAATTTAATGGTATTAGTGCTCGTTGGTACTATCGCAATTCCAGTTGGAAACTCAACAAGATTTTATAACAACGATGTTTTTAAAAAAATTATTATTTATTAAACGACAATAGCAATTAAATCGTGTATGGAATAATAAATTAGTGCAATATATTTATTAACTATGCTCCTTATTTTATGTGATTGTGCTCGTTGGTTCTCCGTATTATTGAATTTGAATATCTGGCTCAGTTCAATAACTCTGATGCAGGTTCAATAATAACTCTCGTATATCTTGTTCGAATGTGTTTGAGTGGTTATAACGAAATTAAATAAAAATATTATTAATTAATTAACAGGAGCAATTAAATCGTGTATAGATTAAAAAATTAATTACAAACATTCGTTAACTATGCTCTTAATTTTATGTGATTGTGCCAGCTGGTTCTCTGGAGTTTCGAATTTGAATATCTGGCTTGGTTCGCTAACTGCCGTGCAGTTTCAATAATTAAATATAATTCACGCAACATTTATTAAAATATATTTAGTGTAATAAAGTACTATTAATGGTCATTCAAATATTAAATAAATTTAAGATATTAGTGCTCGTTGGTACTATTACGAATTCCAGTTGGAAGCTCACCAAGATTTTATAATAACGATGTTTTAAACAAATTATTATTTATTAAACGACAAGAGCAATTAAATCGTGTATTAAATAATAAATTGGTGCAATGCATTTATTAACCAGCTCTTAATTTTATGTGATTGTGCTAGGTGGTTCTCTGGATTTTCGAATTTGAATATCTGGCTTGGTTAGATAACTTCCATGCGGTTTCAAAATGTTTATATAATTCACGGCAATATTTATCAATTTATCTTTAGTGTAATATGCTAGTATTGAACGTGCATTGAAATTTTAAATAGATTTACATATTAGTGCACGTTCGTACTCTCGCATTTCCTGTAAGAATGTCTTCCAGGTTTCATAACTTTTTGGCATCAGATTTTCAACTAAACGGGCAGCCTTTCCAACAGTCGCCGTTTTGGGAAGGTGGCCTTCGCGACGTTGATAGTTTTGTTAAGAGAGGAGTGTGAAAGGGATGGCGGTGTAGGATGAAGGTGTAATTGCAGCAATTCATGTTCTTGACATGAAAAACATATGAACAAACATCAATTATAACGATCTGAATGAGATTTTTTCCAGTTGTTCATCGGTGAACTTATCTTCTTCTGAAATTCTAAATCAACGATAATCAAAAGAACGAAATAAAAATATTGTAACGATGATGATGATGATGATAATAATAATAATAATAATAATAATAATAATAATAATAATAATAATAAAGATCATTTCTATATTTACAAAAATCCGAATAAATTCAAACACATTATTTTAATATATAGGAAGCGAATGGTCTTAAAGATTTTCATTGTAACATCTTGATTAATTCATCAAATAATAGATAGGTAGACATTTTCTCTTATTGTATTCACGGCATTAACTAAACTATTTGTACGTACTATCAGAAGAACAAAGTAATAAAAAACTTGAGAATACTCTTGAGAGATTCTATCGAAGAGTGTAGTTTACAAACTTTAACAAAATGCATATCTGCGTCCTTTACTGCTCATCCTCATTAGAGAGTTTCTCATTTCATAACATAAGTGCTGCTCACGCGATAATGCAGAGAGAAGACGGAGTGTACCGTTTTCTTTTCCATTCCAAACAGCAGTCATATGGTTGCAAAGTGGACAAATGTTCATTTGATTAAAAATGACGTTTACCAAACTGAAGACGGTGGTTGGCTTCTTGTTCAGTTTGAAAATGATATTTATTATTATTAACATCATCTTTACGCTACCAATTTTTTATATCGTTCTTTGAACGATCAATGTTGAAATTTTATTGACAAGTAAAATCCAAATGATAAATGGAAAACATCTCATTCTGATTTGTTAGTTGTTTCTTGGTGTGATGTCTGTGTCGACGCCAGGGTGGCACAGTTATGCCTCTTATCCCCCCTGCCACCCTCTCAGTCAAGACGCAACTGTCTAGACTTTTCGTGACCATCTCCCCAAAGCGAGAGTTGCAAGACCTGCGATTACCCGTTTAATTCAAATCACATATCAAATTCTAATTTTATACTCAAGTTACTATAAAACATCGTTTTAATCCTCTTTTCACAGTCTATCCATTGCTGGTAATAAAAATATATAGTTCCATTTAAAAAATCGAAGATGATTAAATTTCTCGAAAATTAAAAATATTATAGACAATGAATTTCTCTACGGCAGCATTACTTGCCCCATGATTTACATTGTTCAGCAAAACTTGCATTTCATTATCCTGAACCGTTTAGAAATTGTGAAATTGTAGTCCCATAGTTGGTGGGACCCCCTATTTATGTAATAACATTACAACTGCATTCTGACAGGCGAATTCTGGCTCTGTAGTGGTGTTCTTTTTGCGTGTAACCAACTCTGTGGTGTGTGAAAGTGTATTTATTTATATATTTTTTTACTTTCTCGTAAAGATTAGGGTGAAAGTAATATTTATAGAGGCCTTCTTAGCCTGTGTTGCAGTAAATAGATGTCGAGATTTAATGGAAATACACCTTTTTAGGGTCTTAAGTTGCAAGAGTGTTGTTATTATTTCAACACGTCCGTCTCTCCTCATGTGTCCACTGGTCTGTCTGCCCTGTTTCTCTGTGAACATAGTGTGTAAACTATTCGTAAGATTTTTGTCAAAATGGATATTCCCTGGTCGATCTGGACTGCCCAAAGCCCAGTGATTCTGAAAATAATTCTTTAAATTTTGGAGTTAATTTAGTTGAAGTCCTGGGGAGCATTTTAAAACTTTTCGTCAAAACGGCTCCAAAGTTTTCGACCTATATGTAACCACAGTCAGCGAAAGACATCGCCAACGTCAGACGCTCGGGCTCTCTAGGGCCTCGCGGTCACTAACGTTACAGGAAACTGTAACTATGCCATGAGCTATCGCAAACTTTCAACGTGTGCCAAAATATAATGCTCTTATTTCCATTACAATGTTTTAATTTTCAATATTACAAATATTCAATTTGTTTTATAATTATTTGTGCCCATAATAAATTTAACAACTATAGCGAATTGTATGTATAAATCGGACAAATTGTATATTTGAAAAAATTATTACAATACAATTGTCAATTATTACAATTAATACAATGAAAGATCTGTTATTGACAAAATGATGTTCTCTAAAACTGAAAAATGTGCCGAAACGAATGTTTTACACGCTACTCTGGCAGTTTTCTGTGTGCTATTCGTTACTTCTGTGAATGTTGTCAAAGGAATACACTGCGTTAGACGAAAGATAATTATACATATTTCTGTTTTATGCAATCTGCTCTTCAATATTAGTCTTTCAAATCATCTCATGTGCACGTTTCTTAATACATGAGTGTTTTTCATAAAAGTTTAGAAATATATGGTGACAATATATACATATGTTTTCGAACACCACTAGTACACATGCTAGAGATTTATTTCCAAATGAAATCGTTTTAAATACTAAATTTTAAAATACGTTTTATTTAGAATTTTGCCTGAAAAAAAAAAACAGTAGCTTTTGCGATTTTTCGAAAGAATTTTCTGGCATTAAAAGAACATTGTAATATTCAAAACACTACGCAAATAACCTACCACGGACAATATCGTAGCGTGTTTTGGTTGGGTGACTTCTTCTTGTGCTGAAGATCTCGAGTTCAAATCTAGCCTGCACTACTAATATTTTATTCTGTACATTAGAGTATGTATCTGACCAATGATTTTTGAAATCAATTGTAGACATGGAATTTTATACATCGTTTTGCTTTTCAATAAATATATTTTTTGTCTCTCAGCCGTGTCTTTGTCGTTTCCTTAACGTTTATTAGAAGAATGAAGTGTTAGTAGTGTAAAAGTTGTAACATATTACGTAACCGTTACCAATAAAACAAGAAAAGAAAACCGGTTCTTTTATTGTTTTGTATTGGTAGTTAAATGAATCAGAAAGTTGAAACTGCGTCAGCGGTAGGGGTTTTTCAATTAAATATTTTGAGAATCGACCCCTGATACCAGCTGCACAAACCCTTACTTTCCGACAGAAAGCTGTAACGGCCAGCAGTGTAATTTTTGTTATCATAGCTGGGAGAAGCGATAGCCAGGCAAGTGGCAACAGCTCAGGATTTGGCAACAGGGCCTTGGACACAGGAGGCTTGTGGCCGCTGCTTGGCCGCTGTGCGGATGGATTCTTCATTGTGGGGAAGAAAGTGAGGAGGAATTATGTGAGCTTATTGCACTCGTCGATCACAAATCGTAATGACCGCGCCGTAGCTGCCTGGGGGTGACATTTGCAGACGTTGGAAGCATGTTAGCACGGTGTTTAAAAAATCTGTTCCTCAATGTTTCTGTACGAAATTAGTTTGTATTTTGGTCTGTACAGGCACAGTTCGTATTCGTGTTTTAAATATAAATTTCACAAAACGATAGGAATATCGGCATCCATTTTTAACATGAATAAGTAATAAAGTAATAGAAACTTGAATTATGAAGACAGGGATATATTTGTGTCCAGACTTGTGCATCAATCAAATGTCCAGTAATGAAAATGGTCGGACATTTAAGCGGTAAATATTCTTTGGTGTTTTCTTGGTTACTAATCTGGTCACTCTAGAGGCACCACTAGTGACACTACTAACAAAACTACCTTAAAATACTAAGAAAGCAAATTCATTCACTTCTTAAATTCCATGACATTCACTGATCACTGTACTGATCCTGTAGGTCATATGTGGTCAGTTATGGGTTTCAAAATAGAAAATACAGTTTGTCTAATAAAAAAATATTAAACATGCTTGTCTGAGAGAACGAAGTTTAACTGACCCTGCAATACAACAACGTTGCTGAAGTCTATGTTATAAAGACTAGAGACAATAATCAAAGCAAATGTAATTTATACCCAGTATTAAATAATGTAATATATTTTGTTCAACAGCGTGTACGAACTTTTAGAAAGCTTACAAAAACGAAAAAGGATTTATTTTTTTTCCCAAATTAGGGTTGGTAACATTTTGAACTTTTGTAATCTAAGAAAATAAAAGAGTAGTCTTAATTTCTAAACTTAATATCTGTATTCTTTCTAAAAATCGTTCGTATTATGTAGTAAGCTTCTGCTAGGTTTTCTAGTTGTTCTAGGCCGTCCTTCGGCAAGCAACGCATGAGTCGCAACTTCAGACGGAGACATCGGTGATTGAAATAAAATACAATAGGATCCCAATAAATTTGTTTCACTCTTGAAATCCTATAAATATGTAAATGTTTTATTTTTTTACTGTTTAAAACTTTAAATATTGCAGGATTATTGATAAAAGTGATTAAAGTAAAAAAATTGGTTGTATTGGATATAAGGCGTTCGGGGTTCTAAACCTTCAAAGTCAGTTTCCGATTTTCATAGTATTTATTGTAATGCTACATCTTCTATATTTTACATTACCTATATGATCTATATTATGCTACATCTTCTATTTTAACATTAGTTCAATTTTTGTTATTAAATTGGTTAATTTTCGTAGAATTGTGAACTTCGTCCCCTCTACCAAGAAATAAAACCAAATATTTATTACTTTCATTTTATAAAATTTAGATTACCATTTAAATTTAAATTATAAATAAGTCAATTATAACACACACACACCCCTGTATATATATATATATATATATATATATATATATATATATATATATATATATTACGACGCCCCCTACCTGTGCTGTAATTGCCAGCTAGCTCAGGTGACGGTGAACCTAAATTTAGGTTGTGGACGGACGTGGCTCATGACAGAGGTCAATTGAAAGAAATTTAAAGACAAAAAATGTAAATTTAATGAAAAATTTAAAAAAATGGTAAATTGACATTTATTATCTGAGCTCAGTTTTTTTAAACCCTTGTTTTTATCAATCTAAAACTAATACGATCAATTACTTAAAACAAATAAAGCAAAAAAAAGTGCCTAACAAATAAAAAGAAAAAGGAATGCGCGCCTGCCTTCGAATGTTGACAACAGCCCAGGTAAGCCTGAAGGGCGTAATAAAATTTTTGTTTTTGTCTGTCGGAGCTCGACAGATTATTAGAATCACCGCTGCGGCAGGAGGACGCGCGGCGGCCTCAACAGGCAACACAGCTGGGCTCCTTTCTTCTGGACGCACCCCTTTAGGGGCGGAGGTGGATTCCTCTCGCAGCCTGCCCCCATTCAAGAGTAGATTTAAACCCCGACATCAGCGGGACGTGGGCGGTAGCGGTGACGACAGATCGTAATTTTCGTAATCGCGTAACGCGATCCCGGCGCGGGCGTAAACGAGCAGAAAACAAATAGCATTACTAGAAAAAGGTTTTTTTTTTTCTCAATCTAATGACACGCGGTGCGATAATCCACAAATCGCATCTAATCATGCTACTTCGCTATCTGGCGCCTCACGCTCGGATGACCTCCCGTCCACCCGTACAACATAGGCGTCCCCGCCTCTTTTCCGCACGACTTGGCGCCCCCGCGCCTCTCTGCCCAAAGACCTCCCCCTTCTTTTCCCTCAGCGCGTCTCAGCGCCCACGAACCTTTTTCCCCCCCAATTTCCATGAATGTTCTGAATTTCTACAGAAATTTTGGAAGACGTGTTGTTACTGGCCGAAGTTACCCAAAATAATATTGCCCCAATCAGATTACGCGTTTTGTCGGTAATTTTGAGGGAAATTTTTCCCAGAACGCTCTCTCTCGCACACCTCCGAAACAAACACGGGCGGTCGCCCGCCCGCCCGCGTGGAGCCTGGTCGGTGGTCCCGGGGGGTTTTTCTGTGGCGTTATCTAAACTCTACACTCCCCCCTTGCTCTGCGACGCTAAGGCGGCGTAGATAGGTGCGAAGTGTTTTAGTCGCACCGTTGGGAACGCACGCTTCTAACAGTAATAACAAAATAAATGTATTTATTTTTAATCCAATATTCGGTTACGTCACATTTGCCCTCCCTTCGGATAGAGATAAAATCAGTTTGAAGAATTTTAATTTTGAAAAATTAAGGTTTTATCTCGTTAAAACAAAAAAACGTTACCGAATATTAGATTCATAACTGGTGAATAATTAAAGAAAAAAATGAATCAAAACAACATTCAATATTAAGAAAAAAAATTTGCACAACCCTTTACTTAAAAAAAAGCAAAAAGAACTATAACTACTATTTAATCAGAATAAAAAAATTAAATCAAAATTCTTCCAATTTTCTCACGACACGAAGACCGCAAACTGTGCGGGCCCAGGTACGAAGAATTATGTCAAAATTGTCAATCAATGGTTTAAATAAAATCTACAGAATAGTTTAACCTTTAAATGGTGCAAATTATAAAATTGTACTTCCTGCTGGGAGCCACCCAAGTCTTTTAAGAGGCTACATTTGGGCCGGAATCGTTTCAATAAAAATGGTCCGGTAAATGGGGAAAAATTTATGGAATAATCCAGCAGGCTGATCACTAACTCTAGGGGTCCTGACAAGTACTTTGTCACCTACGTGAAAGTGGGGGGTTCTTTAGAGGCTTCCCTTTTCCCTGGCATTCTTAGTGATATTATCTAATATAATCCTGCAACAGGTTTCGTTTAGGGACCTTGTCCTGCCAATCGGGCCAAAAAAGGGGAAAGAATGTTTAGGTTTTCTTCCGAAATCGCCTCATGGCGTCTAATAGAATCATGTTCTATAATATTAATCCAGTCATTAATTTTACTAATTAGTAGAGGCCATTCTTTATGATTTTGAGGATGTAAGCTCGGAATAAACTGAGATTTCTCTCATGACCCTCTCACTCGGTTAGATTGAGGATGTCTGATGGAGGAAAAATAACGGGAACTCTTCATTTTCTAGTTTTTGTTTCAAAACGTTCGGAAAATTGGGAGGCATGACCCTTTAAAATTTCGGGTAAGACCCCAGTCTGAAAAAATCCCGGATCAATCTTTTTAAACAATTTTGTGAGTGAGTCTCGTTATCGGATAGAGCTGTAAATTTAGAAAGGATCATGATTACGAGGATGTTTGTAACCGTACCTCGCGGTAGGTAACGTCCGTACAGATCAAGCAGAGCCAATTCATTTGGAGCTGATGCGATAACGTGTTGCATCAGGCCTTCATAGTCCCTATTAGGATATTTAGTCTTCTGACAGGTGACACATTTCGAGACCGTGGCTCTAGTTTGTCTCGCATGCCTTTCCAGTATGCGAAGTTAGAAGTACTTTTAGGATCTTATTCACCGAAATGCCGTGCTTTTGGTGAACATAGTAATTAATTTGTCAGTAATTTCTGTAGGTATCCAAATACGATACTCATCGGGCTGTTTTGGTTCGGAACATAACAAAATTACTAGAAAGTTTAACTAAGCCAGGATTTTGGTTTAACTTTTCGAAAAGTGAGGTCATTTTGATCTAAAAATTCTGCAAAAATATTTTTGCTTTCCCAATAACGGCATCTTTTTCCCTTCCTTTGAAGATTCTACCATTTCGAATAGGGGTCACATTTAAATTGGCATTAATAAAATACACTGTTTCATTCTAACTTTCTGATTTGATGCGTAGGGTAACCGACTTAAAATCTGCAATAGGTTATTAATTCCTGGAAAATTTGGGTTTCAAAGTCAATTGTTTGCCAGGCACCCACCGTAACAATCTGGCGTTGGTGCAGTGGCAGCGTTTTAAAAATTAACGCTTTATGGTCCGTGATAATAAAAAATTTTCCCTACCAGCCAGGTACCAAAGCATTTCTTAAAGCCCTAATTTATAAACCTCTTTCTCTGTAATTGAGTTTGCAATTCACTAGACCTCAATACCCTCTAGCGCCCCAAACAATTTTATGACCTGGATCATCTTTATCAGGCTGTAAAAACACTCAATGCTCGTTGGGCTTCAGTCTGTAAATAAAATTTGGCTGGGAAAGTCCGGTGGTTTATGTAATGGCACGCGAAAAGCTACCTTAATTTTTAAATGTCTGTTCTGCTCATTGTCAGTGCCATTTCGTTCCTTTTCCCCAATAGGTTTTAGAGGGTGCCTAAATCCGTAACCTGGAATAAATCAAAGATTGATAGACGCATTCCCTAAAATCCTTTTAATTGTGGCATTTTGTGGGCGTGAAATCTGGTCTATCATTGACCTTCTCTGGTCAATTCGTACACCCTCTGTGCTAACGCGGTAACCCAAAATGAAATTTCTGACGTGCATTTGTGATTTATTAGATTCAATTTCATGTTGTACCAACAAACATTCCAATAACTATTCTAAATGACCGAGATGTTCCTGAAATTTTGTGATGAAATTACAATATCGTCGATATAAGGGTGACGAATTGTTTGATTTCGTCCTAATTTCTCATCGAGACAACGAAAAAAGGCTGCCCCCTGTTTTCAGACAAAAGGCATTCTTTCCAGACGACTAAACCCCGTTGTAAAAAATCCGTGAATTTTCTGTCGTCTGGGTGAATTGAAATTTGCCAATACGAGCTTGAAAAATCTAAAGCCGAAAAATCTTTGTTTTTTTAAATTTCATAAAATTTCATCAGTGTTCTGGGTGCCTCGTTTTCTGGGATAGTAACCTCGTTGATCCGTCGAGCATCTAAACAAATCCTTACCCCCGTCTTTTTCTTTACCACTACAATAGGGTTCAAATAGCTGTTACAGATCTTTCAATTATACCCTCCTGCATAGTTTTAACAGTTTGATCTACTTCCCCCTCATCGACTGTGGAATGGGATAATTTTCATTTTAAAAAGGTGAATCATCGTAGCCAATTCAAAACAAAGTCTTTAATAGGACGTACAGGACGATCAAAAACATATTTGAGAAGCATTCTTTGCAGCTGGGACCGTTCGTGGTCAGAAAGTCATTATCGGGACACGGCTTATACCCCATCCATACTCCAGGACGCGCATGAGATGCCGATTTCTATTTTTTCATCACCGTCGTCCTTGATTACAATTTCCCTATTCTCACCAGCTCACAAAATTCCCAGAAAATCACCCACTCCATTATTTCCGTAAAAATCAACCCCAAGTATACGTCTTTAAATTTAGATCCTCTATGATCAAAATGGGACATCAATAAAATTTCCCGATTTTTAAAGAACAAAGCCTGCATAGTAATTGGTTTACTTTTTCTTTCCCCACTCAATAACAAAACATTTAATAGTGGGCAGTTGGTATTGGAATGCGCTCCTTAATAGTTTTTAGTAGAACTTCCTAGAAATCACTTTTTTCCTGCCAGTGTCTATCAAGCTTGAACACTAAGATTTTCAATAAAACTCCACAACCGGACATTTTCTCGCTCGTTCTCTGACAGGTTCATTCAAGTCGTCGTTTAGGTCAAAAAAGCATAATTGACTGACACAGTATTGAATATTGGTATCTCTGAGATAATTCGTTTGGAACCCAGATACCCAGAAAGCCCAAACGGTTCTAGTTTGACGGACTCAGGGCTTATGGGAAACCTGATGTCCATTCCACTAGTTGTTTATTATTACGGTCATTTGGAGTTTGGTGGCGGACGGAGTTGTTCCCCATTCCTCTGACCTGATCATCACGGCGCCCGACTGCCTGTTCCGATTATCTTCCTCAGGCGAAAACCGTATTTTGGTCCAATTCTCTTCTAAAGGGTTTGACCGCGTTCTATCAATTTCGCCAGCAATTCTTGAAAAAATCAAGATTGTCAAATCTCACTGTTAATAGGTTTTTCCCTGGGAGGAAAGTGTGCGGTTAGGGCCAGATAATCTTTTTATCATCTGTCGTCGGATCACAGTTTAATAGCCGGAAATTTTCCATGGCGTAATCAAATAGATTGGTTTCTTCGCTTATCCCTCTATCTCAAATTTTTTTCTCGAACTCGTAACGTCGCTGCTCTCCCCCGTAACGTGAAGAAAACAGTTCAGTTCCTCTAAGTCTGCGGAAAGGGGTTAACGCAGTGAGCCAGTGTGCGGCTTACCCGTAAGTTCCTGCATAAATCTTGGTTTTAAGTGAGGCGGTACCGCCTTTGTCAAATTCATATAATTTTCAGCACGATCCAAAACTTTCGGATTTTCGTCCGATTTCCCAGAAAAAGCAAAGATTCGAGAGGGCCAAAATTTTAATCCCGAACCACAGACGCGTTCGTAATTGGATGATTTTCCATTTCTTTTGTACTTCTTCCCTTTTCCAGTTAATCCCTTTTATCTATTTCTTTCTTTGTTTAGTTTCCCTTTCCCTGAAACTTTCCTCACTACTATCACCCATCTTTTCAATTTTTTCTACCCTTTCGTGAATTTTCTAACTTCAGAGTGAAGTTTTGTTTCCAACCGAGTGATTTGCCGTTCATTTCGGCCGTAACCCGCAATGTTTCCATTTACTGACTCACAACACGCCTCTATTTTATTGTCGCATGCTCGTAATTTCTGGTGAATTTCAGACTGAGGTTTTTAAATTTTCTTTCGTTTCGGTCCTTAGATTCCCCCAAATTTTTTGCAACTTCTCAACAGTTTTCAATTTCTCCACCTACCCTCGAGTTGATTTTTCAGTGATCCGATTTCATGGTCGAACTTCTCTTAATTTTACAAGTTTTGCGGATTGGTTATCTAAACGTTATCTAATCTATCAAATCTTTCCCGACATTTTTTCGTGTTCTGAAAATCCAAATTAATTTTCTCGTCCATTTCCCCATACTTCCCGAAATCTGGTTCTTAATTCGATTTTTAAATTTTCAAATTCTCTGCTTGTTTCGTTAGAACTCCGCTGAGATCCTTAGGTGATTTCATCTGGAAATGATCCCTGTTCATCACCTCCCGTCTACACCCGTTCGTCCCGCATTTGATAAATTATCATTTCACATTTTCTTGAAACGCACTTTGTTTACAACCAAAACAAAAAATATAACCTCCAAACAGAATAAAAACCTTTTATATCATTAACAGTCCACAAATAATTAACCTCATGAGACGTCCTTCCATCCATTTCTTGCTTTAAAATTATAAAAAATTCAAATTTAATTTGTCGTGCAGCAATACACAGTAATTCAAAGTAACAATATTTTTTAAGACAATTAATTTGAGGCGTTTTACTGGGGTATCAAGATCAATTCGAGCCCCGGGGAAAATTTTGGGCGCCCACCTACCTGTGCTGTAATTGCCAGCTAGCTCAGGTGACGGTAGAACCTGAAATTTAGGTTGTGGACGGACGTGGCTACGTGACAAAATCAATTGAAAGAAAGTTTAAAGACAAAAAATGTAAATTTAATGAGAAAATTAAAAAAAGGTAAATTGCATTATTATCTGAGCTCAGTTTTTTTAAACCCTTGTTTTTTGTTTTTCATGCAATCTTAAACTAATACGATCAAATTACCAAAACAAATAAAGCAAAAAAAAAAATCGCTAACAAATAAAAAAAAAAAAGGGGCCCAAAGGGCCTGCCTTCGAATGTTGACAACAGTCAGGTAAGCCTGAAGGGCGTAATGAATGTTTGTTTGTCTGTCGGAACTCGACGATTATTGAATCCGCTGCGGCGGGGGGACGCTGGGTGAACGCCTCCCCGAGGCAACACGCTGGCTCCTTTCTTCTGGAGGCACGCCCTTTGGGGCGGAGTGATTCCCTCTCGGCCTGCTCCCCTTCAAAGTAGAGTTAACCCGACATCAGCTGGGACGTCGGCGGTAGCGGTGACGACAGATCGTAATTTTCGTAATCCCTAACGCGATACACGGCGCGGCGTAAACGAGCAGAGAAACAAATAACTTTCTAGATAAAGTTCTTTTTTCTCAATCTAATGAAAGCGGTGCGATAATACCAAAAACCCTCTAATCATGCTACTTCGCGCTATCCTGGCGCCTACACAACTCGGATGACCTCCGCGTCCCACCCGTACAACATGGGCGTCCCCCCCTCTGTGTCCGCACGCGGCGTCCGCCCTCTCTGTCCAAGCCTCCCCTTCTCTCTGCCCTCAGCGCGTCTCAGCGCCCGAACCTCTTTCCCAATTTCCATGAATGTTCTAGAAGTTTCTACAGAAATTTTTTGGGAAAACGATGTTGTTACTGGCCGAAAATTACTACGCCGAAAATAATATTGCTCAATCAGATTACGCGTCTTGTGGTAATTTTGATGGAATTTTCCAGAACGTCTCTCTCGCCCTTCCTGTAAACAAACACGGAGCGGTCGCCGCGCCCACCGCGTGGAGCCTGGTCGGTGGTCCCTGAGGGTTTTTAGGCGTTATCTAAACACTACACCCCTTGCTCGGGGACGCTAAGGGCGGCGTGAAAACCGTGCAAGTGATTTAGGGCGCACCCGGTTGGGCACCACGCTTCTGAACAGTAATACAAAAATAAATGTATTTATTTTTAATCCCAAAATTCAGTTACGTCACAATATATATATCTAATATTACATGCAAATACGTTTAAAAATCTGGCACCAATATATGTGGAAATTTGAATCTAATTTCATTTTAGGCTGAGAATATGAGGAAGAATATTTATTTGAGAAAAATAAACTAGTTTTGACTAAATTTTAAAAACTCATCCTGTAAAGTGAGCATGTGATGTGTGGATTAAGTCAGTCACCCCCCTAAAATGTTCTTTTTTAAATTTTTTTTAAGTCACAAGGACATTTTTTAGTATTTAGTGACTATAGAAAAAACCCTAAAGAAAATTTGCAAAAAGCAGATGTTGAGAAAGTTAAAATGTTCTTGAAATGAAAAATTATTGAATTTGTATTTAAAGGTGACTCCTGGCACATTTAAAGCTGTTATGTCGCTGGATTGGTAGCCGATTAAGGAGATATTCCTTTTAAGTGTGTGGTGAGTGCAATTTTTTCAATAATTTCATTAAACATTAGACATCAATAAATATAAAAATAAACTATGTAATGTGAATCACTAACTTTTACAATTGATAGAAATATGTAGTTATCATATATAATACTTAAGTTTAGTTATAACTTGTATTAAAAGTTATTAAAGTTCCTTATTAACAGGTGCTGGGCCCAAATCTTTGAGATTAGGTGGACAGTGGCTCAGTGAGTCCTCAAAACCTTCTGTATAAAGTCTTAATATTTTTAGTGAAATTCGTTTAAGTAACAACAGATCAACAAGCAACACCAGAGCACCAGCTGATATGGTTCATTGACATGTTGCTACTGCAGCATCTGTATTAGAGCGATAGATATTCAATGCTAATTGTTAAATGGTGTTAAATGGAATTCAATTTGTATTGGGAGGTTTTAGTGCCTGCTGCTCAAGTCATTGATCATTATCACTAAAATGCTGTAAAATGTTTAAAAGAAATAAACAAAAATGACATAAAATTGATCAAAGGTCAGATAGACTAACAATCTGGCCAGATACTTACTGATGTAATCATGTCTGATGCCTTTCATTCAAGTAGACTTTACTTGCAAATTTTGGGTTCAACTGGACCAGAAATCTGACTTTAGTTTCTGAAATCTCACTTTAGCAGTGTTGATAGGCATCCACAGGAACCGTTCATACAGTTATTAAAATTTGTAGACGAAGAAATGGAATGGGTTACTCAAAATATAATCATTTCTTATTGCCTCTAATAAGTGCTATCTAAGTATTAAATATATAGATGAAATATACAGTATTTAAAGAAACTAAAAGGTATCTAGAGTCTATCAAATAGCACAGACTCCTATAGCATTTTCTAGTTGCTGTGTGGAGATAAACTAAAGTCTTCACATTATCTATGTATCATCGTCTAAACACATTTTATTTTCTTTCTTTCAGTTTCAAATGTAGAAATATAGAATATTAACATTTAGAATATTAAGAGAAGAAAACCTTGTTCTAAATGAAATTTAATTGAAAATTTGAAGACGATATTTCAGGAAATAGTGGTCGTATTACTGTAAAGAGATTTGAAAATCTTTTTCAGAGGAATCTCTTAGATTTTTTCAATAAACTTCATTCAGAGTCATTCGTACTTCCACTTATAAATACAATATGTATCAAATAAATGCAATTGTTCCTTATTAACAGTGTAGGAGGTACATAAAAATTACATCTATGTATTTAAAACCGAAGAAGTACAAAATAGATTTAACACAATCTAATAAACACTACAATTAGTACTATTTGTTGAAAATATAAACAAAATTGGAGCAATTTTGAAAATAGCGTTTGAGTGTTCTAGTAAGAATTTGTGCTCATTTTAACCAAAAAACTGTTGAGATTTTCAAATTTTATTTAACATTATTTAGAGCAAATGTATACATCAAATACAATAAATGGACAAATTGTCTAATGCGATGAGCTTCGTGAGACAAGACAGAAACATTTTTGTTTTATTGAAATGTATACACCATATTGCGAGAAACAGTAAATTTTCAAAAACAATGCAAGATCTTAATGAAAGATACCGGACAAATTTCATTTGAAGGAAAATTTTACAATTTTCAGTTGTGGGAAGACCAGAAAAATTCCAAACTTTGCAATTTCAAAATCCTGTTAACAATGAAATAGAACCTATACCCACACTTTTATAAGTGTATTTTGCGCTGTTGTTACAATGGATTTAAAAGAAAGATTGAGCAAACCTTTTGAAAATTTTGAGAATGTCCGTGAGCAGTCTAAAACTGAGTTTTAAAGAATGGTTTCAATTTCAAGCTTCAACTACAGATGAATGAACAGATATTTCTTCAATTTGAAAAAATCCTACGCATAGTTAAGCGTAATCGTGTTCTGGTGGATGAATATGGAGGGCGTTCCTTTCAATTGGGTTTTCGGCGTGGGATACACAATACAGTTCTAGCTACATCATTAGAGGACTTTTCTCTTTATTAATCAACTACATTTATCCACTTTTAGTATAGGATCCGAAATGAATTTTCTGCCGAAAATCCGCCGTTTTGCAGACATTACATACTTCTACCATTTAGTATGTTACTCTGTATATACGTGGTATGCAGAAAGTAAGTTATATTTCGACTAATCTGTCTCCTATTTATAGTATTCAACATGCTCTAATATTCTTCACCACAGCAAATATAAACCAACTCAGTTAATCCATACTGATTAAGTGTATCATTTTTCGTCTACGTTTCTGCATCCACGAGTGCTAAAACTTGAAAATAAATAGTTTATGTACACTTTCTTATATTAACACATACTATAAAAAATTCATTTGGCTAACCTAAGATAAACAAAGCAAAAATGGCAATCAAATAAAAGCATATCTATTGTTAAACTGTCTGTATCATACATGGTGACTGGGTTATTTTCGACGTGATAAATATCCTCCACACAATTTTTGCGTAATTAGCAACATTATGGACAATGAACTGAAATTACATAGAATATTCCTTAAAAGTGCTAGCAGTACGTTTTTTCGAATTTTGATTCCTTAAAAACTAATAGTAATAGTCTAGTTTTTTGATATTACAATTGTTTGATGATAGAGCACAAATAACGTTCGTAAACTAATTTAACACGTTCATTGAGCAAAATAACTACTTTACCGTATGGGAGATTAAAGCCCTGATGAGTCTAACGAAAACAGTACGTCTTAATCCATTTATCAGTACTCTATGCTAACTAATGAAGCTAAATAATAATGTTTTCTCTTCAAAATATTTGATAGTTCGATGAAGTCGTCGAATGATGACATTAAGCGACAATGTTGCGTAACATTCATTTCTCACTTCCTAGGCAATATTCTGCGTCGTTTATTTTCTGACTCCCAATTTACAATTAGAAGCGCCATCAATTCTGATAATTCGAAACATTTTCTTGAGAAATTTCAATAAAATGTTTAATAGTCTCTAATTTTCGCTTAATTTAATTGTTAAATTACTTAATTATTATAAGTTCATTCACAATCAACTTTGTGGTACGATTACATGAATTCGACGGATAGGTAAGGCTGTATTAGTATTTTTGATATTACAGTTAAATGAAAATAGTTCACGCATTGGTAGTGATGCAGGCATTAATAAATATAACCGTATAAAACCTGCTTTTATGTGTTTATATTGTAAGGACTGCAGATTTAGTAAACATGCAGTTTTTCTCACGGCCGATGACATTTGTCGCTTTTGGGAAAGTGGCCTTCGCGACCCTTCCTATTCTCATAAAATTGCCGGCGCCACCAGAGACAAATCTTCTCTAAATGCGACAAAGCAACGGTTGCTAAGAAATCTCATTGTTAGTTCAAAATCACATGTCGAAAGTGTTATTTATACTCAATATACTATCAAAACATTTACATTATATTACATCAATTACATCTATTTATGATTATCTAACATGAAAAAATATGGTTCCATTTAAACAATCAAGATAATTAATTTTCTCAATTAAAAATATTTCAATTATCTCTACCAACATTAACCTCATGACCGCATTGTGCAAAAGCTGCATATAGATATGAGGACAATTTAAAAGTTATGGGTATTATGTTGGTGAGACTCTAATATAATTCTATTTCTCAATTTTTATTGCAATTTTCTATTTTCAATAAATAATGCTTTTACAACAGTTTTAATGTTTTATTTAATCAAAACTCAGAAACATTGATATGCACATGAATTCAGTTTACCCACCTCAGGAATGTTTCCATAGCTCAATTCTTTCGTTGCCCTTTCTTGACAGTTAGATGTGCTTTACAGACATAAATAGAACACGAATGCCCAGTAAAGACAAGGCAACAGCCCTTGATAGATTTGATAGATTCTCTTTAGGATATTATTTAGTTGATACTCTAACTGTATAGTCGCAACATTTAATCACATTTTAGTCATCAATATTCCTTAAGTTCTTAGTTTTTCTGAAACATGCTATCGTCACACTCTTAATGCAGGTATTCTTTGTCTGATCAATAAGATGTGACTTGAACCGCAGTGCGATATAATCTCAGCAAATTAAGAATCATTATCGATTAAACCCCATTTCTAAAATACATTAACAAGTATATGAAACGAAACTGATTCGACTACCGTCAAATATTAGACAAAATGATTAAACTATAATTCAATATGACGCACTATTTGGGCAATCTATCAATGTATAATAACTCCTATAAGTCCATGAAAGGTTCCAATTCTAAAAGTTTTATCACATGAAACGAACTTGTGATTGCAGAGAGTTGTACAAATATCCACTGCACTATTATCTTCCAAGAATCACAGCCCTCCGACACAAAAGTTGGACAGATTAACATCTCATGAACGAGAATGAAGTTGTTTGGGAACTTTATGTGGTCTCACAGTCTGGTATCTACTAATGTTTGAAAGTAGAGTGTGACTGTATAGTTGAGATGACCTGTGGAACTAACGTGTTTCAGGAACTATAGACAGAACATTTCAAGAGTTCAATCCAATAACGACGGCTCGAGCAATGACCTCTGAGGTAATTTCAAAACATAGCGCGTGAGGATGTGTGCCGCGCTGATGAAATGGAAACAATTGGTGTGTAAGGAAGTATATGGTTGGAATATATGCATTAAAACATTTTCATGTAGTGCTCTCATTCAAAAAATTAACTGAGCTCATACTGAATTTCCCTTACCAGACATTAAATTTCTATCATTATATATAATTATATAAAATCAATTATTACAGAACGATCCATCAGATTGATGGTGTACTAAATGTTGTAAGTATACAAATGTATGTATAATAAGATGATTACAATCTTCCTAAAACATATACTATTTATTCGCATATCTTATTTCTATATTTACAAATGTGGCATTACAGTATAATTCGTCATTCGTTTATTATATTAGTTAAATTATTTTCTAATATAATGCGACAAGAACATTATTCCACAAAGGGAGTAACAAGCATTCTCAGGAGGAAGTGTTATTGGTGCTGCCATTCTGCAGATGACCTCTCATGCCTTTTAAGGCAAAGGAGAATGGGAAAATCTTCCGGATGATACTTATTTTCGAAAGGCAATGACAGTGCCTTGCCAAGTTGAAGTTGCCAAGCCAGTGTCAAATACATGATTACTCTGGAATTGTGCTCGTGAGACGTATAAATTCCTCTATTGATAAATTCCTCTATTTATTCACAGGTAAAAATGAATGGTTCTATTCCAGTCACATGTGATTCGTTCACCAAAATTAAAATAATACACAGAATATATCTGCCTAAAACTTGACTCGTGGAACAAATGAAAATGATCTATCGTACCGCTCTATCCAAAGCATTTTGCCAAAATAATTTTGTTGATAATAGATTTCTCGTTAGCAATTATACTGTATACACTTTGTACAGTGAATAACATACATTTTATTGAACTGCAATTAGGTATGACCAGTGGCAGTTAATTGCAATAATTACAATGTATAGCATTAATAATAATATTAATGTGTAAACGATATTAACAATATGGGAGTACAGTACAAATGAACATGCAATAATCATACTATCACTGTGTACATGCATCCAACCACAAGGAAATCTTCGATTGCAGGACAACAGTTGATCTCAGCGTTTTGAAATTGCCAGAATTTGTGATAACACAGACAGATCAAAATAGCCAAACCTGTTTCAAAATACATGAAGAATATAGAATTAAATTTCAAGTAAAAAGCTCAAGAGCAACACTTTCTACCGATTTGTGTAGTCACAAATCGTTAATACTATAACGAAATATTGCGTCATCCCCCCAGCGCCACTTGAGGTCCTATTTGTCTGGTTACGTCATCTGCCAGCGACCTGAGCTGCCATGACGCAGTTTACATCACCTGCCAATGGATCCTCCAGAACAGTCATGGTTGTCGGAAGTTTCTGGATTGTCTGGCAAGTATAAATACGCGACAATGGCGACAGGTGTCTTAGTCCAGTGAGCTGACTGCCAAGTGTGCATCAGTGGATAGCTATTACCCAGTGAAGTGCTCCGATGCGTAGACGTTATCAGTGCATCGTATAATTGTGACGTGAACTATGACACCAGTGCATCAGACTGTAGTCAGTGCGTGAACTGTTGGCCAGTACTTAGGACTGTACGGTGTGCAAGAGTGAGTAGCAAATGGAAATCGAAGTGCAAACAAATACAAATCAAAGTGTAGATAAATAAGCAAGTGGTGTGATAAACGCTGAAGAGGAAATTAATTAGTAAATAAATAATCAGTGTTTTGTGTGGTGTATTTAGAAACAAAATAAACGTTTTTAAGTGAAAATAATACAGAGACACAGTCACCTAAAGCATATGCCAATTGGTGTCAGGTGTAGGGTATAACGATGAGTGGGTCAAACATTAATCAGATAAGTTTCTGAAAGTTTACAGGATCAAGTGGCCGAGTGAAGAGGATTAGAAGAGAGAATTAGAGCGCCACTGGAACGAAAGCAATAACCACAAGAACGTCTTGCAAACGTGATGAAATATGGCGAGGATCAGAGACTTTTCTCTTCGAGACAACAGGAACTTTTCGGACCTGTCAGAGTTTAAAGGAGGGTGATGGAAATTCCAAATTTAGAAGCAAAGTGTAGAAAATTCCAGATTTTAGAAAGACTGACTAGAAACTCCAAGCTGAAGAATTGATCAAATTCAGGATTTTGGAGAAAAGTTGGAACAGAAGATAACATAGAATAATAAATTGATTCGAAATGGAAAATTGAGAAGATAGATAGAAAATATTGAAGAATGAGAAAGTTACTAAATCTATTTAGAAGAAAGCTGAAGTTTCTCCTCATGAAAAATGAATATAAACGTAATGCAGGAACCACTAGAAGCGCTTGCAGTAGCCACCATGCAGAGCCACTGGAAAAACACAGTAAAACCACCTACCTTTGATGGCATACTTCATGGATAATTGTTGAAGCAATTCAAGGCTGCTACGACAGTGAAATAGCGTTCATGGGTGTGCCAGCCCTGATTTGGCTTTGCATTGGTAACGCCATCGATATTCTAGAACAGAAATACCGACAGTGAACAATTAACTGGTGGTATCAGAAGACCGACGGTACAGGCAAGCGCACTGGAGACGTGTTTTGCTAAAGGGGTCGTTGGAAATACGATCTTCCGGGCGATGATTCTCGTCTGGCGCGCCTTTCGGACCTGATGCCTCAGAGGTTCCTGCAACGCAGCCGTCAGTGCTTTATTACGACCTTCATGATGCAGAGCAGCAAGCATTGAGACGTGAACCAGTGCCAGCTGACATTCGTCAGCACTAGACTTCAGGTTGCAGGCATCGAAACGACCAATAGTACGGGGTACAAACAGCGTCAGTGCCATGATATTTGCGGTATTGGAGTTGGTGGACGCGCATTCCCCAACCCCCTAGTGGCAAGGCGACAACCTCGATCTTTGGAATTAGCAAATTGGCGTGAAAGTGTTCTTGACCGTCCACTGAAGCAGCAGGAGGCAGTCGCGGTAAACCTAGCAGCCAGCATTCGTAGGTTGATGGAAGGGCATCGTCATTACATCGAACAAAAATTCCCTGCCGAAATACAATCAGTCCATTCTGACAGTGGCATTAACTCAGTGTTTATAAATGAAGGCCAGCAAATCTTACTTTGGATACTAGGTGCAACCAGACATGCCAATTCAGTTTTGCCGATCATCTCTCATCTGCCGTCCAAGTGAACTAGGCAAGCCACAGTAAACAATGATATTGTGGAGGGATGGATACCCCTCTATACTATGGAACTGTTGCTGATATCATCTGCTGTTACTTATTATAGGAAAACAATTTTGAATGGATATTACTGACATGATTGGGTAATCAGCTGGATTTGTACAGTGTGCTGAGACTCAGCAGTGGAAGTGTTCCATTCACGTAACAACATGTGTAGATATGTTGAGTGTGACATGACTGACTGAACGTGGATGTTGTAGTGACCCACAGGCGACGTTGTGGAAGATTACTATTCGGAATCTAAGTCGGCAGGAACATTGTGAGGAATTCTAGTAGCCAAAGAACTGTCTGATGAATAGAACATTGTGAGAATATAGACATTAATCATATCTATTAGAACGGAAAGGAACAGTGATTGTGGTTTGTTCTGGTATCCTCAGTTTGCAGATGCTAGACGTGCAGACCACACCTGAGAATTCTGAACGACTGCAGATGTCTACAGTTACAGGGCGTGTAGAAACATGGGAAGGTATGGTGAAGACCTAATGTACTCTGTGTATGCTGAATACAGTGACAGTGTGAAAAGGAAGACTGATGTGTTCCGATACAGAATGATTTGAGCACCAGTTCATGACTACTGAAGATTACCTCTGTCAAGAAGAAGCAGATGGGATTGCTGAGATGAAGAAGGATGGCAATCAGACCCTTCAGTAATCCAATGAAGCACCACGTCGTGTGGTAAAGAAGGCAGTCAATCAGTGTGGTTCGAACTCCAACAATGTAACGAAGAAGGATAGCTATCTATTCTTTATTGACGACATGTTGGACACACTCTCAGATAAGATCTTTATAACACTTGACCCTGAAAAGCGGATGCTGCAGTAGGTGGTGCAAATGGAGAATTCTGTTACTATGGATCAGAGTTGTGGCAGTTTACAATAATGCACTTTCAGGACTGTGTAATGCTCCAGCTTCCATTGAGTGTTGAAACAATGCTTAGAGGTCATGTTGGGAGACATACATACCTCGACGTGATATATTGGAAAATCTTGAAGACCATCAATAACCTAAACAGTGTTCAAAGAGGTTGGAAGAATGTTGAAATATTGGCCCCATTTATTTAGGCAGGTGGGTACCTTGAATATGTATTATCTGCGAGGTAGAACCAGTCGGAGAGATTCGTAATAAGAATAATAGTTCCAGGATATTTATAGTGAAGTTCTAGTTGTGTAGCTAATATATGCTATGTTTTAGGATTGCCAACATGTGACCACTGACTCAGCTGACAGAAAGCCATTTATTTATTGGGATCAGACTATATGCTCAAAGCAAACCACACTAGGTGCCTATGTTGACTATCCTACCTCAGGAATTATGCTCTTGAAATACTGGCGCAAGTACAGTGTTGGGAGGGTATTATCTGGGTAAGACGGACGAGAGAAGTCGTAGTTCATAGTAAGTGCTATAAAGCCAGAACGCAACTTTTGGCCAGAAAGTGCACCTGTGTCAATCCGTTGAACACTTTTACAAATATCTCTGGTAAAAATTCTTTGAGGAACAGGATCATGCTGTTTAAGTATTGCTGAACTTCAAGAATCGGAAGGTCAAGTCCTTGGATGGATTGAAAGATTACAGAATTCATTTAGAATGGGAACATCAGTAGTAGTCACGGAATGCCCGATACTCTCTCCAGAGGAATGATACCCTGAAACACAGCGTGTTGTCATGCGGAAGAGAGATGTCCTACCTTAGGTCACTGTCAAAGCAATGACCAGCCCCTTAGAACTGAAGATCAGAAGAGGACACGGAATTGAAACATGTTTGGAAATGGAAAATAGCCCAGGACGGAATGATTGTGAAATAGCTCCTGTTCTTCAGCAGTAAAATCCTTATTGGGCGCAGTGGGATTCGATTGCAGAGGAAGGTGTTCTGAAACAGAGTTCTAGGCGAACTAATGCCAGAAGGACGCAGATGTGACACCGAGTAGGGTCCTGAAATGTGGAAGGTGCATGGTGGAACTGGGAGGACACACCTCAGTATAACAAAACCTTAGAGAAAGTGCATGAACAGTTTTACTGGAGTTAATTGCAAGCAGGATGTAGAATGTATGAATTACAAGTGCTCAGTTGTGCACTGCCAACCAATGAGCCACATAAAGAAGGCAGATGGTGGTAGTTGGGAGTCACTCGAACGAATTGCCATTGACTTGGCTGGCCCATTTCCAATGTCAAATGATGATAAATACGTACTCGTGGCCTGGATTATTTGTACCGTGGAGTTGACATGTCCTACTACAGCCAAGTACTGCTATCTCAGTACTAGTTAAGGAATACGTTGAGCCAGTTTGGTGTATATGATTACATTAGATCAAGGACGGAACTGAATCACCAGTGTTCAAAGGGTGTGTAGAACTTCTTGAATGAAAAACAAGACGACAGCCCCTACATCCGCAGTCAGACGGAATGAGGAACATGGACAGAACAATGAATGTTGTGAGTCATAAGATCCTGCTTGCAATGGGACCAATACAACATGCTGTTCCTTCTATCATCTATTCATGAGACAACTGGGCAAACGCCTGCTAATATCCTCTTCATTAGGAACTACGTCTGTATGATCTACGGTTGGTTGTAAAACTAATGGAAGAAATAGCCGTGAGACATAAATGACTAAGACGAATGGACGTAATTCACAACAGGTGCTGCATGAAAAGTCCAAATCGCAAGTGACAGGATGAAGACCAGTATGACATCAAACTGAAGGAGGAGGTTATCAACCTAGAATCCTTATCTAGCTGTTTAACTAACGTCCTGCCAGTTTGTCCAAATTACAGACAATGGGAAGGACGTGGTCGTGAGAGGATCAAATATTATCTACCAGATTAAAAGTGCCAGATGGAAGCCGAGTCGTTCATTCAGATCAATGGCTTGTAGAAGTAATGAAAATGATGAAGAAAGACCACGAGTTTGTAGACTGGACATGAAATTACGACGATTTATGTCTCGAAACAATGAAAAGCATCAAGCGCGTTATGTGGTAACAATGGAGATTGTAGGATCTGTTGCACTACCCCAGAGATATGCATTGTACATTATGTCCTTAGGATTTAGATGTGACCAGAGGTGTTGCTGACAGAAAATGCGAAGGATAGAAGAATTAAGACCAACAGCCAGATATTAGAATTTCATCTCTGCGACATCCAGTCACTATGTTTACCTTGTCACAAAAATGAAATCCTTATCACAAATCTGCAAATCTTTAGGAAACTCTAGTTAGATTACGCCAACAAGTACTGAGATAACGTCAGAAGATTGCCATGTAAAACTGGGATGTGGTTTTGATCGTTTGATTGGAGCCGTGAAGCATGTTGGAAGTACTGACCGGTAGGAGTTGCGTATCTTAGTCTGCGGCTGCACCACGGGATACCTCGTATCGAAGACAATTGACTGCCACTTCTTTATTAGCCTCCAACTGCACTGAAACCAGCTGCAAGTATCAGCGGTTTCTGCGACGCTCAGACGGATCCGCAACTATGGAGAAGGTGTAACAGATATTGCGTCCCTGGCATACTTCAGGTCCTGTTGTCTCGGTTGTCATCTGCCGGCGACCACGGGCTGCCGCAGGCGCAGTTATCACCTGACGGATCACTCCAGAACAGTCGCGGTGTCAGAGTTTCGTTCTTATTGAATATAAATACGCGACGGCCGGCGACCATGAGTCGATCTTGATCCGCAGTGGAAGCTGAACTGAAGTGTTGTACATCGCAGTAGATGCTGTGCGAGTAAGTGTGCTCAGTGAGTGACCGTTGTCAGTGCATCGATATATAGTCGATGACGTGAACTGTGACCAGTGCATCGAACTGTAATCAGTGCAGTGAACTGTAGCCAGTGCCCAGGACTGTACGAGTGTGCAGAGGTATGATGTAAATAAATCAAGAGAAATTATAGTGTAATAAATCAAGAAAGTATAGGTATAAATAAACAAAGTAGCGTATAATTATAAATAACTGAGAAAGTGTAGTGTAAATAAATAGTAAAGTGTTTTCCAGTGATTGTGTTAGAGAAGTAATCAAACGTTTTTAGTTGAAAATAGCCAGAGACTTTTATTCACCACCTAAAACTGTAATACAATTTATTAACAGAAGCAGAACACTGCAAAACTATTTAATTTTATACTTATTTAAATCAAATAATTGGGCGTTGGAAACAAGTGAGGGTTGGCATCGAACGAAGTCCTATAACAGTACGTATCACGAAAACGAAGGCGTGCTCCGGTTGGATTGCAGATTGCATCTTAATAAAGGTGAAATGAGAGAATAAAAAGGTACAAGGTATAGTGCAACAATTTCCAATTTTTGCAATTCTAATGGAAGGACTCAGTGTCCCAGGGCCAAACCAGTCTAATTTGCAACAATTAATTATAAACAATTTGAAATAGCACGCTATTGCTGCCAGGGTAATCTAGGTGTCCTAAGTTTATTGACAAAATAACAATTTGACATGAGATGCATTAGTACTTAATATCTAGTTTAATTATTACTTTATGTTAATGTACAGTTGGTCTTTGAATTTCTTTCTTTTATTAAATATTTCCCTAGCAGTCTAACGATTCGAAAGTAAACAGTATTTTTGCATTTTTGCTAATGCATAATATACATATGAACAATTAAAATATACAATTATAATCATTTTTCTTATCAAAATTCTATTAGTAAACCTTTAGTCATTTGTCAAGTTCATAAATTGTGTTTGGACAAGAATATTGGAAATTTAAATGTATAGAACGTAATCGTTCTAAAATTAGTGTTATTTGTAAAATGTATCAAATGTAATTTCTTTCAAAATTGTGTTAACAGTGGTTAAGTGCTATGTATTCATATACATTCAATGAATTTTCAGCCATTCCATACAAGTGTTTTCTTTATTATTTTATTTGGAAATACTTACATCTGAACTAAGCTCCATACATTTTGTAGGTCAATAATTTTGTTAGGGCCTCCCCCAGCATCGAGATTGGCTACGATGGTTTTGTGAGGCTCCGCCTGCGTTTCGTCATGACAGGCTGTCAAGCCGTGCAAAGAAACTGAACTTGTACGACGTACGATCAATTTATGTTTCAGTACTGTACATTTACGTATATGAACATTTACTATCAAGCAAATTTAATTCATGTTCACGTATTTAAAAACTTGTATTTGACATTATTACGCCTTTATTAAGAGGAAATGTAAACAATACACATTTTACGCATTATGAAATGTAATCGCATTTTTCTATATGAGCAGGTACGTAAACATGATTTCGTTAACCAATTAAATCGCCGTATATCCCAAATGATTATCATTGCAAAATTGCTATTGTTAATATTCTTTAGACTATTTGTATAATTGATTGTATATATTATACATTTTATATTATATTATATATTACAATATATTTAAAACTTAAAGTCGTACTCTAAAACGAAAATATATTAAAATGATTATGTTCAATTATCATAGTTTTATATTTGCTACTTTCTAAGTGGTAACAAATTTGAAACCCTTGTGAATAGTTAACATCGTAGGTACCTGTCAGCTTGCTAACGTTGTGAGTTCAATCAGAGATGATTTTTCTTCTGGCGTAATTCAGTAGTAATATATCATTTTATGAGTAATATTAATGCAAAGACACAGAGTCTAAAAGGAGCCGGTTTTGTCGTCCATCAGTACGACGACCAGAAACCTCCGTTCTGTACTATCCCAGCCGAGGCGCTAGTGTCTATTTTTAAACAAACTCTATATTTTGAAAGTGAAAGTTAACTTTCAAATCTGAAATTAATGAATCTTGCTGGTTAGCTCTTTCCCAATTCATGTAATAGTATATGTACGGATCAGTGACAAATTGAGAAGAAAGTATATTTGTTATGGTACGCTATTCGTTATTTACATTATAAGCATTATTATTTCTTTAAGAAGCAATCAATCAACTATTGCAAGTATTAAATCTTATTAGCATTTATCATTCAATTTTAGGTTACAAGTTTTAATGAATAACAGTACAAATTTGACCAACCCAATTCTCTTAGTTTATGTTAGTGGTTTCAAAACTAACATAGTTACCTTAATACTACGTGTTCTGGAATACGTGTTCAAACGAGTTACAGTTCAGTCTTATCGTAATGGAGTCTCCTTGAAGATATGGGAAGAACTAAGTAAACACTTGCCCAGGATAGAAGCTACTTCATAAGCCTACACAATGAGCATTTCAGATCGATATTTCTAACTAGAATCCAACTATAGAATACTATCATATGATGATTCACCATTCTTATCAAGAATGTGATTTACTAGTAACCTAGATATAGTATGTCAGAACAATAAATTTCAAGACAAATTAATTTAATGGCCCCTCCTTCAGTGCTATGAGTGTGCTGCTGTAAGGTGGCCTGCCTCATCGGTGTGTGCTCCATGCGATTAAACGCGTAGTAGACAGAGGGTGTATGAATCAAATTCTGCCAAATAGAGTTTTACCTGATGACTGAACACATTATCACTGTCCACAGAGACATTCAAGTGCTAGGAGAAACAAACTTTGTTTTTGTAAATGCTAATGTGATTATATTAAGATTGTACTGGTATCATATTCAAAGCAATGTGACGAAACGAAATTTGGAAGAGATAGCTAAAATATTAACAGTGTCTCAATTGCAATATCATTATCATATTTTTGTGTAAGCGTTAGAAATAATATGAAAAAGTCTGTACCAAGGTGTATAATCACTAGTAATTTACCTATTTAACAATTCTAGAGATAATCAGAACCCTTACAAGTCTCTGGGTTTAATATAAAATTTTGTAATAAAGGTCATTTCTTCGTTCTTTTAACAATTGAGAAAGGAATATGTCTTTTTTACACGTTTAACAAAGTTCCTTAGAGGCTATTACGAACTCATTAAAATTACCATTTTGTGATAAATGCTAACAGAACGCATCCCCTAATTCTTTGTAACAATTGATAATTGTATTTCTTTTATGGTCTTCTTAAAATGTTTAATGTAAGTCTTCGATAGGTGGAGCAACATATCAAAATGTATTAACTCCAAAACATAAAGTACGATTTGACGTGGTCATGTGAAAGAAATCAATATTTTTTTATTATTATCTCCATTTTTAAGTAAACAATGTTTTGATACGGAATATCTTTAGTGCGGGGTAGACTGAGACTAAGTGTTGAGCATTCATTCAGTCCCAATTTTCACAAAGAAAATAAGTAATTTTAATAAAGTTATCTCCAATGATTATTCGCCATGTTTGTGTAGGTGATCTAATGCACAAGTCATTTAGTCACAATATAGGAAAAAACAAGGAGGTGCGAATTTGGGATCTCAAAATTTCCGGGATAAAGTCGGTCTTTGAAATCTAAATTTTTAACTTACGTCTTAAATGTTACTCTCAGAGAAAATGGAGAAATTACTGAAAAAATTATTTCGTATTCATAGATACATTAAGGCTTGCAGATTAGTGAAAGATCTGTAACTCTCTCTGTAGCTGAAATCGCCTAACATCGGGTTTTAGATCGGAGGTACGGAGGATCGAGTTCTGCGCGATGCCTTTTCTTCTTCTGTTCCGCGTTCTGTTTTAACTAAGTCTGAGATTTAAAAGATAAGAATTTTTAGCGGAAAATACTTGTATTTATTTGTTGCTTATAAGATCTGTGCTAAACGTTTATACTATATAATGTGTAATTAGTTTTATCCCGCTTTATTACAAATACTTATACAAATGTGTATTTATTTATATTCAGTTAATAAGAATTTAACCTAACCTCGCTTGCAATTAAGATAGTGAACGTTTTGACATACATTTTGCATTCACTTCCAGAAAAAGTTTGTCACCACTATGTCACTGTTTATGGGAAAAGAAATATGAGGAAATGTGTATTCCGTTCGTTAGTGATATCCATATTGTGACCTGATAACCGTATTAATTGAGTCCTAAAGATGTAATTCCCTTCAGGCAGGAATTAAACCCACATCGTTCGATTTACGACCAGTTGTTCTGACCACTGAGTTTCCGAGGAAATGCGTTTTACAGTTGGGTTTTTGGACTCCTGTATTCCCCACGCATTTGATATTTGTCACCACTGGCATCATTTACGTAAGTCAAATATAAGGGAAGGTTTGAACCTTTAAGTAATTGATATTAAAGTTGTGACCTTTACACAACATTGTGACCAGATTGGGACAAATTACTCGTTTTTACTTGATTAGATAAATACATTCATATTTTGAAATATGAATCTTTTATGTAAAAAATAAACTCACCTTGAAATAACAGTCAGTAATGCAGAAAATTCTCAGTACTGTTTTTTTGTATCTCACTTTTTGGAACTGCTGTAATAACTTTAGATGGATTTTGAACTATGATAATTCGACATCTCAGCACAAAACAAAACTTGTACTCCTCGTTTTTACTTTCTCGTATACGCACAAATATACGGAGTAATAAACGTAGTATAGAGAAAGTTATGTAATACTGCGGAAAATCGATTTTGCGATTTCAACGGTAATACACGTTTTGCAGTCGAAAAAGTGGTTTTATCCAAACCGTCCGTCCGTTCGTCTGTGATCACTACTAGCGCCTAAACTACAC
Source organism: Teleogryllus oceanicus (assembly GCA_964035755.1). Classification (NCBI taxonomy): domain Eukaryota; kingdom Metazoa; phylum Arthropoda; class Insecta; order Orthoptera; family Gryllidae; genus Teleogryllus; species Teleogryllus oceanicus. The sequence goes on from CAXIVR010000004.1 coordinate 66,446,320, forward strand.
GTACGATCCTTTCCAAATTGAAGAAACCCCTGTTTTTCTGGCTGTAGTTGAAGCTTGGAAATTTTGAAAAATCTTTGAAATTTAGGGATACTTTACATGAAGTCTTTCGGACATTTTCAAAATTTTCTCAAAAACGGCTCCTAATTTTCTTTTAAGAATAGAGTAAAATAGACTTAGAAAGATGACACAGTTCCAATTTTCACTGTTAACTCTGAATTTTCGAAAATTGCAAAAGTTTTATCTTTTTGGGGCGTCTTCCTACAACTACAAAATTGAAAACAGAGATTTTTCTTTCAAATGAAATTTGTTGTCTATAATTCGTTCTTGCGTAACAGTCATGGAGGCTTTTTTTAAATGTTAGCAATTTTCGTGCAAAAGTGCGAGCAATATTTACAATTTTAAAGAATGGTTTGAAATGCAAAACTGCAATGAAACCGTTTTTCTTTTCTTACTATTAAAACGTTTCGAAACCGATTTTGCGAAATCGTACTTTTTACTGTTTCTTTCGTTGTAAACAACATTCGTGTCTTCAGCCAGCAAAACTCAACAAATATCACTCGTCAACACATGGTAATATGTAAAACATTGTATAAGTGACTACGGGGAGTGTCGTCACTCATGTAACTACAGTTAAGGTGCTACGGTGCTTGCTTGAAGAACTGGATGACTCCAGTTCAGGTCCTGGCGTTTTCATGCAATTTTTATTTTGACAATGTGGAGATTTTAATTAATACTTTCCTTTTCAATAATTTAAGGTATGCATTTGCGGTTGTCGTTTGAGAGTTTACAAAAACTAATGAAGTGGTAATAGTGTAACATTTATTTATTCATATTACCAATAACACGAGAAACTAAGAGCTTATTTTTATTTACATGTGAGAAGATGAACAAAAGATAATAACTGCGTAATGATAGGTGATTTTTCTTGAAGTCAATAAATGTTTCTTAGATTCTAGTAATTACTTGCAGCAAATGAATTCTGAATGTCGGACCGTGTCGAAACTTGTCTTTTAGCCCAACGTTATCACGTCTAATAATCTTACCTTGGACAGAGGGAAAGATAAGGGTTGAGCGTCAGGCTAGAACCGAAGCGCCTGCTAGCAAAAATTACATAGTACTGAACTGAAACATTCTTAAGTCGAATTAACTATTTTATAGTGCGTAGATTTCTTTGCTTTCTTATGTTTCGTAGAGGTGATTTATTTAATATTTTAAATTGCAGAAGTGCGGAAAAGCAATGAGTTTGAAGACAAAATTCGTAAGATTCTTAATTGAGTAAGTTCACGGAAATATTGTGTGTTTGGTAGCGCAATCGCTTACGTGCGTGGCTTTACAATAGAAGAACGCGTGTTCATATCCGATATATCAGCGTTTTTTTACTTGACGAGAAATGAAAATCAATTCCTAATAATGATGTTGAGAATTTTCTAAACATTCCTTTTCTTTACAAGAAGATACCATTACAAAACTGCGGAAATAATCTGACGCCCTTTCGATTACTGGTCGTTTACCAGATCATTCACTATTTTCCCCTTCATAGGCCGTTTTTGGTTTTTCATTAGTACGTTCGTTTTCTTCCCAATCCCTAATACGAGTATTACGTCCTTTGTAATTAATGTTATTTATTTGTATCTCTCTGCTCTTTGTCAAGTTCTCTAGCTGAAATGTTTTCTTTCTGTAAAAATTAAGAAATGCTTACATTTCACTACTACAAAATATTAAGAAATAGAGTGCTACAGAATGGGACAGACTTTCTCAGCAAATGTTTATAATTTCCTTTGTGTGGACTGTTTTTAAGGTTTTGCTCTGTTCTCTTGCCAGCTGACATCTATCGCCGCACAAAACACATTTTTTGACATTTTCTCAACTTTTCGTTTCCAAATAACTCTTTTTCACAGGAATCAATTGAGTTTTCGAAAAACTTCCGCTATAAACATTTGAATCATTTCTATTCACAAGTTAAATAATGTATACAATTCTATTCATATGCGCATATTAACGGCATGAGAGATATTTCAAAATTTTTGTGAATTTTTAAAAAACAAAAGAATATGACAAAATGAACTTTACGTCATATTAAACAGTGCAATTAGCACTATCCATTGGAAATGTTTAAAGAAAAAATTTGGAGCCGTTTTTGAGAAAATCTTGTTTATGTAAATTTTTAAAATAGCAAATATTGCACGCTATATTGTGCGAAATCAACTAAAATTTTTAAAAAATTGCATGACCTTATTTAAATATCTAATTGTGAGCAACAAATTTCATTTGAAGCAAAAATCTCTCTTTAATTTGTAGTTGTAGTGAGACCCCGCATAATATTTAAATTTTCGCAATTTTAAAAAATTCGGAGTTAACCGTGAAAATTGGACACATTCTATCTTTATAAGTGTATTTTCTCTATTCTTAGAAGAAATTTAAAGAAAAAATTTTGAGCCGTTTTTGAAAAAAAAATTGAAAATGTCCGGAAGGCTTCAAATAGAGTCCCCCCAAAAATTAATGAATGTTTTTCAAAATCGCATAGCTTCAGCTCAGGCAAAAACGACAGGGGTTTCTTTAATTTGAAAAAAAAATCGTATGCATGGTTTAGATGCTAGAGTTGTACCAGACGTACAGACGGACGTTTTGCTTCCAATTGTTTTTTCAATCAAGGATCCACAAAACTGGAATTCTGGCTTCCCCGCGAGTTAGAGGATTTCTTTCTTTTAATTTAGCAATTGGTTTGATTTAGTTTTTCGTCACCAGACCACCACCATGATTTTTTTTCCGCCGAAAATGCGCCGTTGTTTCGCGCAGCATTACATAACATTCTCTATACTACGTATATTACTCCATATATACGTAAGTATACCAGAAAGTAATATGTAAAGTGTTTGTTAACATGCGTTCAGATAAATTTTAAGGAATGAGTTAGTGATGAAGTTGAAAATAATTTTGTTTTAAACCATGTATTTATATAATAAATATTCGATTATTAGTTGAAGTAAATATGTTTATCTTGCCCATTTGCTAACATTCTCAAAGGCTACATTGTTGTGAATGATATTGATTAATAAACAAGCCTATTATTAAATATTCTTCTCAACCATTCATTCAAGAGTAAGCTACAACTATTTTACAAAACTATCCAAACCGCGGATCCAAAAGAAAAGACTCAGGGTCAGCCTCTCTTCATCCTAGAAAATATTCATTTCTCTCTCATAATGAACTCGTGGTAAACTAGTAATGAAGATGAAGATGAAAATCATTTATTTATATTATATTATTTAATCAGAAAGTTCTTTAACCCTTAACTTGACGTTGAAATATTTGTTACATTATTTTAGGAGTCACCCAATAAGTCATGCAAGACTAGTAAAACAAAATGTTGAAAGGTTTGTTTAGTGCATAATCCAAATAACTAAAAAATGTTGGTGGATATCGTTTAGCACTTGCAGAACGGCTGCAAAACCTTTTGAATTCATACATAAGCGATTTCCCGCTTTTGGAGTCAGCGTATCACTTGAAAAAGAGGTAGAAAAATAATATTTTTTTTCTGTATTTTTTTTTCTGTCCAGAATATAATAAAACAAAAAATGGAGACTGAAAATAAATAATGAAAAGTCAAGACACATGATTGTAGGGAAATCTCGATATGATCTAGAACAGAAATAGGTATGTTTCGAGTAGTAAAGGAATTTAAATATCTCGGAGTGACTATTAGAGCAGGGGGATCTAATATTAATAACTTTATTAAAATAATAAGCAAGGGAAGACCAATTATTAGTAGATTTCATAATATTTTATAAACGAGAATTTTCGAAAGAAAACTAACAGACAATACACAAGACAATGGTGGAGAGCTGTGTTACAGATCAGAAATTTGGATTAAAAATGATGCAATAAACTCTCGGTTAAATGCTATGAAAACGAATTTTTGGGACGATGTTGTCAGTATACTATTTGATAGAATACCAACGAAGAGATTAGACAGATAATAACGATTGAGAGACAAGTGATCAAAAATGTAGAATCCAAACAACTCCAATGGTATGCTGCAGAATGCATGCTGATAGAATATCAAAAATTATCTTTGAGTGAATCCCTTTCGAAAGAAGAAAACGAGGAACGCCAAGGAAATCTTGTAAGCACGTCATGGATTCGACAATGAAGAGCAGAAGAATAGAGGAAGATGCTTGACGGAATAAAAAACATTGGTGTGTAGATTGCGAAACGGTCATTAGAACTGTAAAATACTCGCTTAAGAATGAATAATAATTACCTTAAACCCGAAGTGGAAGATACCGGATGAAGAAGCTTTGTTTTTATGTGCTAGCCCAAGTAAGCGGCGCTAACAGATCTTGCCGGAATACCAAACCAGAACCAAAGTTACGTTCTTATTTGAAAAGATTAAATGAAAACAAAGAAAATTTGATTATTTTCTAGAGGGGAGTCCTTTAGATAACAAATATCAGATATTACTCTATTTGGTATTTATAATATTTGTTAACTTTGTACATTTATCGGCATGATCGCTTTTTCAATGGGAATAACTATTCTTCGGAATTTATAGGTCGAAAAGTAAATATAGTATTTAGGTAAAAAAAGATGATTAAATTATGTTTTTGAAAAATTTACGGGACTGAAGTAAAAAGAGAAAACTATCACAAATAGTAAATTCACATTTCTTATATGTTGCACCAATTAATAGTATCAATTCCGCAATTAAAATCTATTTTCGACCCACCAATAACAGATGTGGGGTCTCTTTAACCTGGAAATCTTTATTGACGAATGACAGAAAATATAATTACAATAGCCAGTAGGACTTCTAATGCAGTATTCCTAAGGCAGATTTTTTTTAAAACTCCAGACATTTGTTCAGCATTTCTCTCTCATGGTATGCAACATGTATTCTCAAGTTAATGGAGAAATATTTAGTATCACTTTCGGAATCCTAAGACTAAAGATTTGGTTACGAACCCAACAGCGATAGCGCAGATTTATCCTTCTTCCCGAGCTTGCATTAAAGTGCTCGCAAAAGTGGTCGCAAGTGGTCAAAGAGTGCGACCAAATGTGAATGATTTATGAATTGGAGGTCATTGTGTTATTATTTAGATTTTCTTTGTAAAATCGTCTCTGCGTGAGATATACTATATACGAACACAAACTATCATTCAATAGGCAGTACACTTTAAAGCGTTACATTTTAGTATAGTAGCAGTGCGTTTTAACAATAATAAATATTTTAGATATAATTTTAAAATTCAACCTTAATTCATATTATAGTACTTATTTTAAATTAGTTTATAAATATGTATAACTTGGAAATTTTCCCAAATAAAAAACTAATTGCCTATTTTGTTTAAATATTTATTAACAATTCATTAAAAAATTTTAAATATGCAGTGCAATATTACTGAAGATGCGTTAGTGAATACATATCCAATAATTTGGCAATTTGTAAAAAAGTAAAAATGTAGAAAATAACAAAATTCTATTTTGCAACAATATTTTACAGAAGAGGATATCTATTCATTTTCGAACGATTATCGTGATACAGATTTCCGAAGTTTGACAAAATTTTGAAACATAATTAACAATTACAATTTTGAAATAATTTATGACATGAGAATCTCTAGTGATTCTTAATGGATTAGCGAAAACAGTGTTTGCATAGGTCTGCCTGTCTAGAAGAAGAGGGTGTAACATTCCGATGACGTGTAAAAAACTTTGTGTGCATTGCTCGTCTCTCGAAAATAAAAATAGCGTAACGTAAAAATATACTTGCAATAAAAATATAAATATATTCATTTCATTGCGTTGGATTGGAAATCATACATAAATTACATGTAAGTAATATATTGATGTGTGTGTGTGTGTGTGTGTGTTCCTCCAAAGTTCACGCAATAGACAAAAGCTGGTGTTTCTACCTTTGCAAATATTAAGATATAAAAATGTTATATCAGAGTCATATCTTGTTTTTGATTCTAAAGCAAAAATCCTCAAAGACTAGGTATCACATATGATTTTTAATAGTTGCGGTCAAGAACTAAATGTAAAATGCAATCACCCTAACGTTATATTGAAGAAGTAATTAATTGTGATCCCCAAAACAAAAGATAAAAAATCATTCATTTGCTTACAGATGCACTTATCAATCATAATGTCTGTAGTAGAAAACTTGTGTTGTGACTAAATGAACTTTAAACATTTTTAGTTTATTTAGTATTTTACATATCAAAACTATTTTTTTACAATATTAATGTCCGTGACCATGTAGTATTTTTTAATTCGGTCATCTGAGAAATTGATGATGAAGTATTTCACAACTGAAAGCTGGTATCTCGGAGACGTGTTTTTGCAACACACTCTAAAACGTATTTCCTTAAGTTATTAATTTTTCTAATACAATAACTAGATTAGACAATGCATACAATGCAAATTATTTGCATTTTATATTAAATATTACAATAATAAACGACGAAATGTAGACATGGAGCTTAATACTCGTTGTCCAGTGTTATGTTTTGCATAAAGCTAGTTTTATAACAGTATTAAAATATAGTTTTACTGGGAAATTGCATGACTTTATTTATGTAATTAAATGTATATACAAAAATTTATGTAAAACTGTTGGTTGATTTAATATTTATATTCAAATATTTACTATAATATAACTCGCCATCACTGCCATTTTGTAATGTTTAAGATGAATAGTCCCGCCTCCCTGAAATGAAGCTAAAGCGGATTGGTCAGCTCGATCCTGCAGGGCGGGGCAGGGGTCGGAAAACTCTGGTAAAGTTCAGCTCAGGACATCGCTCATTCTTTGTGCAAGCGACGGTACATGTATTGTATGTGAATTTTTTGTATCGAGCTGTTGATACTGTCACCTGATGAATATGATTTCTAGTCTATAGTAATAGACTTCGGCATTTTCTGAAAATATATTCTCACCCTTAAGCAAGTCATTTTTGACAAAAAGCACTGATTCGTAAGTAAAAAGACACGGTAATGGTAAAATTCCTAAATTAATGAAGAGAGGCTTAATGAATCACGTGGGTGGGATTTGGTTATTATTCGTACAATCGTTTTTGTAATCTAAAAGTCTGGGAGCTATAAGATGTATTTCCCCAGAATATTATGCCATATCTCAGGCGGGAATGAACATTCGCGAAGTATACACAACGAGCAGTATGAAGGCTGACTGAATTTGCAAGAATTCTGAACGCGTAGCATAATGAACTTAATTTTGTGTTCAATTCATTTAAATGGACGTTCCATTTAAGGTTTGACTGAATTGAGAGACCTAAAAATTTTTTACCTTAACATCAGTCAATGGTACACTGTTCATTTTCAATGGGACACAGAATTGTTTATTTGAAATGGAAAACTGCATTAAAACCGTTTTCTTTTCGTTTACTATTAATTTGTTATTTCGGAACCAATTTGAAACATCTGATATTGTACTATTTACGGTTTCTTTATTGCAAAGGATGTTCGTATCATCCGCAAAGAGAACCGTTCTTCCGTTTCGAATCGTCGAGGGCACATCGTTTACGTAAAGTAGGAACAGAATAGGACATAAAATCGATCCTTGAGGAACACCACATGAAACGGGCAAGGAGTCGGAAAGGTGCGTACGTAATGTTCCATCATTCCAGTATGGTATTTCAACTCTCTGAGATCGTTGTGTAAGGTACGAACATAACCAATCTAGAGCAATACCACGGATTCCATATGAAGGTATTTATGAAAGTAAAATGTCATGATCAATGACGTCAATAGCTTTTGAGACATCTAAAAATAATCCAATAGGTGCCTCGTTTTGATCCCATGATGAGGCGACATCTTTAAGAAAAAAATATAGCTGTTTCCGTTGATTTTGATTTTCTAAATCCATGTTGGCAATCTGAAAGCGCATCGTGTTTAGTGAGAAAGGTTTCCTTTCCTACGTAAAAAAGTCCTCTAATATTTTGGAAAAAACTGATAAAAGAGAATTGGGCCAATAATTTTGAATATCATTTCTGTTGCCTTGTTTGAAAAGCGGCTTAATTTTAGCTGTTTTGAAAATATCTGGAAACGTTCCAGTGCATAAAGATGAATTAAATATGTGAGTTAACGGGTGTATGTATGGCATACGCACAAGTCTTTAACAAAGAATCCAGGAATTCATCTAAACCGGACGAATATTGATTTTTTAGTTTACCGATTATTTTGAGAATTTCATAGGAAGAAGTTTCGAAACGAACATTGTGTCAAAAATTTTTGGTGAACTGTTTGTTTTTGAATTTTGTGGCTGAAGACCCTTAGTGAGATCGGAAGCAATTCTCGAAAAGTATTGGTTAAAGAGACTAGCCACTGTTGCTGGATCGTTCACATTTATATCGTTATATTTTAAAACAACATTCTCAACGGGTTTTCTAGTCGATTTGGTAGTATTTTTTATTATACGTGTATACGTGTATTATATTCCACATTGCTATTGTTTTATTATTTGAGTTCAAAATATCCTGATCGTTTTTCATGATTTTAGCCTGCCTTTGACTTTTCGTAACAATTTTTGTATTTTTTAAAATAAGGAAATTTAAAAAAATTGTTTCTTTTTTACAAGATGTCCTAATCCCTTGTGTTATCCAAGAATTGCTTTTCCGTGAAATATTTAATTTTCGTTTTTGAAGTAGAAAGCAAGTTTTAAAATGAAATGAAAGAGTTGAAAAAAATTATTATATTTGTCGTTTGTATCAGCAGTATTATAAATCGTTTCCCATACTCCTGCATCAAGTAATCAATGAATAATTTAATTTTACTTTTAGTAAACAACTAGTCATATTGTATTATTTATTGTGTCGGTGATCGCATTTCTTATAATGGTAAGAATTTGTGCATCGTGGTCACTGTATCCTAAATCTTTTGTTTCAACTTCATATCCAGTAGTAGTTTTGTTAATTATAATTTGATCAATTGCCTTCATCGAATGTTGTGTGATCCGTGTAGGTACATTAATTGTAATGTCTAAATTGAAGGAATTCATTAAATTGAGAAACTTTTCTTTCTCGCAAGATTCGACCAGAAAATCAATGTTAAAATCTCCGCATACAACAATGGATTCAAAAGAGATTTCTGACTTTGTTAAGTGTTATCTTCAGGTTTCCTAAGAACAAAATATAATCTGCAGTTCTCTTTGTTGGAGGTCTGTAAATGCAAAGTATTATCACTTTTAGTGTAGTAAGATGCACAACAGAAATTTCGAAAATATTTTCAATGGAGTTACACATTTAATTCCGCCAAGGGATAGAATCAATATTATTTCTAACGTAAATACAGGAACCCCATACGTAGGACCTTATGGATTCTCTCTCTCGCAATAAAAGCCTGCGAGGTAAAAGTTTGGAATTTGGAAAATGCTAAGTTCATTAGGAGATATCCAATGTTCTGTAAAGCAAAGAATGTCTGTTTGATTTAGATCGCTCTGTAGACCTGCCTCGATAAACTCAGTTTTATTTGAAAGGGATTGAACATTAAGGTGGAGAATGTTTATTTTTGCAAGTACCTACACGAATGTTTTTCTGCTGCATCTGATCGAGTTAGCTATATATTTACTCCATTTTTACCTCGAGTGCGTGGTCGAAGGTTGTAGTGTGTCCGGCAGTGGAGGTTGTGAGGAAGATGGGGCATCGGATGTAGACGAATTGGTAGTGGGAATGGGAGAAACGGAGTAGGTTCAGAGGAAGAGGCAACAGGTTCGAAATAAGGGTGGGGTTGAGAACGTAGGAAGGTGAAAGGGATAGATTTTTGCAGGAGACTGCGTAGGACTGGAGTTGTTGATGTATTGTGCAAGCTTGTTACCGACTGCATGTTTTCCAGCATGGTTCATGTGAAGACCATGTCGGTGAAGTGTTTGCTGAGAGGAAAATTTAATTTAAAAAAGTGTGACATTTGTTTCTCTCAGTTGCAGTTTCAATTGTTGGTTTGCGTGCTTAATCTCGCTGCATAGTGTTGGTTTGTTGTACTAGAAGGGCAGAGTCGAGACTACAATGTTAGTATTTTGGGCGGTACATTGTAATTTGTTAACATGTTGTTCAGGTGTAAAGTTACCGCCAAGTTAATGTCATTCTGCCGTCCTATGATAATGACTGTGTCCTGATTGGTCAGTGTTTTCGGGGGGTGTCAATTCTGCAGTCACATCTGCCAACCTCCCTTTAGGTTTAAAAATAGATGAGACTGAGAAATTGGAGGTAACTTCCTACTGAGAATGGAGGAAAGTTGGCGGGCCATGACTGTCAGTAAAATAAGTACCTGTTTTTTAGGCTCAGTAGGAATGTCTTTGTTTTCAAGTGAGCTAGGATGCACAGCTTTTCGTGTTTTGGTTTTGACGCGCTTACTAGCCTGTTTGCGTTGGTTTGTGCATGTACTTGTCTATGGTAGAGAAGGGTGGTGAGGATCAGGTAGGCGAGGAAAATCTGTTTCATAATCTAAAACACTAAATTTGTTTTGAGTTGTGACTGGATGCGGTGTCTGTGTCTTTTGTACAATCACGGGTGTACGGTTGGTATTATTCGCAGTGCTGCCGAGTTGTACCCATCCGTCTGTGTAGAGAACGACCTCTTCCAACATTCGGATATGTTGATTTAAATTATTGCTTACGTGTGTGAAGGCTTTCGGAAGGTCGGCTTTGAGAGTGTAGAGAGTAAAAAGAGTAGAACGAGCAGGAGCCATGTCATGAATGCGTTTTAATGTACGTGATAAAAATTGAAATAGATACAAGAAAACCCAGATAAGAGCAACAAAAACCTAGCTTTGTATTTTAAAAGTGTTAAATTGATGTGTATTAAATAAATTAAAAAGCAAGATTGAATACAAAAAACTAGAAGGTATTGCGACCGTATCAAGCATTGCTGTAGATCAAGCGATTTTAACGGCACGACGGAGAAAACGCGAACCTGCGGCCTTGTTAGAAAATTCCAAGTATAATGATCACCAGCTATCAATGCTGATCACCAGCTTATGCTGTTCGGCATATCATGCCACGTCGGAGGGTATTTCTTCTGGAGAAGCACGTGCAAACTCTAAGCAAGCTCTAAGCATCCTCCAGTAAAAAGTCTACTTGTAATACTTCAATATTTTAAAACAAAAACAAATTCCACTTAATCCTTTTAAGCATGTAATCAACCAAGGTCCCAGGCCTAACTTAAATCAATCTACTGCACAAGTAGTTGGGAATGGCCGGTTCTGCATCATAACATGTTTTGACATCCGATATGAACGTCATTGACCTTGACGTCACAAGGTCGTCGGCCGTGAAGTCACAAGTTCGCGCGCGGGGCGGGCGAGCTTGTGACGCGGCGCCAGCTGATCTGCGTCCCGCCATGCACAACCTGCTTTTCAACCTCTGAAAATGAAATAAGATCTGCGCCCTGCCTTGCCCTGCCTATCAACCTCTGAAAAAGAAATGTAGTGACGACTAGGGGAGGAGTGATGGGAACCCTACCTGGCGGTGACCTGGGTAAATAAGAATACGAGAGAGATATTTGAATGAAAACATTATTTTTTCTAATTAAAATCACACACATAGATATACAATTAATACAGGCTTCGCAAATTATTCACTGAAGTCAGGCGGTATCCAACACCAATCAAACATTTTCATAGGTCGCAACGTCTCCTGCTCCCGGTCAGTTTTATTTCTAATGGTTATGTCCGCACCCACAAATATAAAGCATCACGCTCTAGAGATATCCTTTTCGCGAGACGGGATGGAGCGCCGTCTCACCGAACTTAACATCGGAGAACATTCCGTTTGATCCTGATGACGTTGCTGCTACTGATGTTGCTCGAGCGACGATAGAGAGTGAACTGAATGCCGACGTTGAACTATCTTTTTCTGTTCTTCCTTCCACTCCCTCTTCCACGACTTATCATTGCAGGATGTGGGACACGCTTCCGCTTCATGGTCGTGAAATGTGACGGTTGGAAAGCTTGAACATCTTTCCAGATGGTCATGCGTTTCCGCAGGGCCATTTTCTGACATGGGTTCCGTTTTGAGTTGTATTTTGAATCTTTAAGTTGAGAAATGAGTTGGTTCATGACGGGAAGAACTTCTGTATTCATAAAAACCGCAATGACAAAAATAGTCTTTTTTTATCATTGTCGAAATTATAGGTTTGGTCCTCATGCTCCTCATGGTCCTCGGTTCTTTCCGATGCAGGCGGCGTTCCGCACTAAACGAGACATTTTTCACAGCATACATATTTTGTGTCCTTGTTCTTTTCCTCGGAAGCGATGACGGAGAGGCCGTCTGCAGCCTTCACGATGTTCCACATCTTGGCCGCCTCGTCCTTTTGCTCGCTGCTGTCGTCGAGAGCGTCTTCGTAAGCGAGCCTCGCGACCGTGAATCTCACTCCACGTCTTCCCATGATGCGTGCCTGACTGATTAAAAAGTGGTCGCAAGATGCACTGCTTTTCACTTGTTTACAAAGATAAGTCTTTCGGCTCATATCTGGGAGGAGTACATTCGTCTGGAGACGGAAGAGACTGAATCACTCGCCGGAGATGAACAACTCGTTGATGTAGAGCATCTATCTCAACCGGATCTTTAAAAAGGCGACTGAAAATTTCCATGATTGCCAGCACTTCCGCATACATGTAACAAACAACGTCGCAAATAGCTATTTCGTTCTTAATATAGTCTTTTCAGGTCAGCTTATCGTGAAGTCGCCGCGCGGTCATGGTGATGTATGTCATGTCGGGAGCAATAGAGAGGAAGATGATGTGATGGAGAGAGTAGAAGAAATTGATAAAGATGAGTATGAAGAAAATATATCGAGGATGTTTTGGTCGATCATTCCTTCGCACCTTGGCGAGATCGATAAACATCGCTCTTGGGACGTGACCCCCTACACACAACTCATAGACTTGCAGAGACAAACCGGAGTAAATATTAACGTGCGTTTCATAATGAGTTTGACCTAGGTCAAACGATCTCGCCTGTCACGATTTTCTCTTGATCGGAGTTGACGTTCTTCCACGTGGCCCTGAAAATTCATCCACGTGAAGGAGAGTGTGCATGATGTGCATGATGAGTGTGCTCATGCACACTCATCATGCACATCATGCACACTCTCCTCAATCTCCCCCACTACTCACCATCTCCACCACTCCTCAATCTCCCCCACTACTTTCAAAGTCATCTTTGAAAGTAGTGGGGGAGATTGAGGAGTGGGGGTGGTGGCTTCTTATAAGAGACATTGTGACAGCGACAGATGCTACAGTTCGATACCAACAACTGCTCAAGACTTGAGTGCTAACGAAGAATCTACAGAAGAGGAGGAAGAGATGACCGGTCATGTGCGGGTAGACAAAGACAACAACGGTGGCGACGGCGTTCCAGCAAACATTCACAATCGTCATGGCGGACAAGAAGATGTCACCAAGGCGTATGTGGGCGCGCGCTTCCGGCAAGCTTTTCAAAGGATTCAGGATGTGCACGCCGATCTACAGGCGATGATTGTTAAACAAGCAAAATGTCTTCGCCGATGTGAAAACCGTGAGCCCTTCAACGCCGATCTTTTTCGAATTTCCAACATCGGTCACTCTTCTGATATTCGTGACGTTGCAACCAAAACGTACGGCAATCGACACGTGAAAGAAATGCAAATGCATCTTGAAAATGCATCTTGAAAAAATTCCATAACTCCGCCTAGGCAAACTCGGCAACATCAACGTGCGGAAGAGGCGCATCGTGAACCTGGCTTCGCCCACCCACAAAGACGATTTGGTCACGAAACGCTACGTCGACGACGTGTTTCAACACCAACGGGACTACGTTCATCGCACCAATGAAAACGGCGAAGACTTTTTCCACTTTCATGGAAAACGACTCGTCAACGTCGCCGACCCCGTCGATGAAAACGTTGCAGTTAATCTCAAAAGACTACGACGACTTCTCGACAAAAAAGATGTTTTATCAATGCATTTTTTTAAACTCTTCTGACTCTCTCATCATTCCCAGTGATGCGAAAACAAGGAAAAAACTCACGAGCAGAAATAAAAGGGTGAGGGGCTTCACGGTAGCACTTAGTTTGCGCTCGAGCGTCGCTGCAACAGAGTCAGTTGAAGAAGATTGCGACTTCATCAATGCACGTAATCGTGACGGTGACACGTCACTGCATGTCGCCTCTCAAAGTGGAAATATTGTGAATATTTTGTCGTCTGCTTTTTAATTGTATGTGTGTACGATTTTCACTAATCAATATTTTTCTTCCCCAAAAATGCAATTAAGTATAATTTTAATACCCATGATTGTGCTCTATATTTAGAACAAATTAAAGCAAATGTTTTATAACAACTCTTCAAGTAATGAACAAATAAATTCATTTGCTAGTGCAAATCAAGTGCTAGCAAAATTCAAACTTTAATAACAAAATGTTATCACACTTAATAACCAGAATAATTCAAAATATATTACAATCCTTTAACATAAACTCTCCTTAGTAAATTCAAGAAAAAATGGATATTTCACAAAAATTAAAAAAAAATATTTCATGGAATGCAGACAGAATTAAAAATAAAATACTTTTACAATCTTCTTTTCTACAACTATATAAAATGGATATAGCATTTATTCAGAAAACTAATCTCTCTCGTTGAAATACATTTAATGTTTCTGATAATTATATTGTAATATTGCATGTTTATTTACGAGCGTTACATGTGTAAACTCCTTAAATATTGGTCGGAGTGAAGACGCAGAGTGATATGTGGCTTTCAGAAGGAAGACAAAATAAGTTCGAGGTAGGACGGTTTCTGGTTCTTTTATGAAGAAGTAATGTTTAACAGCCATAAGAGTTATAGTGAAGTGATAGTGATAGGAGTGAGGAGGAAGCTGGGAGTGAGAAGGAAGCTAGGAGTGATAGGAGTGAGGAGGATAGTGATAGGACTGAGGAGGAATAAATGTGAATTGGTAACATCTGAAAAGAACACAAAATAAGGCAATTATGCATTGATGCACTGAAATGGAGAGCAGTGCTATTAGTGCACGGAGAGATAGAAAAAAGAACTTAGAAGCAAATCTGTGTGAAATTATCTTTTCTTGACAATGAAACATTCGGAATGAAGGCTCTAGATGTTTTAAATATTTTTTTTCAATATGTTTTGTTTAATAAATATAATGCAAGCTAGAACAAATGTACACTTACAGCACAAAATTTTCAAAAATATCTACAGGCATGTATTTGAATATATTGGCTTAAAGCATTAAATAAGGTGCAACCATCTACAGGCCATCCCTGGCATCCCTAATAACAAATACTGTATTCAAGTCGTAATTTAAATTACTACTGTATGATCATGAAATTGCTCTCTAATTGTAAGTTATTTTTGCAGTATGCTCGTTTATTGAGTGTAATGCATTGTTAATGTTATTTTAATTTGGTAGACTTTGTAGTATAAAAATGTGTATTATTTTAATGTTTTTATGAGCACTTGCTTGCACTTATCACGTTATTGGTAAGTAATGTATTAGAAATATTGCTTACTTAATTTTTAAAGTAATTCAAATTAATTTCTGTTAGAACTGAAATTAATGTAATGGTTTATATTAATAAATTCTATGTATATTTAAGATATCAATATAATATTTTTATTATGATCTTATATTAATGAATATTTTAACTGCCGTGTCAGATTATTTTTCTTGCTTTTCTTATTATTCTAATTAAGTTAAAATTGATATAATTGTAATTGCACAGAAATACATTACTAACTCTATTACAGGTGTCTGAAATAGATAAAGGCTATGGCTGATCCGACATTGGCGTCTTGCCCTTTGGTCTTTGCTGCAAGGATAAGATATGTTAGAATGGAGCGCTTCAAAGCCGGAAGTGTTAACTGCAGCAGGCAGAGCAGCGTTGTTTTTGCGGATTGCGTCCAGAGATGCCTGAGCGAGTAAAGTCTATCCGAGAGTGGGATGGTATTCCAACAGTGCAAGAGGCCATGATTGCAGTACGATACTGTAATATCTCCCCCCCTCTACAGTGCCTCGACGCCTCACATTGCGGCGCCAATGTAATATCACCCCTTTATTATCACGACGCCTCACGTTGCGGCGCCAATGTAATATCTTCTACTTCTAATCAATCACGATGGCCCACGTTAGTGCCACTGTAATTTTCTCTTACAAAATCTCACGACGATCTTACTCATCAATCACGCCCAGCCGTTGGGCGTCCAATGTAACCTATCCCTTCCTCGTCACGTGCACTATCGTGCCCTGCCCTAGCCCTAAATTATAATTGGGTGCCACATTATCGATTGCCCGCACCTCTGCTAGCTCGAATTATTATTTATTTCTTACCGTGTCGTAGTCCGCTCACTCCATACGGAGTTGAGGTAAGGGTCCGTTTCGTTCGTGCCTGGGTCAACTTTCATACCACTACAGAATAAAAATACATGGAATCAAGGCAATTATGAGCCATTGGGATGCTCATGCATTTAATTTTGGATTTTCTTCGCTGATATCCCTTTCATTAACACAATCTGCCCCTCCGACTTACGAAACATAACAACACAAATACATAAACACACAGGAAGAGAAAATATAAACATGCACCCTGAAAATACAATACAAAGAAAAATCTCATCCATCCATCAGAATGCGCATTCTGTCGTGACCTTCTTTAAAATCCTTAGCCTAATATCATAACTTGGTATTCGACAGAATTTCTTTTCTTTCTTTGGACTGGAGCGTAAACAAACCAAAAAAACAATACAGTTATTGCACAATTCGTGCCACTTCACTTTTTTGCAGCGATGTCACCTTCCGTCAGCGCCCGTCGCTGCTAGTTGTCACGTGCATTATTCACGCACGCAGTTCCCTGTTCAGCTGCCACCAGATCCTAGATGCACTCCTCCATTTAAAGTTTGCCAATGCATCCACAATTATTGTTTCTTGTACTAATCGCGTCTTCCCTGAATGTTATTTTTTCTCGCGACGATATATCTTTCGCACGCTCCTGTTTCCTGCGCCTAATTTGCGTAAATATTGTCCATGCAGATTTTTCCGTGAATTTCTAAACGAATTTAAATGAATTTTCGATCCACTTAGTCTAAACAATTGTTTACCAAAATAACAATAACTTTTTACACGACACTTCCGCGAAATTTCTCCAAAAATGTTAACACAGCATAAAAACGCGTGCGATCATCCTCAGATCCGAACTCATTCTGCCTGTAAGACATTTTTACATTGTTGGTCCCTACAATCCAAGTGACTGTCTTTTTTTCAAACATATGTCCATCACCATAATAAATGTTCGAAAACTTTTACATTTTCGCTGTTTTCGAGCATCTTGCGTCTTACTCTGTTTCATAATTTTATTAACTTTTGGTTTGTAAATGTCACATTACCAAATTCCCTTTTCCCGTTTTCCTTTTTCCAAAAAACCTTTATTTACCGTCTTCCCCACTCCTGATGACGTCTTCGGTCGCTCTTTTAATTCTTTCTTAGTTCGCTATGCTATGGAATTGGATACTGATTTATTCCGAGCCTTACATAAATTCCCCCCGCGCCGTAACTAATTTTGCCCTGATCTGAATATTTTTCCCTATAATTTCTGTAAGTTTGGCCAAAATCCACCCAGACATTCACTGGATATTCAATAAAACTCGTCTTGTTGTATATTTCCAGGAGTACAACAATGAGTTCCAGGTCTTCCATCTTCGTCATGTTATGCATGCAATTTATACAATTTATAATATTTACGGAACCCGTGGCTCGAATAACGTGGTTCTTGTTTTAAAATGTTTCTAAATTTGGGTTCTATTCATTGTTCATCACACCTATTTCTGCCCCTTATGTTTTCTATTGCTTTCCTAATAATTATGATTACGCGGCGCTGTTGTCTATTGTTTGTTTCATTTTTTAATTCCTCCTTGCTTACATAAAAGTTCCATGCATTCTTGCGGGCTAGTCCCACAAATCATTACAATACTTACACACTGAAGACAATGCAGAATCAAGTATGAAGAGAGCACGCACTCAGGAAAAGTATCTCGAGAAATTACTAATGACAGATGTACGATGCAAAAAAATCGGAATATTTTTTTTAAGGTCAAATAATGACATTGCAATTTTCCGTTCGTGCTGTTAATATGTTTCACATTATATCTATAAATAAAATCAATCGTAATGGAGAATTTCTATTTAATTTTCACATCCTCAAGTATAGTGAACCAAAAATGTTAGACCCCAGTAGTTCACTATAACCGGAATTGACTGCATTACTATTCCGAGAGAAGTCTTCAAATTATTTACTCTGCTTTTACATTATACGTATTGTTTGTTTTCGTTTCTATATATTACTATGAATATTGTGTTACTCAGAATGTGAATATTTATTGACTTCAACATTTTTTCTATTCAGGCAACTAGATCATTTTTTGGACACATTCTGAAACAGTTTTGTTCTGCCATTTGCTCTGCTTTTAAAAGTATCTTTCACCAGCCATATGTAATGGAATGCCAGCTGTTAATGTCTCAATTGGTTGGTTCTCTGATTGTGCTAGTGAATGGACCTTATTAAAACGAAAAAGTCCTCCTCTCATCTGTTGAATTTGAATTCTCATTTTTAAAATCTAAATCATTGAAAAGGCTGGAAAAGTACCCAACAACAAATAGTACGTTAATTCCTTCACTAATTTACGTTAATCCATACCGTTTGAACTACCGTATTCTTTTACTTCACTTATATATTCAATATGTTAAACCCATGTGGGTTTATTGTCTGATAATTTGTTTGAAAAACTGGTCGCTTTAAAAGGCAATTCTGCTTATTTGAGTTAGACATACGTTATTGTTTAGAACTTTATGACTATTAGTAATTTATTACAATTGACAAATACAATAAATTTGTGCAATAACCAGTCATAATAAAATTATTTTATTTACTTTAATTTGAGTATTTGAAGTATTGTTTTCCTAATGTAATTTAATTACTAAATATAAAGTATTTTGCCCAACCCAGTGTGACGTATGGGGCCCAAGTGCCAACTACACATATTTTCTTGAGCTCCAGAATATTCACAAATTTTGAACAATAAATTGTTGAATGGTAAACCATTTTTCTAAAAGCTAATTTCGCAACTTTTGAAAGGTAAACGTTTTCACCACGACTTAAAAAAACTTAGTTAACCAACTGAAGATTTCATTTTTTTATAATGCTTACAAAATATTATTTCATATCCTCAGCTGTAGGCTTACTCTACTAGGAAACGGAGAAAACAAAAGATGCTTATCAGAGATTCATATAGTAAAGCTAGAAGCAAATATATTTGGCCGGCAGCACTAGCCGAATTTGTTTGTGCTCCGTGAAGTCAGAAAGGTTAAGCGAATTCGAAACTTCGCGAGTTCCTAGTTGGGTGACCGGCTAGGAAGGAACCCTGGGATCTAAGGGCGTAGAGCCCCTTAGATCCCGGGGATCCTAAGTTGCCCGAAAAATTACCAAATACTTGTGTCAAATACCAAATGTTTATTTGTATTTTTACTTTAAAAATGTTGACAGATGTAGTGTCCTTTATTTATTTTTATTGTAAAATTCACATAAAAATCCATTGAAATGTATTTATATACATTTAAATTATGAGTCCTCTCTTTCACTACTTTCTTCTTAACTTTCTTTTCAGAATATTTTGTACTGTCACCAAAATTGTCAAAATGTACATAAAATAAAGAAAGTTAACTGCAGACCAATGTGTCTCTGTAGTCAGTTTTAAAGAGTTCCTGAACCTTTTTTTGTCGTGTTTTTCGATGGCATTGTGTTTGGCGAATAAGCCGGATAAGTTCGGTATTAAATTTTGGTTTGCTACCGACGCTAAAATTAGATACGTCATCAATGCCTTTCCATACCTAGGCAAGAATGAGGACAGGCCTAGCACAGAGGGGGTTGGCGAAAATGTAAAACGTCTTGTAGAGCCTTTCCAATACAAGGGTAGAAATGTGACCATGGATAATTTCTTTACCTCCGTTAGTCTTGCAAAAGACCTCAGGAAAAAGACTAGTCTGGTCGGTATGCCCAATGGCAATAGGAAAGAAGTACCGAATTCCTTGAAGAAATCTAAAGATGTTCGTTTTAGCTCTGTTATCTACAAGCACTCTGACAAGCTCTCAAGCGAAATCTAACAAAATTATCCTTATTCTTAGTAGTATGCAACCCGGTGTGCAAAGCAACACTGCCACTGAAAAAAACGAGAAACTCTACTGTTTTACAATAAGACAAAATGTGGAGTCGATACAGTCGACCAAATGACTCGCAAATACAATGTGCGAGCTGACACACGGCGATGGCCCGTTCATGTATTTTATAATATTTTAGATTTAGCGATGATCAATGCTCATTCCCTGTACATGCTGGCCTTTGATTCAAACATTTCACGCAAATCTTTCATCCTGAAAGTTGTAAAGGAAATCTTATGCAGACATGTTGCATGCCAATGATGTCCAAACTTCAAATGTTGCTGTTCGTAAATGATGCCAAATCGCACTCTGCATTGAAACCAAAACAAAGAAATTATGACACAATTGCAAAAAACGTGTGTGTGGTAAATGTCAAAGTAAACAAACTATTTGCAGAAAATGTGAGGAAACATATGTGAAAGTGAAAGGAAATGTGAAAGGCTCCGCAAAGAACTTGCTACTATTTCTTAAACTTTTTGGTTACTCTGTACGATAACCCAAAAGTAAGAAATCTAGTTCTATGGTTTGTAACTAAAAACCAAATATAAATTAGTGAGAAGCGACTAACCTTGTGCAAAAGTTGCAAAGATGCAAACATTGACCTGTTCTTCTGATTAGCCCTATTTGTACCAAGTTTGGCGGTTGAACTATAGTTCATTCAAAGTTTTGTAAAATTTGTGTTTAAAATGTTTTTTAAATGTTTTTGTAATTAAAACCTTAATTTAATTTACTTATACGGCAATAAAACTAAACATTTCTATGATATGTCATGATTTTCTTTTTTTTCTGTTTTAAACGAGCAAAAAGTCAGAAGACAAACTCAATAGAAAACAAACTGTTAATTTACTTCAAAAACATTATAATATTTAAAAATCATGTTTTGGTGATAGCACAAACATAACCTAATTGTTATAAACGAATGCAGGCTACATCTTGTACGTCAAATATAACTTCTTTCGCATTACAAATGCATCTCCTACTGCTGGAAGAGTTAGAAGAAAACCAGTGGATGAGTTATTTGTTCCTGCCCTCGTATTATGTTCTGGTGAGAGCACAAACATTTTATAATTGTGATGAAGCAATGGCGTCATGTAAGACTTCCAAGTCTTGTAAATCTACTTTCTGGCAAGCTTCTTATGATTCATCAAAATCTACATATGGACCCGCTGGCAACCTAGGCAGCGCGTCCGCATTAGCGTGCTGGGTTGTGGGGCAGTAATGGATTTATAATGGTAATCCGTCAGAAACAGAGCCCAACGTTTTTCGCCATACCCTCCGGCAACTTTCTCCCATATGGAACAACTTCACTAACGGCTTATGGCCCGTAATAAAGTAAAACTTCCAGCCATAAATGTACTTATTAGATTTCTTAACTCCAAAAATTACCGCTAAAGGTTCCTTCTCTATCTGTGTGTAATTCTTCTGGTTCTTGTTTAAAGATTTGGACGCGAAAGCAATGGGGAGCTTTCCACCTGCTTCATCTTTTTGCGACAATACCGCCCCACTCCATAATCTGACGCGTCAGATGCGATCGTAGTCACCCTATTAGGGATGTAGTGGTTGAGCTGTGTCGCATTGACGATCGCTTTAACTTACTAAGTGCCACTTCACACTCTAGCGACCACACAAAATTCACTCCTTATTTTAAGCATTCAAAAGGGCTGGAATGAAAGATATTTTTTTAATAAACTTGTTATAATAGTTGCTTTTTCCTACCAACGCTTGAAGGTCCTTCACATTCTTGGATGCCGGAAGGTTTTTAATGGCTTCCACGTGGTGCTGCGTTGTTCTAATACTTCTGTTACTTCATGGCCTAGGAATGTTACTTGCTGTTTGAAGAATTAACACCTTTAAAAATTTACTCTGAAACCCCACTCATATGCCCCAACAAATCTTTTAAGTTTTTTATATGCTCTTCATTGCTTTTGCTCGTCACGATAATATCGTCCAGGTAGTGAATGAACCCCTTCACCTGTGACGTAATCTGTTCTAGAAGCTTCTAAAAAATAGCAGCTGCTAAAGCAATCCCGAAAGTTAACCTATTATAGCTAAAGCTATTTAGCTTTGGGGCTACCCAAAGGAGTGTTAACCACTAATACCTTTTTTGCTTCCTTGTCGAGAGCAATTTGCAAGTATGATACTTTTAAGTATAGTTTTGTGAATTGCTGGCCGCCTGTCAATTTGAAAACTGTCTTCTGGTTTGGGAATCGGATACTGTTCAATTTCTAGTTGCTCATTCACCGTGCTTTTAAAGTCGCCACATAGACGCACATCCCCACTGCTCTTTGACACCACTACTAGAGGCGTAGCCCAACTGCTTGTTGTCACTTTTGTAATTATTTCTTGCTCCTCCAACCTTTTCAATTTCGCTTCTACTTTTCCTCTAATGGCCCACGACACCGGTCGTGCCTTAAAAATCAAGGCTTGAAAGTTAATTTTCACTTAAACTATGCCTCAACTATTTTGCATTTACCCAATCCCGGCAGAAACACCTCCGAAAATTTATCCTTTAGCTCATCGACCAACGTCGACACTTTCTCCTGTTGCAGGGTGAACACATTTGCCACCACTCCTAAGCCAATTTTCTCAAAACTGTCTAAACCCAGAATGTTCATTACATCATACATGTCGACCACCATTACTTCCAAAACTGCTTTTCTGTTCTTATAAAATGCTGGACTTTTCACTTTTCCTTCAACTAAAGTTGAAGGGTCTTTTCCAAATCCGAAAACTTGTTTTCTTGCTCTTTTTCTTGGAGACTTCCTAATTTTTTGTATGTGTTCAGTTTTTCAAAGTAACCGTCGCGCCCGAGTCCACCAAAAATTTCACTTTATTTTTTCCCAACTCTAAATCTAGGAGAAGCCTATTTTTCCCTTACTATTTAGCATTTGGTTCACTGTGTTAGCCTCCATTTCTTCTTCCGCCAACCTCCTCCTTTCCCACCTTTCTAACTTACGTTGCCAACAAACTTACTTAATGTGGCCCATTTTACCGCACTTGAAACACTTTGCTTGTCTAACCTGCACTAGTGTGACTTCACACAGTCTTTACACGACTTCCTTGGCTTGTTATCGGCACTGTAATTGCAGCCTCTATAAATGCTACTACCCGAACCGACACGCTTATCTAATCGCCTCTGATAACGTGGTACCCTTCTGACGTCACCCGACTCGCTTGAGCTGGAAGTCAAGGCCGTTTTCGTCTACTTTGTATGGGTGCAGGAGTTACTCTGTTCTCTACAATGGTATGGGCGTAAGTGCATGAGGGATTGGACCAGTTGCGCCTTCGCCTACGTTATCTGCGTCAGTCAAGTTGCTGTTGTTGTCTTGGCCAGGGGGTGCCATGGCGCCGGGGAGAGTTGGGTCGCCAGAGGGACCTACATTTATTAAGTCGGATAGTGGGCAGATTGATGAAAGCGTATTAAAAACCGCAGCTGTGCGGTTGCGCTGGCCGGCCTTTTGCCGGAAAATGTGGCTGCTAACGCATTATCACAAGTATGAAGTACAATCCATACATTAGAGAAATCGGCTTCATTACATGATTCTTTCTGTCACCCAGGAATTACTCGAATGAGTAAAATGAGTAAAATGTCAAAACCTCCCCTATACGATTGGAAAAGTGAAGAAGGTATGCAGTATATGCGCTGAAGTCAAACCTCGTATTTTTAACCACAGTGTTCTCATAAAAGCCACATCAACATTTGAACGTCTCAGTATAAACTTCAAAGGCCCAATACCATCTGAAACACGCAATAAATTTCTGGTTTCGATTATACTCTAGGTTTCCTTTTGCTATACCCTGTCCCATATTATCGACTTCTTCAGTTATTGAAGCTCTCAAACATGTTTTTGCTAACATCGGATGCCTACATTCATTTGGATAGTGGTTCTTCATTAATATCCGAAGAACTTAGAAACTACCTGCATTCCAATGGTATAGCAGCCAGTCAAACAACACCATATAAATCATGTGGAAATGGTTAAGTGGAGAGATATAATAATATTAAATGCTATGACTCTGGCTTTGAAATCTAAAGGACTAAAGATTTCGTAATGGGAGAAAGTGCTAAAAGATGCTTTAAATGCCATGCGAGCACTTCTCTGTACAACTATTAATGCTGCACCTCACGAAAGAATGTTTCATCATAAACGAAAATCAGCTTCAGGTGTAGCTCTACCTTTGTTGCTCACAACTCCAGGTCAAGTGTTTATGAGAAAACAAGTCCAACAAATAAGTATGATCCGCTTGTAGAAGTCACCTTGCTAGAGGCAAATCAAAACTATACACTCGTGCAATCACTTGGTCGAGAATCGACGGTAAACCTTCGGCATCTTGCTCCAACAAATAAATGGCATGTTGAAGACAAAGTACCGATTAAAGACGTTACTAATAATTCACAACCCTCACAAGATGATCCGCCAAAAGAACCTGTTATTCAAAATTTAAAAATCTCTGAAGACAGACGGCTGACTCGGAAGATCATCGAGGAAAACCAGACCGCCGTCATATTTGGACGATTACGTTCTAAAATGAAAGGCAGAATGTAATGATCTTGAAGTGTGTGTGTGTGTGTGTGTATATATATATATACACACACATATGTATATGTATATATATATATATATATATATATATATATATATATATACTGTTACGTTTCTAGGTGGTGAATTAAAAGTCTCGTATTATTTTTACTAAAACGTTTATTTTGTTTCTTAACACAATCACCGAAAACACTTGATTATTTATTTACACTAAACTTCTCTTCCTTTATTTACACTACACTTCTCTTCAGTTATTTACACTACACTTCTCTTCAGTTATTTTACACTACACGTCTCTTGATTTATTTACACTACACTCCTCTTGCACACTCGCACAGTCCTAAGCACTGGCCACAGTTCACGTCACCGACCACAGTACGATGCACTGACCACGGTTCACGCCACAGAGCACAATCACTGCACTGTTATTCACCGCGATGCACACACTTCATAGTTGAGCTTCCACTGCGGACTTGAGACTGACTCGCTGTCGCCGGCCGTCGCGTATTTATACCTGTCAAGACAATCCAGAACCTTCCGGACACCGCGACTGTTCTGGAGTAATCCGCCGGCAGGTGATGCAACCCGCGCTCACGGGCAGCTCGTGGTCGCCGGCAGATGACGTAACCCGCAATCACAGGCACCTCGGGGTGGCGCCGGCGGATGACGTAATATTCGTTACAATACATATAAAATTTCAAAATAATGGTTAGAATTGAAAAATACTAGTAAAAATATTAATATTCATTAAAAAATTTAAATGAAGAATGGTGAGCGAGATTTAAGTATGCCATTAAATCCACATTTCGTAAGCAAATCTTTCTTAATCATGAATCTCAAATGGATAAATACACACGTGAGCGAACTGCGAGTCTGTATTCTGTGTGTATTTATCCATTTGAGAACCATGATGCCTTTGCATCAAGGTCTGATGACGTCACTACAGTTGCCGATACTTTACAGTTATTTCTGACTCAAAGGCTCAAGTAAATGTTTTGTTTTAGTCTATAAATGATCAATATTCTGTTTTTTCTCGGAAACTGTAGTAACTCGATAAGAATAAACACAAGCTACTTCCAAAGTTCAGACTTACAGCGTGAAGCACCAGAAAATTGAAGAGCGCCATTGCGTCTTTTCTTTAGAGGCGACAGATTTATTACTACTGCTGTGTGATGCGATAAAGATCACACGGCATCGTGTCTGCCGCCCGTGTAAGCGGCAACATCGCTCTGCGCCACCTATGGCTGTAGAAAATGAGACAACACGAAGACTTGGGAAAGAACAATAATAAGAAATGATGGATTTCACGACTTCTCCAGGCGGGATATAGACGTTGCAAATGGTAACGGAAATAGTTCGGAAATTTACCCAAACGCAAGATATCTGCAGAGTGGTTCGTATGTCTATTTCTTTCGATACCAAAGAGTGTGTGATAGTGAAGTGGCGACTCCGCCATGGGCATGGAAGCCATCGTCTACGTCTTGCCTGTAGCAACAAAAGCCGCGTAGAGAGAGGGGGTGCTCAGAACGGAGATGTGTTTCCTGCAGGCAGAACCACGGGTCTATGTATAGACATTATTAACTTCAATTCGACTGAACGGGTACCAAAGCCACTTATGTTCCATAAGAGTAGAGCCATAGTTTTTAGTTCTTAGGTTTTGGTTCTACGGTGGGTTATGTATCAGGTTTCTTTGTCTTCTTTTTCCTTCTTTGTTGGACGGTAATGGCTTGATTCATGCGGAGTTCCTCATTCCCGGCAGAGTCAACTTGACTACTGCTAGAGAGGGTCGCATGTATTAGGATACCACGGTCCCTTGAAACAGGCGACCTAGATCTGGCATTAGGACCTGTCGGCCTCAGCTTCTCTAGATGTGTTTGCGTGTTTGTTGAAATATTTATGGTTTTTGTTTCCGATTGTGTTTCAGGCTGGACAAGAGATTTGGTATTGGCATCTCCGCCGATGTCATCAAGGGACACCTGGCAGGCAGCATCGCGCAAACTGGAGGCTTTAGGCGTTTGGGTTTCAAAGTTGACTTTCTTATTTTGACCCACGGTGTCAGCGAAACGTCGGGCCATGTCCACGGGGTTTCGTTTCTGGTAACGGCGTCGTGCCTCCGGAAAGGAAACTTTCTCAGAGACCCAGATCTTCTGGATCTCTCGTTCTCTTAAAAAATGAAGCACTGGTTGGAATTAGATGGATGTTTCCACAACAGTTCACGCACTTTGCCTCTGTGGAGCAGTTAGAGTCATTACAAGCCTCCCTTCCACAGTGCACGCAGACTGCGGCGCTCATGCAGCGAGGTTGCGTATGGTCAAACCTCTAGCATTTAATACAGCGCAGAGGGTTTGGAACATACTGCCTAACACGGAGATTGTAGAAGCTACACGATTTCTTCTCTGGTAGCGATGGACGGTCGAAGGTCAGTATTAGAGTTGAGGTAGGAGTGAGTACCCTATTTACTCTCCGCTGAATCCTGTAAATCTCTGACACATCATATGGCTCAAAGAAGGCTTTCAAATTTTCTTCCGATTCGGTAGAGAAGTCATCGTGATTTACCACACCCTTGCAGAGGTTTAAGGTTGGGTGGGCGGACACATGCACCTGGAGGCCGGCTATTTCTTTCAGGTCAAGGATCTTGCTGATCTGTTCGTCAGAGCGACATTCAAAAAGGATTGTGCCGTTTCTCTGACGGATCACCGACTGAAATTTACCAAACTTTTCAATTTCCCTGGCAAGTTTGATTGGGCTGACACTCTTTATAGTTTCATTTTCTCTTTTACTTGACATGATGAGAAAGCGGGGCTTAGTAGGTCTGTCTGACTCATTACAGAAAACTCTCCAGATTAACTGTTTCACCAACAAATCTCCTCTTCCTTATGGAAGAGGGCGGGGGGTAGGTTTTTTATCCATTAAGAGGATATCAGATTCATCCCTGTGGTCCCCACCCACCACGGAGCACAACAAGGGGACACTCCATCGGGGGTTCCGGGGTATAGGGGGTACCACAGCGCTCACCGCCGTGGTCCCCCCGCTCACCCTGGAGTTCAGTACAAGGCCTAGTCCAAGCCGGTTGATCGGGAGTCGGTTAGCTCCCGACCGCCCGTCTAGAAGAGTCCGTAGCCACAGCAAGTGTATTGAGACCTACAAGGAATGTTCCCCAAAATACGTAAGAGCACGTATCCCTAGATGCCAAGGAGTTCCATGTAGCACGAGGAGAGTAATTGGGAAACAGACAGGCCCCTCAACCACCAGGACATACATTCCCTCCGACACGGGTCGCCATGCACGGCAAACACATGGGTGGGCGTTCAGCATACAGAGGGGGCCAGTGAAATAGAAGAGGGAGAAGAAAAGAGACAGGATGGTATAGAGGAATGATAATGTAAAATGGGGAAAAGAAAAACGAGTTGTGAAGGAAAGGAATACTTGAGAGCCCTCTCTGTCAAGACGTGGATCAACTCACCTCGACGGGGTGATGAGAGAAAATTGGCCAGATCCCCCACCGAGTAACAGAGATTATCTGTGGCAACTGATTGAAAATGCATGGGAAGAGGTTGCACACGGAAACAATTATGTAGCTGCATTGATTAATTCTCTTCCACGGCGAATGCCAATGGTATTGGAATCTGAAGGATAATGAAATCCGCATTAAACGGTGCATTTAGATACAATTTATAAGAAGTTCCATGCAGCAGAATGAAGGTAAATCCGTTTTTATATTTTTTAAATAAATTTTATCTTTAATGTTTTGTAAGTTTGTAGTACGTATATATAATGTATTCAACATGTAGAGATAAGCATGTATATAGAATACAATGATTTTACAAAATGTTTTATTTCCTATACAGCTTCAATATCGTCCCGTCCGAGGTTACTCACGAGAGGATAGTCCGAGTCCAGGTCGTGACGTCTATATCTCATTTGTGTAGTAAGTTGTTTACAAGCTAAGAAAATTTCAATTTGAGTACAGAACAGATACTGACGCAGTGACAAAAAACTGTGAGGTGTCCCTTACAAATTCAGAATTACGAATGGAATCGCTTGCGTAGGGGTATGACGAAAGGGGGACATACACTACTCCACAGTCAAGTTTTTTGTAATTTTACTTTATTTTATTTAAAACGATTACCGCATCACAACAGAGTTATACCATTAATAGTTATTAATATTTTTTTTTAATTTCGAGGTAAGAACTGGTTTTAAATGTCTCCTCAAAAATATTTCTGGGGCTAAGGCACTGAAAATCCCACCTCCTTGGAAATTTTTCTGGTTTCTCCCATATTCCTAGCACGAACTAGTCCAGGAGAAAACGGCGGTCACGTGTTCAATAGCCGTTCACGAAGCGCAGTAAATTCGTGGGCGACTATGTTTGTCGCCAAATTACACAAAAAACACTCATATTTTCAAAAAATTCAGCATGACCTTACTTGAAGATGTTTTTGATGAACACATTTCATAAAGAAAAAATATGTATCTTCACAATAGTAGTTCTAGGAAGAAGCCGACATTTTTTTAAAATTTTCAAAAATTAGACATTTAAACGAACATAAGACCTGCATTATTCTCTTAAGCGTCCTTTAAGCTACGGTCTAAATTTACTCAAAACATTTTGTGTTTTAAGAAAAAGATGGTTTAAAGAATGGAAAAATGGCCTATGTTGGACACAAAATTTCGCAAAAAATACTCATGTTTTTGGAAAATTGAACATGACATTATTTTTAGGTATGTTTCTTGATGAACATATTCCATTTAGGAAAAATGTTTATCTTCATAATTCTAGTTGTAGGAAGTCACCGATAAAAATTTTTTAATTGTTCAATTTTCGAAAAATCAGGGTTTTAGCCAACATGAGATCTACACCATTCTCTTAAATGTCCTTCAGATTATGGAAAAACAAAATTTAATCAAAACTGATGACGTCGTTTTTTAGAAACTTTTGAAAATGTCTCTGGGGCTTCATGTAAAGTACCTCCCAAAATTAAAATATCGCTTTCGAATTCATGGGACCGTGATATCAACAAGATCGATTGGAGAATATCAATTTTGGACAAAATCGGTCGAACAACTTAAGCCCTAGCGTTGTTCACGGGCGGAAGACGGACAAAGAAACGTTTTGCCGTCATTCAATTTTTCGGTAACAACGACCCACAAAACATGAATTCCGGCTACACAACGTGTTAAAGGATTTCCCCCTAAATTTAGCAAATTAATTTATTCACTTTTTCGTTACCAGGATGCGACGGTTTTTCTGCCGAAATTTCGCAGTTTTCTGGGGCACGAATACAATACCTTCTCTCCTTACGATAGTAAGTGCGAGAAAGTAAAAATCAATACAAAAACATTAAAAGATCAAAATAATAAAAAACAAAAATAAAATGAAATATAAAAATAAAAATATACAAACCTTTATAATATTTCCCCAATCCCTTCCAACCATTCTCGTTCTATCCTTTCTTCCACCCCAATTTCCGTCTTCCTAAAAGCCTAATAAAATAACCTGTCCAACCCAAAATGTATTAACCTCTATGTTATTTTACCTAGCTTACCAATCCCCGTCTCAGTACGTAGGCAAAACTAGGAGAAGAAAAACCCCTCACCACTAACACCTGGCTGTAGAGTCCCAACTGGGACAGACAGCTGGAGAGAGCATCAACCTCAGAAGCGTTGACAATGAGCGCCAACTACAATGCGCTCCAGCAACAATGGACGCTGCCAATAATGGGCACATATTTGCTTATCAATTCCTGTTACAATTGTTTTGTTTTTCAGTTAGCATTGTTGTAATTAAATGTTCTTATAATGCTTGTTTATGGACCACAATTTCTTGTTTCGAATACATTAAAAATTATTTTTGCCCGATCTCAAGATATTCTAAAATCATTCTTCTTAAAACGTGAGTCTTCATTTGAAATGAATTAGCCATTACAATGGTGAAGAGTATTCTTTTAGATCTTTCGTTTTCCGTATATGCGTGAAAACGTTCCTACAACACGCCAATTTCAACAAAAATGCCACCTATATTGTCACCGTTCTTTCAAAGGTTTGTGTGTGTAAAAATTCAGTCCGAAATATGAAAACAAGAGCAAAGTTTTCATAATCAGCGGTGCAAATTTCAATGTTCTAGAGTGAATGGTTTAGGAGTGAATAGCCAGTCGAAGATGGCCTATTTTAGAGACAAAGTCTTTAGAGGGCACATAGTGCGTCCGAACAGGGTACATGAGTGTTTTTGATAGTACAATATTTTGAAACAGGATTTTGTCTCTAGAATTGAAAAATTAGCCATAGTTTCCGATATATGTGAATTATAACCCATTTCTCTTTTTTATTAATAATGTAAAAGTTCAATGACTGCCACCTGTTGAATTTTACAAAATTTGACCTGAGCCCGATTCGTCTTTAAACTTGAATCTTAACTCGAAATTTAATAGCTATTACAATGAAGAAGAGCATTTTTTTCATAAGAGATTTCTTTCTCCTAAATTTGCGAAAACTTTCCTAAAACACGCCATTTTCAACAAAATTCCATCTAAATTGTCGCTGCTCTGTCCAGGTTTCCTGTGTGTAAAAATTCAATCCGAAATACGAAAACATGAGCAAAATACTCAATCAGATTTGTTAATATTAGTGTTCTATAGCGAATAGTTTCGGATATACTGACATTCAAAGATAACCGTATTTTTGAAATGTTGAAAAAATACTTGTTTGAAAGTCTCTAGAGGGCACATTTTCCGTCCGAATGCGATAAAAGGAAGCATTTTGTGAAAGTTTACAAAATTATGAAAGAAGATTTGGCCTCTGGAATTGAAAAATTGTTCTAGTTTCCGAGATATGTGCCTTTAAAACCAATTCTCTTACCTAATGAAAAATTTAAAAAAATCAGCGACTCCATTTCAAAGGGTGAAAAATAACTTCTGTGAAAAAATGCCTCTAGACGGCACATTTTGTTGAAAATGGCGTGTTTTAGGAAAGTTTTCGCGAATTGAGGGAAAATGAATTTTTTGTTGAAAAAATGTAATACCATTGTAATCGCAATTAAATTTTGGGCTAAGACCCAAATTTTAAGAAGAATCGGACTCGGGTCGAAATTTGCAAAATACAACAGTGCCTGTCGTTGAGTTTTTACATTTTTCCTAAGAAAATATAATTAGTTTTAAATGCACATATCTTGGAAACTATTGCCAATGTTTTTTAATTCTGGGGGCAAAATTCTGTTTCAAAATTTTATAAACGTTTAGAAAATGTTTTCATTTAGCCCATTTGGACGATAAATACGCCGTCGAGAAGTACTTTTATCCTCTTTTTGTTTTGTATTTTGGTATGGTATTTTGTACGCTGGCAACCTGGATGAACGGAGACTATTTGGATTGCATATTTGCGGAAAATAGCGTGTTTTTGTGAAGATTTCGGGAATTTTTGGTAAACGAAACCTCTGATGGAAAATGCTCTTTACCATTGGAATCACCATATAATTTCGAGTTAAGACCTTAGTGTTTAGGAGAATCGGGCTCGTGTCGAATTGAACACAAGTGGGGGTCGTTGAACGTTTATTTTTAACAAGAAAAATAATGTTTTAAATGCTCATATCTTCAATACAATGACAATTATTTCATTTCTGAAGGCAAATTCCTGTTTTAAAATTCTATAAACATTTAGAAAATGCTTTCATTTACCCCATTCCGACGATAAAAGCGCCCTTTAGAAGCATTTTCTCCAACTAGTTATTTCTCATTTCAAACGTTTGATCATTTTTTCACTTGCTGTATCTCCGAATTTGCTTTAGAACGCTGAGATTTGCACGTTTTACTATGGGTACTCTACTTCTTTTGCTTAGAAACTTGTGCTGATTCGTCTGTAATAAATATATTTAAAAAAATCCTGTGTAAAGCCCCTTTGTGCATTTCCAACATCACGGCGAGGTGGCTCTTAGACCCAACTTTGACATGTACTATCACGTAAAACTCACCGTTGAACTGACATGGGCACAAGCGTTGTTGATCAGGTGAGAAAACACATTTATAGTTTGTGAGAAGTGTAACAAATGCAATATTTCTAGGAAGACCTAATACAGTAAATCCTCTCTGAGGCGAAAGCTGGATAAAGCAGAAACTTGCTTTCGTTGGAAAAACGTGTTAGAAATAACTATTTTTCAAAGCAAAGTGCACTGGATAAGCCAGAAACCTGAGTAACGCGGAAAAGGAAAATAATATTCAGTGCGACGGTTTGAAAAATTCTGGATACTACAGAAAACATGGATAGGATAGAATGTTTTAAAATTACTGACTTGTAACTGTGGCGACATTATACCAAGAGACATCAGAGCTCGTCCATTCACTTTCCCATCAACCCTCGTCCGGACGTCGTATTTCCCACGCTACCTGTGCAAAAGCCACTGTTTATTTATATTAGCACCGCCCCTTGCAAGCCCGTGTGAAGAAAAGAGAGTCGCGAAGTACGATCCTTCCAGAATTCTTGTAATGCGTGCTTTGAGTTCTGTGGTTCTAAACGTTTTCTGTAGTTAAGTACGACGAGTTGCAGGTATTCTGTTAAAGTGTTTATGATGTCAGGCGGCTAATTGAAAACGATAACTATTGAAGAGAATATTAGACTAATTGAAGAACACGAACAAAGCCACACTTCTGACAATGTTTTGATAAAGAAATTTAAAGCTAGTAAACTCTGGTGTATTACACCATAAAAACGAAAACAAAATCAAAAATGAGTGGTTAAAATAAAGCTTTTGTTCGTGGTTGCTACAATATTAACGAGGTTCTAAGGACAATAGTCGAATTCGTGTAGATTGTTTGAGAACCATTTAAGAATACAAATCGAGAAGGTGATAATGGGTAGAGCACACAAGTTGATGGCAGACGTGGGGTTCTGATAGTTGAGAGAAGTTTTTGATACTACCTTGAGTAGGTTGGCAAGCTCAATTTTCAGCATGGTCATCAGTTGGTGATGTGAAATCATACGTCCTTGTTGTAAACCAAGGTATTAGTAGAAGACAATTCATTAGCTTCCAAAGCGGTGATGGTTCCTCCACTAATATTCTCGTATGTGAGTTCACTAGTGAGTTTACCCTTCAGTATTGGTTGTACTTTGCATTTATTAATGCCTAGTTGCACTGTTACGTCCCTGGAGAAATCTTCATTGACATTTATCTGTTTAGACCACGCATCGTACCAGAGTAGACTTTGATGTCGTCCACATATGCCAAGTCTTATGTGCAATCTTTCAATGCCTCTCATTTCGACACCTAATTTCAAGTCTACTAGAAGTGTTGACAAAGCCATTCATTGCCAAGCATGAATCAGTTCATGATCCAGTAAGGGATCTGACTATCACCTTGGAAGATTCCACGCTTTATATTTATTTGCTTGGTTATCATTTCCTTCGCTTTTTTGAAGTGACGCGATTATTTTTCTTCTATTTGCCCATAATGGATTTGAGAAAATTCACTTTTGTCAAGTTAATACGATATAATGACAACACATAGAGTAGCCAATCATGCGGAACCATGTCATAGGTCTTTTATATAATCAATGAAACAGGTGAAAAAGTTGCGTTTCTTCTTACATGCTTGAGGCATAACCAAACTATGAGTGAAAAGTTGTTCTTTATTTGGTCTATATTTCGCAGGATTTGTAGTATCACTGGTTTTCGGCTTTATGTATGGTTCACCTTCACAGAAAATTTTCGATCTGCGTCCTGGCGCACCCCAGGTAGCGGCTTTGGTACGAGGAAAGTTTCCGGTGGTCTCTCTATTTCCCAATGATTCATTGTTCTTTTATACTGCATATTGTTGGCTTCTCAGTCTCCCACGGGACTGAAGGTTTTACTTGCTCGACCGTAGAGTTGAACTTGGGGAGACGGGAAGTGGTAATAGGAGAAAGGTGTGTTCGGGTATGGGTAGGGATAGAAAGGTTCCTTTAGGATATGTGGTATTCAAAGAAATGGCGAAGACACATGTCTCTGAAAGATGGACACATTTATTCAGATGGGGGCAGCGGTCAGCTGCTCCGGTTAGTCGTCTCTTACGATATGGGAAATCCCGAGGCACTATGCAACAAAATACCCCGAAACACCACACGGTGTTGTTGTTGTTATTATTATTATTATTATTATTATTATTATTATTATTATTATAACTGAACCACAAAGGGAAGAGTTTGTAGAAAAATATTAACACTAAATGTTAGCACTAAATCGAAAAAACCTTGAATCGAAAAATCGATTTTGATTCAAAAATACAAATGTTTGATTATTTCACGCAGCAATTTCTCATACCTCGTTCTACGTCTGTATTTACTTACTCATATAGTCACTACTCACGACACCTGACGTCATACGACGAGGAAGAAAGACACTTTAGTATTGACATGTGCCATTTCAGAACCGTCGTTTTGTTACTCCAGGTCCCAATTTTTTACACACGTGACAAAAGCGTTTTTCCAACTGCAGGATCTTATTACATTTACTGAAATCGGGTTTTTTATTTTCA
The DNA here is from genome assembly GCA_964035755.1 of Teleogryllus oceanicus. Taxonomy (NCBI): domain Eukaryota; kingdom Metazoa; phylum Arthropoda; class Insecta; order Orthoptera; family Gryllidae; genus Teleogryllus; species Teleogryllus oceanicus. The sequence goes on from CAXIVR010000004.1 coordinate 66,481,571, forward strand.
GAAGATCTTAAGAAAACTTTACTACTCTGATGAGAATGAAGTGGGGTTATGAACAAATTATGACATAAAATGCAATTAGGAAATAATTTATTAAAATTCAAATGCAAATAAATACTATATTAAAACCTTAAAACTAGAACACATGATTGAAAAATAGGCAGTTGTTAAATTAATAACATTGGTAGTTATTAATACATAACAATAATGTTTAGAAAACAGTGGTAGATAATGGGGGATAACCTCCTACAATGTTATAAAATCATCAAAAAATTTCGCGGATCCATTATTTGTATACAAATATTAAATTGAAACCTTAAAACTCTTATACTGGTACTAACTATCACTCACGGAGCACAAGGAAAATATAATATGTATGTGAAAGGTAATAGGGAAACATTTTTGAAGAATTGAGCAATCGGGATTCTTTCTAACGGGAACTAACAACCAACCTGCCATGAAGTCGTTTACGAGAAAGGTGAAGGCCGCAAGTTTCATTAAATATACGATATTTCTGCTATAACAAAGTCACACAATGAAAGAAGGAAATAGCACCGCTTTTCCTTCATCGTGACGCGAGTCCACTTGTCACAGAGGTGCAAATAGCCTGAGGCCAGCACCCGCATAAGGTTTGGTAGAAGATAGTCCTTGGAAGCTGTTCGTCTGTAGGCAAGATGTTACGACGGCAACGAATGCTGGTTCTTTTGCTTTCACTTTTAGCGTTGTGTTCCGGTGAGGCATCGAACGGCAGGAGGAAACGCAACATCATATTCACGCCAGGAGGTACCTACTGCCAGGTAAGTAGTCCCCGAACAACGTACTTTCTCGTATGTCCTTTTAGTGCAGTGCGAACGATTACAGATCACAGCAAGTGGGAGATAAAATTCAAAATTTGTGAAATTGTTAATACTAATTTCACATTTCTTAAATGATTTAAAAAATTAGTGATAAGCAATGCCATCGAAAAGTGAGAAATTTTTTGTATCTAATTCTAAAGTATTTGATGTTGATAATTTTCGAACACTAATTATTCGTATTTACTTGTGGTTGACTTAAGAATGCGATAGTAATATGGTATAAATGAGAAGAAACGAGAATTTAACGATAGGGATTTGTTTTTGTGCCGACTTTTAAGCCGACTGGTATTTGAATTTGACCCCAAATTTATTTCAAATTTTCATTAGCAAAATATTGTCTATTTATCATGTTGCATGAATCTTTGCTAAAATGTGCACCAATATTAGAAATATAGAACTAATATTTTATTATTAACAAATAAGGACATCCCAAAATGAAATACTTCTGAATTTCTCAATTCAAACGAATATTTGTTTCAACAAAAATGATAATTTGACAAAAATGATAAAATGATTTTTTAACCACAAAATGATAATTATGAGGATGGTTTGCGTGATATCGAACGGCATGGAAAATTTTCAAAGAACCACAGAACTCCAAATATTTTGATAAGTACCCAGTACAAAATCGCCGTTTGAATCGAACCAGGGATCTTATCCTAAGAATTTAAGGGATGAAGAGCGTAACAGCTTGAAAAAGACATACCTGTGTGTGCAGTTGATAGATATGCACACATTTGAAACTACGACCAAATACAAACATTTCAGCTGATACAATATATTACTAAAATACTTCTAATGTGCGAGGATAGTTTTTTTCTACGTTCTTAAATTTGTACAGACATCTACTCAAGTCTTTAAGATTATACTTTAATTAGATATACGCTACAAATACAAATTACACAATAAAGAATATTCAATTAGTTACAAAATTGCGCCATCTAACCGACAGCATGAGGTAATCTTCTGGTTAATATAACCCGATCAATCAATAAAGAAAATAAGAGTAGTGGATATTCCACGCCATATTTTTTTATTTTATTAATGTTTATCTATTCTTTATTTTTTAGCTAATTACTGGTGTCGGTATTCCAATCCCACTTGAACGACATTCAGTAACGATGGGAGTAGTTATGAAGTACAATTACAACGTGCCCCAAAACGCAACCGAGTTGGTACAACCATACTTCGATTCCTTTGGAAAACAGCAACGGAGCATACTTGTGCGTTGGAAAGTGTATGAGAGGGTAGAAGAAATATTAAGTAGGTATGTCGACGTACATTATTTTAGTTTACTTTAAGTCTATTGTATACCGTTGGATTTCACAACAAATAAATATATTTATTTTCAAGAAAAAAGTCACTGAGTATTTTCAATTGAAAATCATATATATAATTCAGAGTAAACAAGTTCAATATCCGAAAAACCTTGTTTTTTTATAATACTTGATAAATTTTTATTTTTTTAAAGAGTCATAATGTCTTTTCATGCAGTAATGCCTCTTGGATTTTTAATCTGTAGAACAAAGGTTGGAACGAGATGTGCTAGTGGCTATTCTCAGAGTTATAAGGTATAATTTTCGAAATGTAATATGGTATAATGTTGCGGCATGTGTTATATTCAGAATTTTTGTAAAATAATTTGTTGAAAATTAAGACAATTTACTACTGTTAATTTTCGTAATGTAAATCTCCCTTAAATTGTCAGTTTAATGAGCAAGCTCATTGTTTTCCAATAGAAAACCAGTTCAAGCTTCATGCATGGGAACTCCGCAAACGTACAAAATCACTGGAAAACGGTAAATCTCACGGACCAGACGGCATCTCGACAGATTTTATTAAACTCGGTGGGGAGGCAGTATTACCGTATTTGTTAAGATTATTTAATGTTTCTATTAATAATGCAAGTTTACCAGACGATTGGAAGACATGTACAGTTGTCCCAATTTTCAAAAATGGTGATAAAACGAAAGTTTGTAATTATAGACCAGTATCTCTCACATCAACAGTATACAAAATAATGAAGCATTTAATAGCCGGGTACATTCGCCGCGAATGGGAAAAAGCGAACTGGATTTTTCACGGACACCATGGATTTAGAAGTAAATATTCCTGCGAAAGCCAAATTGTTTCTCTTTCTCAAGATGTAGCTGACCAAGTTGACGTGGGTGGGAGGGTGGATGCAAATGTAATCGACTTTGCAAAAGCATTCGACGGAGTACCGCATAAGATACTTATTAGGAAATTATTAACTTCAGAAGTTGATGCTAGAGTTCGAATTGGCACTCAGTTTTCGACTACGGGTATTGTTACTTTAGGGATTCCACAGAGAAGTGTTTTAGGGCCATTACTTTCCTTAGCGTACGTAAATGATCTCCATGTTAACGTACAAATCAAAGGTGAGTTTATTTAGAGACGATTGTGTTATGTACCGAAAAATCAAAGGTAGCGTTGACGAACAAATATTACATCAGGATCTAGAATATTTACATGATTGGGCTGAAAAAAATGACATGGGAATTAACGGATCGAAAAGTAAAAGAACGTTCGGACGGGGACGAAATTATGAAGAACCAGACCATCGTTTAGGTGAGGTCATCATCCCAAAAGACTCATCATGTAAGTATTTAGGCATTAATCTAAATAGTAAATTAGGGTGGGAGAAGCATATAAATCAGGTAGTAAGAAAAACGTCCTTGCATTTGTAATTTAGTCCTTGCATTTTGTAATGCGAATTCTAAAGAAAAGTTTTGCCAACGCCAAAGAATTAGCATATCTTTTAGCCCTCTCAGGGAATACGGAGTGGCATGTTGGGATCCATACAGAAAGTCGCACCGGAATAATCTAGATAGAATACAGAGGAAAGCGAATAAGTTTACCTACAGAACTAACACAATATAAAAGTCATGGGAATCTCTAGAAACGAGAAGAATAAGGGCGAGACTTTGCGTTCTTTATTACTCTTACGTAGGAAGGAAATTCAGGTTAGACTAGAAAAAACAAATTATTAGGGCCGAAGCCATCACAGTCACAAAATTCGAAGAAGGAAACAAAATTCAGATCTTGGTAAATTTTCCTTTTGTAACAGAACAATTAAAGACTGAAACAGTTTACCCGCAGTAATTTTTAAAGCTTTTCCTCTCAATGACCGAAGTTTTAGAAATAAGTTAGAGCAAGATGAGAGTAATAGATATTAAATGAGTAAGTGCTGTGAAGTGCTGGTCAGTGTAATTCAAAGCAAAAACAGTGTAGTGTAGTGCTGTGCAGTGCAGTTAAGTGAAGTTAACGCGGACAATTAATTAAAAAATCTAATTTAGCCAATATTTATGTAGCTTATAATAAATTTTAGCATCACCAACATATAATTATTGAATATCATGACAGAGTTGAAATAATTGTTATAATACTCAATATTAGTGATAGTGTGATTATTGCATCTTGGCTTGTATGTACTCCTTTATTGTTATTGTTATTATTATTATTTTATTATTATTATTATTATTATTATTAATATTGTTATTATTGTTATTGCCACCGGGTCATACCCAATTGCAGTTCAAATAAATGTATGTATGTATTTATGCACCATTTAGTAATTATCGAGACTGATTCTACGTGGTCTCGTTTTTGCAGTTTAAATGCCAATGTCGACAGCCATCAATGCCTTCTGCGGATGATCTGTGAGGCAGCAGCAGTGCCATTTGATCCCAACAGCGGTCTTGCAGCACAACTGATGCATATCTTACTTACGTAAGTCATCACTTTCTTGATTTAAATTTCATTAATATTGAAACAAACTGTCTAATTTAATTTTTAAATTTAGATTATCTCCTCTGACCTTCTAATATTATTAAATATTAATTTAACGTAACCCGTTCCAAATTTATATAAGAATATGGCCGTCAGGAAAATATTACGTTAATTCTATTATTAAAATTAATCTTCAACTGCGCTTTCCAATAAATTAATATCCGGCTAACTGGGTCGATGGGTCTTATAAGAAATAATCGCTATTGCCTACTAATAGCCGATTATTCGATCTGCCATCTGTACAGAGTGGCCGAGGAATCTAAAAAGCAAATATACGTTTCTAGCTACTCATTTGCTGGAATTGGCTAAATGAAAATCATCTTTTCTATTCACAGAAACTTGTACGTTTATTCAATTTCCATGAAATTTTCACTTGGTAACAATACGAAACGTACTTTCGGTCATGACCAGTTTCAAACCTTATACTGCAGTACCCGTCTTCTCGTGCTCTTGGCCGATGTCGCCGCGTAGAACCATTTTCATTTTTTTCCGGTGTCGATGGCTCCAGGTCCAAATACCATCTTTTCTTCCGTTCTGGCACAAGTGTACTCTAATCACTGATCCTCACCGCCTCATAAGTTGATAAGTCTTAATTAATTTGCCTTCTTCCCAGTTTTCTACGCGTTCCCAGTTTTCTACGCGTATGCTTAAAATATTAAAGTTCAGTAAACTATTATCTGCTTCAAATACTCCCAGTCCTGTTGGCGGAAAATTCACAGTTTAAATTCTAGCTGTTGCTCGAAATATCCAATTTCAGCACATTACATCAATATCAAAGTCCGTTTAATTCCCAAATTCCGCCCGGAAGTTGGAATGAATCCTTTCCCTCTTTCAGCCCTTCAAAACTCGGTCCTTTTTTTTTACTGTTTCTTTTCAGAAAAAATTCGACCCACTTCCGTCGAAATACATTGTTATTCCATGCCTCGCCAATGCCTAAATTACTTACAAATTCAACTAGCCGCGCCCCAGACTGTCATTACTTTCTCGGCCAATTCCCAAACAGTTTACTTTATCAACTAGCCGCGCCCCGTGGTTCAAAGCAATGAAGTTTGTTGACCTCGACGACAACTCGTCTACCGTTGCTAGGCCGCCATATTTACATATGTCTATCCTTATAATTCACCTTGTTTACAATAAATGTCACGCAATACAATATCCCAGATATTGGTATGTCACATTATAAGTAATCAAAATTGTATAGTTTTCAATTTTGTTTGAGGTTTTGTAGGAAAATGTATTGAATACCTAATAATCAATTGAGGTTGAATACCTAATTGAATTCTAATATTGAATACCTAATAATCAATTGAATATCTAATAATCAACCATGAGCAATTCGCTCATGAGCTTTGATGATTTTCTTAAGATGACACTTATTAACAACGTTCTCTTTCATGATGAATTGCCTATAGTTATTCGTAGAAACTACCTGATCTTCAGTGGCAAAAACAAATCCTTCCGTCTCACAAAAGAGCCCATCTTTTTAACTAGTTAATTGATCTCTTCATTTCGATATGGTCACTTCAAAGCTTGGCAGCATTCTTTCTATGGAGTTCTTTTGTTTTTAACGGCTCAATTCGGACCTGAGTATTCAAAGAATTTGGATTGTGTGGTCTTTTTGGAGCAGCTTCAGAAGTGTTTAGCCTTGATCTTGAGCACTAATTGCCACCATAGTTGGATTGTTAATGAAATTATTCCTTTTTTTTGTCTGTCGACTTGAAGACTCAATAGGCCACGGCCTTCAAGGTATAGCTTTTTGGTGAAACATCGAAGGTAATAATCCTATATTTTGTTAAAAGTGTTCTTTTCTATAGAAGATTCAAAAGCTGCATCAGACCACCCCAACCCCAACAACCCCAAATTACGTGATGCTGCTGAAAGTTTTTAATTACTTCAAATTTGCGGCGGCGATGGTGTAGCGGTTAGCGTATCGGACTGCTATACCCAAGTTAGCGGGTTCAAACCCGATCGAAGCCGTGGATTTTTAAGGGCGAAAAAATCCTTCGTACGCCTTCCTTCGGAGGGGAAGTAAAGCCGGCTGTCCCATGTTAGTACATTTACTGCATGTAAAAGATCCTCAAGCCTAAATGACGCCTCTGAGCTAAATTCAAATCGCCTGTTTCGTCGCCCAAGTAATACCTTCTTTCAACCATGATTGGTGAAAGGAGCGTAATGAAATTTGTGTGGTCAGACGGAAGAGCAGGCCTCATGGCCTGAGTCTCGCCACGTAAAATAAGGCAAATTCAATTCAATTCAATTCAAATTTGTTTCTCGGATTATGGAATTGCAGATCTTTGTAAAACCAGAGAGAGGAGTTTTTAAACTTGATACAACTTATTCTTGAAGTCACCTCAACAATACCATCTCAAATTTTCGGTCGCAATATACATTTTTAAAGTTGCTTTGATCTGTAACTTTGGACACACGTCACAAGTATGGAGTATTGGAGATGTTACAAAGATTACGATTGACGCAGGTGAAGAAGATATGCATGCTAGTTTGTATTCGAAAATCGGGATGTTTTGACAAATAGATGGATGGACGGATCTATTATTGTCGGTTTCGATTTATGTGTCAGGCATAACTCTGTTATGTTAGAAGCTATTAAGATATTTTAATGTGTTCTGGGCACTTTACATGACGCACCTGTGACATTTTCAATATTTTCTGGAAAATTTCTGAAACTTTTTACTTGAAAGGTTTTTCTCGAATCGATGAAAGTTCATTTATAAGTAAAGTATAGTTCCTATTTTGGTTAAAGCCTTTGACATTTAATACATTGCAAAAAATATTTAAAACAATAAAGGTTTTTGTTTTAAGTAAGAAGTTTGAGTTTTGTACTCAACCAAATACATGAGTTTTATTTTAAATGACAAGGTCCTAGACATATTTTATTAATTGCTATTATTGAGCTGTTTAGTAGTATAAACATTAAATTTTTATAAAATTATAAAATTAATGAAATGGACGCTTTACTGCCGTCGTTTGTTCATTATTTCATTGGGGAGTTGTAATCAATAGTTCTATCTTTACATCATTACATTATTACATACATCTTTATATTATTACATTATATTACATTATTTTTGATATCTTATTTGTTCTTTATTTCTTTAGTGAGATAATCAATATTGAAAGCATTCGACATGTCATTTTTCAGAAAACATTTTAGTGTGAAGTTATTGTTATCTAAGCGAAAATAGTGTTCTTTAGTTCGAAGGTTTTTTTAAAATGCCAAGATTAGTGCTTGTATACAAATGCAATTTCTAGCTTTAGTCTAAAGCTAGATATACCCGCATAGAAAATACATCTCATTATTGCAATCCAAATAAAATGGATCCAATATTAAAGGCAAATTGATGGTTCTAGGGAAAAACTGTTTCAGTCAATATTTTGCAAAAATCAGAGCTGTACAAAGAGAAACAAGTAACATAATTTATTATGAACTAACGTAAACGAAAAATCGAAAGCTCCAGAAAAGAAATATGAAATCCAACGTTAAAAGCAAATTGTATGCTCTTAAAAAATTATACCAACCCCAGCTTCTCTGGGGAGACAAGAAGCAACTGACAGGATATAAATAACTACACTTTCATTGAACCGTATCTCTAGAGAACTTCACGAGCTCTAGAGGTCACATAGCAATCAACAATGGTTACGACTGGAAACATTCCATGCAGGGTCATCCGGGCAGCCAAGAGCACTTGGAAGACTCTGGCCGCAGATGCGTATCACTTAACATGAATATCCTGTTGCATTTTAAAAAATTTCTGAAAATGGCTCCAAATTTTCCTTCATTTATTTATTCGAAGAGAAGGAAGTGCATTTATAAATATAATGTACTTTCGATCTTCATTAAATCCTCGAAAGTCTTAAAAATTACAGACGTTCAAATAATTTTCCAACCTATTCTAAACATCAATATTAATGCCAGAGGTTTTTCTCCTGTTTACATCATCCCTTTTACATAAAAAACATCTTGGGAGTAGAGAAAATTTCAATTTTGTAGGAAATAACCAGAAGTTTAGACGAATTTTTGAGAGGAAGAGAGAATGTGTTTAAAAGCTTGTTAACGCCCATCTGTCTGAATAAGTTGGTTTCTGTTTATGAGAACCATTGGTATTAAATCATTTTTCATACTTTGCTTCACAATTCTTCAAACCTTCGAGAATGTTTTTTACCATTTTTTTCACGAAGCTCGTACTATATTGGCAATTTTTTTAAAGACATTTTTATTTTTTATTTAAATTGTTATACAAATATAAGCGTTAAGAAGATATAATCCTCTCCTAACTGACAAACGTAACTCGTAGTAGGTATCGAGACATAAGCAAAGCTTTAGTTAATTCGTTCTGTTGTGTCTTATCTTGTATGCTTCACGTCAAAATGTACTTGTTGAATAAGAGCAGGATCATTTTCGTGCCACATCGCAAATTAATTGAATTTACCTACAATTGTTCCCTGTCATTTCCACAGTCCGTCGTCGTCCAATGAAGTCCACGATTCGCATCCCGAGCGCGATTACGTGGTTGCGGAACGGCGTGGGAGAGAGGGCATGGCGGCGTGTGCCGCCCTGAAGAGAAGCTGCCCCATGCCGTTTTTGGAGATGCTCTCTCGCTTGACTTCTTTACATTTCTAAAAATACATTTTTGTGGTCTGTTTTGCTTTATGCATTTGTTCATCAATTTTCTCAATGAATTGTCAGTGTATTTATATGTTAATGTAATGGTACAGGTCAGTGATATCACTGATTCTAAAGAAACATACGTCGATATATACGCAGATTTTTTAAAAGATAAATTATTTTAGAAAAAAAATACAAATAAAATTCAGAATATTTGATAATGACAATAGGACGTATTAGTTACATTGGAGAATAAATTTGAAATGGATTAATGGCCAGGAAAAAAGTTTGTATTATATTATTTCACTTCCTCCAACTTTGGTGTCGAGAGATCCTTGAAAAAAAAAAAATAGATTCGCATCTCTAATGGTGCCTGTGAACATATCTCTCTGTATTCACTAGACAACACGTGGAAGCTGAAATTATTTCGAAGGTAAATTTTAAAAAGATTTATGTATTGTAATTATTTTGTAGAATAAACTGAATAACTTTTAAATTTAATATTTACATTTTCATATCTTTAATTTGTAAAAAAATTCCAAACTTTTTAGAATTGGAATAAAAGAATAGGAGGCTTAGGTCTACTTCTGAATGTATATTATTTACTAACAAACAACACACAGGAACGATTACTGTTCTAATACTTAATTCCTGTCACAATATTACAGTTGTAATACTTGTTCACTATTTAATTTAAATACTGTATTGATTACACGAAATCAAAAATACTTGCAGTCACTAATAACCGTTTGGTGATGCAATTTAAATAAAATAAATTTTAAAAAACACTTACGGTACACAATTGTATTAAAATAAAAGTGCCATAGTGGTTCAACTGGTTTATGAAATTTCGTACTTTTATTGATGACGATATTGATTATGTGTTTCTTTGTGTTTCGTAACATTTAACACACTAACATAGATTCGTATAAACTTTTACAAAAAATTCACATACAATACATGTACATTATTTTACAACACTTTGCCAGATGACATTAAACAATTAAATTCAATAGAAAAGTTTAAATCCCAAGTGAAATCGTTTCTGCTGCATAAAAAAGAACTTAATTTTAATTTTTACCTTTCGTATAAATGATATAAACAAACTGAACAATATTTACTACACTTCCGGATCGATGACCCCCATCTTGATCAGGTTTTTCGTCCAGTTTCCCTGATTCATTGAGCAAATGCTGAGATGGCCCCTTGTTTTGCTTCTGGACATAAATGTAACTTGATTTTCTTTGCACGTCTTCTAGAATTCAGTGGGAAATACAATTATTCAAATTATCGTTTCCATGTTGTCGCGGCAGGAAGTATTATTCCGAAGCACAACATGATAAGAGCCAAAATTTATTGCTTATTTATCCTTGAAAATAGATTTTATTACATGGGAGTGCTTTTTTTCCAAAATTTAAGTAGTATATGACAGTGTAGGGATCACAGAATTTTGAAAATGTGCACACAATTCACTTTTCCCCATAGCACGTCATACGTAGTTTTTTTGACGTAAAATAAAATAAATAAAGTGTATTTCATTGACTTACATAAAGTTAAGTGATATATAACTGTGATCAACTGCCACACTCCTCCTCCACAGTTTATCGTTCTTTATAACTAATTTCTTTTTAGTGTTACATCAGTTATGAGTATAGAGTTTATTCAAACTAGATGTGCAAGGCATTTCTTTTTGCACATGCAGAATGTCAGTTTTCTTCAACTGCAACTAATTTGCAGCTTATTGCGAGATGTAGATGTCAACAAAAGTATTTCTAATTATCATAAATTGGGATATAAATCTTTTCGCGGATGTCTTATATGATTCATATGCCTTCTTAAGTTTGTCAAATTACCATTCTCAATGACCTTTCTCTATTTCCTAAACTTTCAGTATTTGCAAGTGAAGAGCGCGAATTTGATTGAACGCCTTATGTGACTACATTTAAATTAGAAAATATCAGTAATAAACACGTAACTTCAAATGGACGTGGACCATAAGTCAACGGTACAGATAAGTCATGAACGACCGTGTCGTCCGTCAGTTGGCACAGGGGCGCGAATGGTAGCGTGGCTAGCGGGAGCTCGAGAGAAGTGTTAGCGCTGGGTACCCGAAGTCGGCCATCACAATGAAACAGCCATCGTTTGCACTTCTAGTTTTCATCTCAGCATTGTGCTTCAGAAATTCGTCTGGAGTTCGCTCCAAACGAAATATATTATTTCGTCCTGGAAACGGTCAGGTATGATTGCCGGGAGATGTGCACTATTTGCTTTCATGGCGCACACGTATTATAAGGTCTCCTTTAATTTTTTACAAATTCAAAAAAAATGTTTAATTTAATCTAGCAATTTCAAAATAGAATAATAATCTGATTAATTTGTTTCTTGTAAACCCAATTATGTTTGTTCGAATAGTAAAAGCTTGCTGAAAAATGGGATTTCATTCTTGAGTTTTATACTTAGGAAATTAAATAAATATTCATGAAATCACACAAATGACTAGAAATTATATTGTTTATTGGGAAATTATATTAATTTTTGCTACAGAATCGAACATGGTTCCTCTTCATATTTCTTCCAAATGTAAAAGTACATAATTATCAAGTATTTTAAAGGAGAGAAAAAAACTTAGGAATTTTGAAATGTATGGGTTGTTGGGTTGGTGTATGGGTTGCTATAGAACATTTAAGTACGATTCTTGAAAAATAATGCTCTGTATGATGCGTCTTAATTTCATAGAGTGAGTAATATTTTGCTTAAAGTACATTTATTGCCTGAATATGTATTACAGAGAGCTAAAAATAAAAACAGAAGTATTTAGCAAGGGAAACTATTTAAAGAGAAACGCATAGTAAGCTAATAAATTAAACATATATTCTTGGCAAAAAAGATAGTTAGATTTTCAGTGTAACATACATAGGAAAATACTACCATATTTTTTCTTCAAATTAATTAACAAAACTTTTTCCATAGTTCTTCTTCTAAATTATTACTTCTTCAAAAGCGACACAAACCAATCGATTACTTTCTATAGAAAATTTAAAATTTCAAAGCAAACTTCAGAATGTAATGCTATTGAGAAAGAGAAGAAATATTTTCTACGACCAAGAACGTCAGTGACCTCATATCAGAGCTTCTAATTTTCTAAAATACATTATTTAATTCAAACGTTGAAATAAAGCCCGCAAGTTGCCACAACGTGGACATTATTTCTTCAAAACATTCTAAGTGTCCCTTAGGTCTGATGTGTTCACGGGTGCTTTATGGATTGATGAGCCCTTTTAAATATTTTTAGAAGATTTTATTGACTCAACATACAGTTTTCAGTTATTAAAATACACATATCTTTACCAAAAACTGTTTACGGACTGATCATGTACGAAGAGATTTGGTACATTTTTCTTTCAAGAATAATTTTCTGAAATACATTTTTAGAAGTATGTAGTGTAAATTCACCGTTTAAAGTAAGTACTACCCAACCAATATCTTTGAATACATTTACAAAGCAAAATAATCATATTTATCTATTATAGCTTATTATTGGTTTCGGCATACCGATACCTCTGCAAAATCATGCAGTAACATTGGGTGTAGTAATCAAGTACCAAAACCCGTTGCCCACTAATGCGACAGAGCTTTTATCAACATACGTAGTAAGTGCTCGGGATAAGGAGGCGAAAAAGTATATTCCAATGCGTTGGAGTGTCTATGAAGGAATAGAAGCTGCTATTAACAAGTAAGTGTATAAGTAGATATCGAGATGAATTATTATAAATCCTGTATTTTAACAAATATTCGAAAGTATTAAAACAACTTCAAACAAAACAATACATACAGAAAATCTTAATTTATAAATATATGTTAACAAATTGAAACAGTTAAATAAGATGTGTTTTTATAATTTTGAAAATAACATTTAGTTATTTTAATAAAGAGTAAAGTGTTGCCAATTATAAAGGAATTGAATTACTAAGATGGAGTCTTTTAACATTAAGAATAGTATTTAATATGAAAATAACAATGCGTTCGTAAAATTGTAACACATATTTAGAAAACAGAAATGTGTTTTTGGCGATTCTTTTCATAGAATTGGGCCTGGACTGGATGGACACCAGTGCTTACTTCGAATGATCTGCGAATCTGCAACAGTACCTTTCGATCACAGCGGATTGGCAGCAGAATTAATACGCATTTTACTAACGTGAGTTACGTTGATTTATATTTGTATTCAAGATATACATTATATTTATTTAATATAAACTTAGGTGAGATAGGTGTCACTACAAGAAATACTCAGTGATTTTTTTTTCTAAATCCAGTAACGCTACGTGTTTATCTAGGTCATGAATCTACGTATTTACGATGATGAAGATGATTTCGATAGATAAATCTACAATCTACGTAGGGATCATGAATAAATGTTAACTGAGAATTCCATGCAGTTCTGGAATAAATGTTGTTTAAATGAAACATTGAAAATTCCTAAATGTCAGAAAATAAGTCACATGTTTTATATGTTTGTACATGTTTTTTCTGGTCTGAAAGTCTTGTCTTCTAGAATACTGAAATTTTCAAACTAGTATTGCTACAGATTAGAATAGAGTCTTTCGTAATACTTATTTTTCTATTCTCTTGAGTCTGGGCTACCTTTTCGGTTTTGTTCCAGTCTCTTCCCAACTGCAGTCTATGAGAACCTCAGAAGTTTGTCAGGGGCTCTCTCAATATCTACAGTCCCTTTGGGACCTTCTCAGTGAAAAGCACCTTCGCGCCCCCCAAACACTGCATAGGCACATCGCTGCTGCGTACCAATGCGTATTTGCTCATGATATCCTTTGTTCCCGCCCCCACGAGTCCCATTGGCCATCGTGTTCGCTTTCCATGACGCAATCCCGAGTACAATTCCCGGTCGGAGCAGATTATGGTGCGTGCTTTTCTTGCAACGTCCCAGTATCTGATGCTGTGTCACGATGAGAAAGCTCACTTCTCAGGTTGAGAAGATCAGAATAAGCCGTAGGGGTACATGTGATAACCACAAGTACCCCTTGACCCATGGTCGGATCGCCGGAACGGCGGTAACCTTGGCACCGTCAGAGGCTATTGTGCCAGTAGACATCATTTGGCCACATTTCGATGCTTATATGAGAGTTTTGAGCCTATAGATCTGGTACATGTGATAATTTTTCAACCCATCTCACACACAGATGCATGATAGAACAGATTACGGAAGGGTTAGGGTATAGATGTAGTACACGAGAACTCGGCACACCCCCACGCCTCGAACACGATTTACGGTAGTTAGATCGACGGGAGTTTGTTAGATCGGCCAAGGTGAAGTACCCCCAAAAAGTATTCTAAATTAAAGCAAAATGCCTGTTCTTCAAGATGGTAAGAAAAAAATTGTTCTTGCCGGCCTAATTTTATAAAGGCTCTTATGAAAAAAGCTTTCGCGGTCATACATTTTTTAAGTTATACGATGAAAATACTTTTTTCTTTTATTCAATACGTAGTAATTTGTTTTAGAAATTAGGCGATAGTAAATGTAACATACCTCACCAGGCATTCTGAGGAGTAATTTTATCAAAAAAATTGCTACGAAATTTATCGCAAACGGATATAGGTGCCCCCGCAGTCTAGGAGTCAAGTAAAAAATCATGCTATTGTCAGCACTGTTTCCCTGGAGGTACAAGATAAAACCACCATAATTTAAAATTTTTTATCCAACCACAAACTATTTGACGATAATTCACTGTCAGTGTAATCAATGTGGACTAATATTCAACGCAGAAATAAAGAAAAGTACGGGAGTCAATGACAATGTAACCTATATTAGGTATTGCAAACTTGTAAAAATAAAAAGTCATACGACAGACTAAATTTACTCGTAAACGTTGATTTTCTAGAGCTTTCTTTTCTATTTTATTCTTTTCGTTTCTATTTTATAAATTTCTTTTAAATATTTACAAATAATAATTTAAATGCTCCATTCACGTGTACAAACAACTATTCTTAATCTGTAGCTTAATAAATGGCCGAGTGTTTGACTAGCGATTGGGATACAACTTTAAAACATTCATACATTACGCAGGTTTTGAACCTACAGTCTTAGTACTTGGGCTAATATGTCCCGAGTCTGTCTCGCTTGGCCAAATCAAATGACTTGTAAACGTCTTACGGTTATGTAACAATAATCACATCAACAGCACATTTAGTAATGTTCAATTCTCTCAAAATTAACTAACTACAGAAAATGTTGTAGAACCAATATTTAGGGCATATACTAATCTACATATGGTTAGGCTTACTTTCAGGTAATATTTATGTTGGAGAAAGTGTGTTTTGTGAAAAACGCGCAAACCTTTGGTACATATATCTCAATGTTTGAGTTAGCATTTTCACTGTATTTACATTATGTATAAGCAATAATTCCAAGCATTCGAAAAATGAATGAGAGAGAATTTTTTGTATTACCCGAGACTAAATTGAGAAACTTTAGAGTGGATATGAAAATTAATAGTATGGATAATTAAAAGATTAAAAGAGTTCAAGAACAGAACAGATAGATGTGGTTCTTACAGACGGTAAAACTCACGAATTAATGTCAGCTGCACATGACAAGCAATAAATATTTTGCAGAACTACGAAAATAGTACCCAATTTACTAATTCGAATAGTTTTGAAAAATAAAAGACCGGTCAAAACAAGAAAATTGATATCAACCAGGCTCATTTACACATTTTCAGACACAACAATGTATTGTATTAATGTATTAAACCCAGTGCGCTTTTATTGAAAACTGTTGGCAGACATAAATTCTACACTGCCTAGAGCAGTGTGTTTCGAAGGAAATTGCAATTACTCATTTCCTTCTTTGAAGAGTGTGTACACATGTGATCGAAACCCCCACACAATGTTGGTAATCATTAATTATAAAATTTAAAAAATATTTAATCAACAATGAAACTTGAAAATGAAAATTAACTGGCATTGTATTCCCGGTCCCCCGCATAAGATTTAACTCAAAGTCTCGATCAAATTCCCTGTTTTCAGGCCATCGTCCTCTAACGAAATCCAGGAGTCACAGCCAGAACGAGATTACGCAGTAGCGGAGCGCAGTGGTCGCCAAGGAATGAAGGGATGTGCGCCACTACAGAAGAGTTGCCCCGTGTCATTCCTGGACTTATTTACTCGCCTCTCTCTGATCATATGAATATCGGGTGAACTTCATTCATCGAGAAACTTGAAGTCGTCTGCTGAACATGGATACGTTTAGCAGGCCTGATGAGCAAATTCTTGAGATTTCATATAAATGTAAAGACTATCCTATGGAAGGAATGTTATTGGTTAGCCTGATTGTAGTAAATTTACTACAATCGATTTTTGCAACAATGTTTTAACTAAGCTTTGATTAGGTTAAATGGTTACAAATCTGTCTAGAAAACTTCAACAATTTGCTTACTGCTATAAAGAACACTGAAAAGTGACTTTAAATTAGCCAATGTTAAGATTTTGAAATGTTTAACAAGCTCCAATTTTTTAGTGTTTTTAATAAAATGATATATTTACATTTTTTATTTAATTTTATGTTTCTAATAAGAGTTGGTATTGAAAATTCTTTTTAAACCTTCCGTCGGTAAAGTATCAGTAAGATATTTCTCAAAAGTTCTTAATATTTCTGGAATTTTAATGGAGATAAAAAAGGAGTTTTGATATATGTGCTTCAAGGACTCATTTCATTTATTTCATTTCATTTATTTTACGTCAAAAAAAGTTGAAACTGCGTATGACGTGCTATGGGGATCCCTACTAAAAAAACGGTAAAAAAATGCACTCACTTTCACTTCTTTTGAGTGGTGTCTATCTGAGTGTGACAATAAGGTGATTGTGAATAATTTTTATCTATGAGATCCATCGCATCTACTTACACAACATCTTACATTACACTGTAATCTGAGTAACCATTATTACAATGCCAGTTCTTAGCTTTACAGACTTACAAAGTCAAATAAATACTTGTAACTGGAGTAAATGAATTTTTTGATGGATTTTGGTATTTGATGATTTTAGCAACTTTGATATTGTCGCGAGGAAACGTGTCCCCAACACTGCCACACTACTGTCTCGCTCACACGTCAATCACCTTCTGAGTGGGCGAGGGAGCATGATGCGCCCGCCCCTCTCTGAAATCTTGACCGTGCTAGTAAGAGAAGGTACAGCTGCACTCTGGTTCAATCGGGCCAAAAGCCTGGCCATAGTGGCAAAATTCAAAGTGCGTGTTCGGAATTCTGACTTAGCAAACCTCGTTCGGAAGACATATCACACTACTTGAGTTCCAGTTATTTCAATAATTTTTGTCGTCTTCACGGTCTCGCAAAGTTACTGTTGCTCGATAAACTCGACTTCATTGATTCTTGTCGACTATTTTTGTGAAATTATAAAAGTGTTTAAATTATTTGTTGTGGATTCTTGTATTTCCGAACAGACTTTTGATTATAAGGTAGGTATAGTTTTAAGAAAAAGTGTCTAATAATATTATATATAATGTGGCTGAACTCTAACCTATGGAGCGTAACAAGGTTAGTCACGTATATTGTGGAATATATTTTTTGTCCTGCGTATTCCTGCCTCATTTTTTTTATTTATCGAGTAGAATGCCCTTAAACAGAATATTACACATTTAGCTGCACATATCTGCACTTTTTTGTTTTATTGCCACTTTACTGCAATGCACTTTGCTGTAGTAAGATGTAACACTAAATATCCCGGAAGTGCCTTCGACGCCACAGGGAATTATTTTCTTTGTATATATTTTTCGATTTCTCCTTCTTATAATTACTTTTAATAAGAAAATCACTGATATACATTTTTGGAATGATAACAATATTAACCCGCGACCGCGAGGACCATTGTATCCATATTTCTACATACATCGGGTTCATGTTTATAAGTCAGCCTTTTCGAAACCGCCATTTTGAATTTTGAAATTTATTTATGATATTCAAATTCAGCTACCTCAAAAACCCTTTTACCTCAAGGATCCACACTCTCTCCTTTGCTTTTTGACATATATACGTCTGACATTCCTTCTTTGCCATTTGCCCTTGCCCTTTCTGCTGATGACACTATTTTATTCTCAATTAACAAAAACATCCTAATTGCTGGAAATACTTTACAAATTGCAATACAAAAATATGTGAAATAGACACAAAATTGGAGGATTGTAGTAAACCTTTCTAAAACTCAAACCAAAATCTTTACACTTTGTAGACCAACAAATCAGTGTGTTTAGCGGCGGCGATGGTGTAACGGTTAGCGTATCGGACTGTTACACCCAAGTTCGAACCCGATCGAAGCCGTGGATTTTTAAGGGCGAAAAAATCCTTCGTACGCCTTCCTTCGGAGAGGAAGTAAAGCCGGCTGTCCCATGTTAGTAGATTTACTGCATGTAAAAGATCCTCAAGCCTAAATGAAGCCTCTGAGCAAAATTCAAATTAACTATTTCGTCGCCCAAGTAATACTTTCTTTCTCCCATGGTTGGTGAAAGGAGCGTAGCGGAATTTGCGTGGTCAGGCGGAAGAGCAGGCCTCATGGCCTGAGTCTCGCCATGTAAAAATAAGGCACATTCAATTCAATTCAAATCCCCCTCAATAAATAATAAATAGCACAAATGTAACCTGGATAATTTCCTCCACCTGCTCTCTGAATCTGAATCAGTGAAATTGTCGCTGATACAATCAGTGAGAGCAAAGTCACTGATATCTTCAGTCAAAATGTGTAGTTTCGCTGACAATCAGTGAATATGAGAACCTTTTCAAAATGACCGCCAGCATTTCACTGGTTGTCAGTGGTAAAGTAACGTGCCACCGTACCGACTGATTGTCCAGTCATTCACGTGCTGTGTTGTGTATGTAAGCAAAATCCCACGGCGGAACGAGTGAAATAGATGTTTCTTGTGAGAAAACTGAAAGTGTGTCTGAAGATTGTTTTAATTGGGTTAGGTAAGTAGTTTTCGCTTTTCTGGGACTCGTCTTGTTGATAACTCTGAGACGTATTTTATGGTGAATATTTAGCCATACTAAGAAATAGATTATGAACACGTGGTTAATACCACTTATTTGTTTTTGTTATTAACTTGGAAACTTCTTATGTAACTTAGGAGTTTTAATGTAACTGTTTGGTGATACAGTGTGAAATATCTGACGTGCAATGTATAATTTCGTTTATGAAAGTTGTGAAAAGTCCCAAATGCGCTCGATTACACTACAGCAGAGCCGGGTATGCCAGCAAACTATTAACTCATTCTTTGGTTTTTCAATTTAGTTTGACACCAGTCCAGGAGTGGAGTTTTGAAAAAGTGCAAGAGAAAGTGCTGGAGCTAACTGGGGACTCTAACACAGTGAATATTTTGAAAGGTATTTTAATTTTCCAAAGACTGCTGTAAAACTGATTTATTTTTATCAATGTTCCTTCCTTTCCTTAGTCACTAAACACATTATATTTTACTCATTTACATGGCGAGGCTAGTTCGGCAGAGTGGAGGGGGAGTGCAGATGGTACATCAAAACCATTTGCCACACCTGAGGTTCCCAATACAGACCTCATAATAATTCTTTAACTACTTTATTTCTAAACGTCATGACGTATCTCAAGATTTCCTTATCTACTTTAGAAAATACAAAACATTGTTACGAAAAGTCATAAGGCAGGCTAAAATCATGAAAAACGATCAGGATATTTTGAACTCAAATAATAAAACTAAAGCAATGTGGAATAATAAAAAAATACTACCAAATCAACTAGAAAACCCGTAGAGAATGTTGTTTTAAAATATAACGAAATAAATGTGAACGATCCGGCAACAGTGGCTAATCTCTTTAACCAATACTTTTCGAGAATTGCTGCCGATCTCACTAAGGATCTTCAGGCACAAAATTCAAAAACAGACAGTTCACCCAAAATTTTAGACACAACGTTCGTTTCCAAAACTTCTTCCTATGAAATTCTCAAAATAATCGGTAAACTAAAAAATAAATATTTGTCCGGTTTAGATGAATTCCCGGATTCTTTGTTAAAGACTTGTGCGTATGCCATTATACACCCGTTAACTCACATATTTAATGCATCTTTATGCACTGGAACGTTTCCAGATATTTTCAAAACAGCTAAAATGAAGCCGCTTTTCAAAAAAGGCAACAAAAATGAAATTCAAAATTATCGGCCCATTTCTCTTCTATCAGTTTTTTCAAAAATATTAGAGGACTTTTTACGTACGAATGGAAACCTTTCTCAGTAAACACAAAGCGCTTTCAGATTGCCAACATGGATTTAGAAAATCAAAATCAACGGAAACAGCTATATTTTCTTTTCTTAAAGATGTCGCCTCATCATTGGATCAAAACGAGGCACCTATTGGATTATTTTTAGATCTCTCAAAAGCTTTTGACGTCATTGATCGTGACATTTTACTTTCCAAATTACCGGGTATGTTCGTACCTTAAACAACGATATCAGAGAGTTGAAATACCTTACTGGAATGATGGAACATTACGTACGCACCTTTCCGACTCTTTGCCCGTTGCATGTGGAGTTCCTCAAGGATCGATTTTAGGCCCTATTCTGTTCCTACTTTACGTAAACGATATGCCCTCGACGATTCGAAACTGAAGAACAGTTCTCTTTGCGGATGATACAAACATCCTTTGCAATAAAGAAACCGTGGATAGTACAATATCAGATGTTTCAAATTGGTTCCGAAATAACAAATTAATAGTAAACGAAAATAAAACGGTTTTAATGCAATTTTCCATTTCAAATAAACAATTCTGTGCTCCATTGAAAATGAACAGTGTACCATTGACTGATGTTAGGGCAACAAAATTTTTAGGTCTCTCAATTCAGTCAAACCTTAAATGGAACGTCCATTTAAATGAATTGAACACAAAATTAAGTTCATTATGCTACGCGTTCAGAATTCTTGCAAATTCAGTCAGCCTTCATACTGCTCGTTGTTCATACTTCGGGAATGTTCATTCCCGCCTGAGATATGGCATAATATTCTGGGGAAATACATCTTATAGCTCCCAGACTTATAGATTACAAAAACGAATTGTACGAATAATAACCGAATCCCACCCACGTGATTCATGTAAGCCTCTCTTCATTAATCTAGGAATTCTACCATTACCGTGTCTTTTTATTTACGAATCAGTGGTTTTTGTAAAAAATGACTTGCTCAAGGGCGGGAATCTTTTTTTCAGAAAATGCCGAAGTCTATTACTATAACACTCGACGTAGAAATCATTTCATCAGGTGACAGTATCAACAGCTCATTACAAAAAATTCACATACAATACATGTACATTATTTTACAATACTGTGCCAGATGACATTAAACGATTAAATTCAATAGAAAAGTTTAAATCCCAAGTGAAATTGTTTCTGCTGCATAACTGTTTCTATACAATTAGAGACTATACTGAGCATCACAAGAAAAGTAACATTAATTTTAACAATGATACTTAAAGCATTATTTAGCATTTGGACTGTATAAATGAGTATAAACAACCTGTAACAACTATTGTACTACAGCTTCCGGGTCAATGACCCCCATCTCGATCAGGTTTTTCGTCCAGTTTCCCTGATCGATTGAGCAAATGCTGAGATGGCCCCTTGTTTTGCTTCTGGACATAGATGTAACTTCATTTTCTGTGCACGTCTTCTAGAATTCAGTGGGAAATGCAGTTATTCAAATTACCGTTTCCATGTTGTCGCGGCAGGAAGTAATAAGAGCCAAAATTTATTGCTTATTTATCTTTGAAAATAGATTTTATTACATGGTTTTTTTTGTTTTTTTTCTCCCTTTCAAAATTCAAAATTTATTGCTTCCTTTCAAAATTCAAAATTTATTGTTTGTTTATCCTTGAAAATAGATTTTATTACATGGGAGTTTTTTGTTTTTTTCTCCCATTCAAAAATTCAAAATTTAAGTAGTATATGACTTAGTGTAGGGATCACAGAACTTTGAAAATGTGTACACAATTCACTTTTCCCCATAGCACGTCATACGCAGTTTTTAACTGTTTGTTTGACGTAAAATAAAAATAAATAAATAAATAAATAAATAAATTCTGCCAGTTAGTATGATTTTGTATGTAATCTGAAAATGAAGTAACAATTTTGTCATTGCATAACTTCTTGACCTTTCTATGTTTTTGTTTTAGGAGGGCTCTAATTTGCATCTGGAGTAATTGGAAAGGACAAAAACTTTCTAGAAAAATGTCCAACAATAATTAATATGGGTGAAAGGATAGAAAAACGATTCTTGTTTTGTTCAGGGTTATGGTTGGTCTTCCTTTTTTTATTAATAAAATATTCCTTCACCCATTGCAGCATTTGACTTACTGTTTAAATTAATATTTACAACAAATTTGGCATACCCAACATCAGTAGCAATTTTTTTCATTTTTAGCAGTATATAATGATTATAACCTTCAAATATTTAATTTGAAATAAAAACTCAGTTGGGTTTCTGTAATAATTCCCCTCCTGTGAAATGAACAATGCTTCTGCAATTGATCAATTATCATAACCTTCTACCATTGGAGTTAGTTTTGTTATATCATAGAAATTTGATTCTTTTGTTCTGTGTCCGGTATTGACTTCACAGATTGACTTAGAGATTTTCCCAATATCGAGTATGGTTCAATTCTCAATTCATCTAATTTCTTCCCATTCGAGCGATTTTCATGTTCTATGAACACAAGATCTCCCTTTTTTAATTCAATTTGTCTCCTGTGTAGGTCTAATAATTTTTTGTTGTTATTATGAAGTTTTATTGTATTCTTCAGTGCTATTTTCGTCTCTCTTTCTAAATCTTCAGCTGTGCATTGTATTTTTAATTCATGTGGTAGGATATTTATGGTTTTACCCTCTAGCAAGTATTTTGGTGAGAATTTTGTCACTGTATGTTCTGTCTCGTATTTCTGCACAGCTTTTCTGACAATAGTCCATGCAGCGTTTTTGTCAGTTTCATTCATAATACATCTTATTTTAATTCACTAAAGTCTGGTTTAATCTTTCATTGAGACCATTGGAGAAAGGTGCATCTATGGCAGTAAAAATCAATATTATATTTTTCTTTACTAGGAATTGTTTTAATTCTTTTGAATTTATTCCTGGATATTGATCCGTTAGTACCATCTGGAGATCATGGTTTATTGTTACTTCTTCAGTTAATTTTACGAAATCATCAGCGTTTTGATTTTTTGATGTTAAAATATAAGCATATCTTGTGAAATGGTCGACTAGTAGGTGCAAGTATTTTTTTGTTGACCGGGATCCTCCGTAACCTCCGATGGTATCTATAGAAACTATCTTGAACGTTGCTCGACCTAGGTGGGACATTAATCCAAATTTTGATTTTCTTCATGATTTATTCTTTAAGCAGATGTCACAAGTTTCATAAAACTTCTCTATGTTTATGATTATATTTTTCGTTGTAAAGAATGGTGTTACTTTATTTATCATCTGCGCTCTTCCCAGGTGACAATAAGTATTATGTACTGTAACGATACGGAATATTATGCCTCGGATAATCGCAAACAAAATGTTGCGTAATCACGAGCTGGCGCCTTTTGCGTCTTTTCTGAGCCATCGGGTGGCTAATTCGTTCCGCACAGCTGCAGCCGCGACACCTCGGCGCCGGGCAGGCGAGGGGGGCTGTGTTTATTTTCGCCAGCGCCGACGCGGGTCTATCCCTAGGGATCTAGCTGGGAATGGGGGCTACGCAGTTTGGAAACTCCGGGAGGGACCACCTGCGTTTGTTTGCCAAAAGTGTGCGAGTGAGACCGTATCTCGGAAAATTCCGCTCGACACACCGGCCAAACGCAAGGGATTATTGGACCAAATTTACGTAAGACGAGGAACCTTTCGCCAAAGAAGTACGTGTCAGTAAAATTTCGGAAAACTTCTAGAACATTTGGGAAACTGGGGAAGGCTTGTGAGCGCTGGCATGCGCCGGGCAGGCAGAACAGAACGGTGGGAGAGATCGTTGTAGGCGGGACAGAGGTGCGAGGAGAGGTGAGCGCTGACGTGCGCTCAGCTCACAGAATAGCAGAACGGGAGAAGGGCAGTGTCCCTCTACTTTAAATTAAGGACAAGTGGCTCCTCCGGTTACTCATTAGTCGAGTATATCTTTTTTTTTATCTCTGCCGATCACGCCCGGATATCGCGCTATCGGACGCCTAAGTCTTGAGCTGTCGTCGCCATTGCCGCCACTATCACTGCACCATCGCAGTCGCCATTGCCGCCACCATCACTGCATCACCGCAGTCGCCGCTGCCGCCGTCGTCACACTGCGCCACCGCCACCGCCACCGTCGCCGCTGCCGCGGGACTCAAGGGCTTCACCTGCACCCACGGGACACGCCGTCTGGCGTGAAGTTCAGCGACCTGCCTGCAAACGGTGACTGTGTTTTTGATTGTCGAGCTGCGGTAAAATCTTCAGTACGCCCTTCAGGCACAACGCTTGTTTAGGAAAGAAACTCTTGCCCAGGAAGTGCTCGCCGCGCATTGGCGACTTCCTTTCAATTTCAAGTTCCCTGAAATGTGTTAGTTTATAGCATAAAAATAGAAGAAGTAATTACTCACGAGCTCAGATCGTGATTTTGTTGTAAATTAAAAATCTTAACTCTTTCATTAAAGTTCATTTGTGTTCTAAGAACTTTTTTAATTCATCACGTAGCTAAATCCTTCCACCATCCATTCTTCTGAAATCTACATGCTTCCTGAGCTAGCCGGCCACACGAGCCCAGGTAAGCACAGGTAGGTTCTGGGAGACCGGGTTCGGTGCAGTACATATTTTAGTTATATTTTACTACATTCTTCTGATAATGAGAGTTTCTCTCTTCTTTTTAATTTTTATAATAAATTTCATTTTTGAATATTATTTTTTTCTTATTGTTTTGTAGTTCTGTGCATCTTCTTTGATCCTTTTTTATGTCTTCTAAGTTCACTAGGTTTACAATTTTTAATGTCATCTGAATTTTCATCAGGCTCTAGAACTGGATGCCTGCTTAAACAGTCTGCCTCTTGGTTTAATTTTCCAGGATTATATTTAACTTTAAAATTGTATTGGGACAGATAGTATGTCAAATCACCCGGTTCTTCTTCTGTTCTTGCTTTTTTTTTTTTTTTTTGTTTATTATAGTCGCATCAACCAAAGGTTCTTAGCGACTTTTCAGTATTTTACATATTGCACTTACATTACATTATATTTCGTTAC
The DNA here is from genome assembly GCA_964035755.1 of Teleogryllus oceanicus. Taxonomy (NCBI): domain Eukaryota; kingdom Metazoa; phylum Arthropoda; class Insecta; order Orthoptera; family Gryllidae; genus Teleogryllus; species Teleogryllus oceanicus. The sequence goes on from CAXIVR010000004.1 coordinate 66,507,134, forward strand.
ATTTCATTACATTACATTGCTTACATTACATTACACTTATATTTTATTGAATATATTAATCTTCTGGCAGAATCTTATTATTTCCTGTTGATATGACTTAGAATATATAACTGCTTCTAATTGTTGCTCCGGTGATAGGCCATCTCGTTCTTCCTGGAACTTAGGGCAAACGTTCAAAATATGAGATACCGTTAGTTCAACTTTACAAGAGTCACAGAGGGGCGAGGGTAGTTTGTGAAACAGGTGTGCGTGTGTTAAATTAGTATGTCCGGAGCGAAGTCTGGATAGCACTACTTGTTCTCGCCTAGTCATCTGTTTATTTATATACACTGAGAAGAAATCTGATTGCGTTTTATGGAGGTGGCTGGCTTTGTATTTGGTCCATTCTGATTCCAGTTAGTCAACATTCTTTGTTCATAAATTTAAGGATGTCCGTTGTGGTGTTAACTAGGTTGTGAACTGTATTGTCTTGTTTCAGGTTTACCAAGAAAGAAGCCGCAGTGCTGAACTCTTGAGTAGCGTTGTTTTCCAAGGATGTGGGGATCCAGGCAAATGAGATATCTTTTCCCGTTAATGATATCTGATAGTAGAGTTCAGTAATTGTTTGTAAGATTTCGCATTTGCGCTTACTATGATTTAACTGGAGTAGAGTGCTTGATGAGTTAGTTACAATTGAGAAAGAGGGGTGCGTGAGGTCTTTGACCAGTTTTAAAGCCTGCATGATTCCATATAAACCCGTAGTTGTTAGGCTTACGTGGGTTTGAATGTATACAATGTGCGGTCAGCGGTATACACATTGACTTCCGGACCATCTGTCTTGAGAATGGGCTTGATACCGATAACAGTGTGTGACTTGTATTTCTCAGCAAAATCATTGAGAACAGATTTCCTGTATTCTTCTGAGGATGAACTTTTCTCAAGTTTCAGTAAAGACAGGTCAATTTTGAATTCTTGTAACAGCCAAGGTTGAATTTTGCATGGGCGGTGTTTTTCAATCTGAGAGAGTTGAATATTAAGTATTTCAAGAGGTTCCTTGATTTTTAGATAAAAGGGAATGATTGATTTATGTTTCTTGAAGAGATCCCGAAGGTATGGTGAAACATTGTTGGTTATAATTGGATTGATAGACGAGCCAGCTTTAATTGCATACTTCATGCCGAGCAATTGACGTCGGAAGTGTAGAGATGGCTCCTTGGCTTCAGTAAGTAGGCTACCAATAGGCGTGGTGCGGAGGCATCCTGTACATAAGCGGAGGGCTTGATTGTGTAGAGTGTCTAGCTTGCTAAGAACACTTAGGCTAGCTGAGTTGTAAATGATAGATCCATAGTCAATCTTACTTCGATAATTGTTTTATAAGTAAGAAGCAAGATGTCTATATTCGCTCCCCAGTTGTTGTGGTTAAGATATTTGAGAATATTAAGCCGTTTTTTACAGTTGTCGATCAGCTTCTGAATATGTTGTTTCCAGCTCAATTTGTTATCAAAGTATAGGCCTAGGATTTTAGTACAGCGGACCGCAGGTAGGACATTGGACACCAGTAAGAGATGCGGCAAAGTATGGTGCCTATTCCTTGAAAATAGGATACATTCAGATTTTTAGTGGAGAATTTAAATCCTGACTTCAGGGAAAATTCGGAGAGTTTGTCGAGAGCTTCTTGCATGTACTTTTGAGTGTTCAGCAGATTATTGCCTTTACATAGAACAATGATGTCATCCGCGTATTTCCTTATTGTAACAGGTAAGGCAATATCCTTGTCCACGTCGTTGATTGCGATAAGGAAAAGTGTTACACTCAAAACTGACCCTTGTGGAAGACCATTTTCAAGCATCCTAGGTTGAGATATTTGGTTATTAATTCTGACTTGAAGCTGTCTATTTAGTGTAAAATTGCGGATAAACTCGAACATATTTTCATGAACACCGATGTTGTGAAGAATTCTAAGTACTCTATAGGTCCAGACCATATCATAAGCCTTTTCTATGTCTAAGTTGACTGCAAGTACGTGTTGTTGATTGATGAATGCTTCTTGGATGAATGTGGCAGTATTCAGTAGGTGAGATTGTGTGGAATGTCCTTGACGGAAACCAAACTGGTTGTTAGTCAAAATTTGTTGGGAATCCAGAAACCAACGTAGTCTATTGTTGATGATCCGCTCAAGAATTTTGCACATATTAGATGTTAGAGATATTGGACGGTAGTTATCAGTTATAACGGTCTTTACGGGCTTAGGGACAGGAATAACAGTGGCCAGTCTCCAGGTGCTTGGGAAGGTCTTTTCTCTCCATATAGAATTGTAGATGCGTAACAGAATAGATTTTCCTTTAGGGGGTAGCTTTTTAAGGAGAATATTTGGAATATTGTCGGGGCCAGGAGAAGAATTGTTGGACGCTTCAATAACTTCATCAAGTTCATGTGGTGAGATATCCACGTTAAGTTGGAATTTATTTGCTAAAATTTCATTCCTTTAGGAATTAGTTTGGTTTCTTGTTCATTTTTAGTGAAATAAATTCGTGCATGTAGTTGTTGGAACTCGAGTTATTGGAGAATGTCTTGGCAAATTGGTTAGCAATATCAGATGGGGCAGTAAGTATTTTATCGTTGCTTTTAATAAAGTGGATACAAGTTGATTTTTTATTTCCCTGAATAGCTTTGATTGTTCTCCATGTATCATTGATGTTACAGTTACCGTTTAATGATGATAAGTATTTAGACCAAGAATTGGTTTTGCTTTCTTTGATGACTCTTCTGGTGATAGCTCTGGTCCTTTTGTATTCAAGTCTGTTCTCCTCTTCTGGTGATAGCTCTGGTCCTTTTGTATTCAAGTCTGTTCTCAGTTGATTTATGTTTCTATAACGGTTAAATGCATGTTTTGAATTCCTTATTGCTTCTTTACAGTCGCTATTCCACCATGGTGTGTTTGCTCTTTTAATTTTGAAAATAACTTAGGAATAGCCAAGTTTGCTGCAGTAATAATCAAATTACAGAAGGCTTCGATGGTAGCATCAATATTGTTAAATTTAAAGGGTATATTATCGCCTATTGGGGATGCAGAAATGAAGTTCTGATATTCTTCCCAATTGGCTTTATTGAAGTTCCATCTGTTTACTTGAACTGAAGGAGCAGGTGTAATATTTATGTTGTTAATACCAATAAAAATGGGGAAATGATCGCTATCATATGGGTAGTCTGAAACGTTCCAAGAGCATTTGTGTGCGAGGGATGCTGATGATATAGATAAATCTATGGCGCTAAAATTATTGTTGTTGATGTTGACATGTGTAGATTCTCCAGTGTTTAATACAATGCAATCGTGGTATTCCAAGATGTCTTCAAGTACAAGACCTCTGTTATCTGTTTTATGAGACCCCCATACAGTGTTATGACTGTTGAAATCCCCTAAAATGAGGAAAGGCTTTTCCAGTTTATTAATTATGTCGATTAATTCTTGTGCGTCAAAATTGTAGCTGTTTGGTAAGTATAAATTAATATAATAATTGAAGTTGGTGAGAGTATCTTGATGGCATTTGTTTCAATATTAGATGGCAAGTTCAGTTCTTCATATGGGATGTGGTCTTTAATATATATTGCAACTCCACCACTGGCATGATTAGTAGTAGTTCTGTTTCTGAAGAAGCATTTATAACCTTTGATATGGCCATGATGAGAATCTTTAAAATTAGTTTCTTGAATGCAGATAACATCTGGCTGGGTAAGGTCGCACAAATGCTGTAAACTTTCTAGTCTAGGATAGAAACCGTTGACATTCCATTGGAGAATATTCATTAGTTGGAGCTGATATCTGCACTGGAGTCTGATTCAGTACATGATTCTTCAGAGGGTGGTAGAACAGACTTCATTTTTTTACAAAGTCTGGTAAATCTTCTTTTTATTGTTGCATTTGGAAGATGTTGGTACAGATTAGACATCATTTCAAGGAGAGCTGATATATCAGGTGAGTAATCTTTGGCAATGAGGATGGGGTCAACAGCATTAAAAGAATTTTCCAGAAAGGATTTAAATTGATGGTAGGTAAGAGGATATTTGCCTTCATTGTCTTCAATAATTGATTTTAGAGGACATATTTGTTCCTCTAGAGTTCTACTTTTAGTTAATTCAGATTTCTTTGGCTCATTTGTTTGTTCTACTTTTGTTAATTCTACTTTTTCAGTTTCAGGTCTACTTTTAGTAATTACAGATTTCCCTGATTCATTTAATTGTTCTTTTTTCTTCTTTTTCCTTTTAGGTTGTTTCAGGGTTTCATCTGTATTTGCTTTTCTGGTGGTACTTGAGGATTCAGGAACATGAGAGGAGTCAGATTGTGGGCCTCTTTTGTTTAGTTTATATACACAATTATTGTCATTATCAGATTCCTGTTGATTAATGGAATGTTCAGATTGTTATCAGTTGTAGGTGATTTTTTTGGGGATTTCTTCATGGAGATTAGGGGTAGTTATGTCATTATTTGGGAGGACAGGAGTGGAAGACTTCTGTTGATTGATAGTGGGGCCAGATTGGTTTTCAATTGTAGGGGAATCAGTTTGGAGGGTTTTTTGGTGAAGGTTAGGAAAATTCTCATTGTCATTAACTGGAGGCCCAGTGATTAAAGACTTCTGTGCATTACTAGTAGGTGCAGATTGATTTCCATATGCAGAGAAATCACTGTTATTGGTTTGATTTTGGTTAGAGGGACAGTGGTTAGCAATGTGGCCTTCCTGCTTGCATAGAAAACATACCACATTGTCAGTGGAAAAGTAAATACGGTATGTTGTGTCTTGATGGCATACCAGTGCAGAATGTGTAACTTGTTAATATCATCCGGATCTATATAAATCTGCCTTCTAAAGCTCATAATATGAGAGAATCCAGGTTCCGAAATCCCAGCTCTGATAAATGACATCTTAGTGGAGGGTTTGATGTTGTTTCTATCGAAAATGTTCAGGATTACCTCATGAGGTATAACAGGACACACATTAGAGATGTACTTGCTTATTGATGAGTGGTCGTATATTCAGTTTTTGATTATTAATAGTGATAAATCTGTGTGTATTCACAATATGTTCAGCAATCTTTTGAGTTGAGAGGAAGAAACAGATTCTATTATTAGAAATTCTTGAAACAAAACGAATATCTGAAGGGTTAACGATCGAGGCTATTTTCGATACATAATCCTTGATGCTAATACCTTCTTGGGCATCAAATTGCACCGCAAGAGAAAAGGTTTTGCTTACTTGTTTATCTGTCGGTTCTGAGGTTATGTTGCCGTTGGTGGAAGTTTCCATCGTGGTAGGATGCCAGCCGCTGGGGCAGCTGACTTTTGAGTAAAAGCTGACTCTTCTTGTTGAATGGATGGAGAACACAGCACTTAGAATTACAGGAACTTACTCGTGTAACAATTTCTCACAACCTCGCAGTGTGCACCACAAACACGTCTACCGTTCACGGACGCACCATAGCGAATGTGCTTTTATATTTACATTTTTTTAAGGTTTATGATTGGAGTGTACAAAAATTCTCATCCAAGTAGCCAATGTTACCAATATATCACAACCTCTTTTACTGCAAAGCATTCAAGGTAAATTGCTCTTTTGCCCCTTTTCAGCTTCACTCAATTTTTTCGAAAAATATGCCACTGGCTTATTATCTCCATTTTTGTCCTTGCTTTAGTACAGCTCCAATTTCTTTTATGCGTGCGTTCTTTTTCCAATTGTTGCATTCTGATTCTACTGTATTTTTCAAAATCATACTTGAGAACCAATCTGCGTTTGCATTGTCAAGGGAAAATTTTAGAATTTCTCTTCCACAAAACAGCGTTCACACTCTTTCAAACTCGTTTATCCATTGGCATGTGTTTTGAGTTTCTGCCATTAAATATATCGATAATAAAATCATTGGCAATTTTTCTAAATTTTTTTACTTCAGATATTTGTAGCTTATCTTCTAAACTTTCTTTAAAAGTTTCTCAATCGTGTCATCTGAGGTACTCGGGTAGATTTTTCAACTTTTTTCTCTGTAATCTCTTCTATGTAGTAGTTGTAAAATTGCAAATTTTCCTCTTCATCCAATACTTTTGATAGATTTTCTGATAAAGAAATCCAAACTTTTTGAAATTGATGTTTCTTTTTTTTAAGTATTTCTTACCTTACCAAATATTGGTGTCGTAATTAGCTCCTTGTGAAGGTTTGTGTTTTGGAGTTCATCCTGTAAGCAATTTAACGTTTTTACCTCAAGTGAAGCTTAGAACTTGCGCTTCTTGACACATGCCATCATTCATCAATTGTTTCCTGGTTTTGAAATCAGTCACCAGGTGTCTCCATTGTGGTGGCAGGTATCATTCATTTGTTCGGTAGCATCGCAGATTCGAATTTTTAGGAAACGACACACAATAGTGTTTGTTTTCTTGATATATATATATATATATATATATATATATATATATATATATATTGTGACGTGACGGGATTATACGAACCCGTAACGCCACCATAAGCCACGAGAAAAGACCGGAAAACAGAGAAATAGGGTACGCGGCGGAGCGATGGTCCGAGAAAGCGACATCTACCCGCAGGTTTGCGCACTCCGATGTCCGAAGTTGCGGATAATATTTTCTTGAGAGGGCGCGAAGGAGGAGAAAATTCACCCCTCCAGAAATTTCCGCAGGCGGAGTCACATAAATACCGCGACGCACTTCGGGAGAGCTCTCTTACAACTTCGACAGCAACGGCGACTCAACTTAATTCTTCGGCGATAGTCATTGGTTAGTAAAGGAGTATTTAGAAGTGAAGGGCATGTACAGTGTTAGCACTTACATTACACGAGTAAGCAAGCGATGTGATTGCTTGAACCTGAAATAGTTTCATAATTGAAATAAATTCGCGCAGAAGGACTCTAAACGAAATCCAGCATTTAATTTTGTACGCCACGACCACGCACGCTCAAAGTGTGGTATGTCGGCCGAGTGCTAGAAGTATTCAATTCAATTACGTTAGTTATTTCAAGCTGGTAGCGCGAACAACGGGTACGCGGCAGGCGGCAGAAGGACGACTCCAGTGAAGACTCAAGCGTAGGCGAGAAGGACTTGGACCAAATACGTGGATGGTACGAGCCCGAGATCGAGAGAAAGGTCTGGAATTTGGACGTGTGGCGGAATCCTAATATCGCGCGAAGGAAGTGGTATAACCGCGGGACATCAAACCAGTCAAGTGACGTGGCAAAGACGGCGAGCGACCGAAAACCCCAAGGTTAACTGATGGCGAGCGGGAAGGAGATGTCGAGATAAAGAACTGGCAACGTCTATGCGGCAATTTGTTGGGAAACCGTGTAGCTTTAAATACCAGGCGAAGCGTCCTAAAATAGGTGAAAGTTCCAAATAATTATTGGTAGAAATATTTCGAACGTATGAGCGGCAGTTTAGATTTCATTCACTGTACGCACCAGTAAATTCGTTTGATTGCCATACCTTGTACAACTTTTCTAAAGTAAACTATGATTTTTCATGTAATGTAAAATCAATCTTATTTGAAAGTGATGTTTCCATTGTATGATGTCTGGGATAATTAGTTGCTATAATTTGTAAAGGGTACGATTTAAGTAACGTGTGTGTCACGTTTATTCTTGTGTTAGAGTTTACAGCATTGTAATAAATGCGCAGCTTAAGGCTGACCTCTGTGAAGTCTATGATAGAATAATTGTAGAGAATCACTTTAAGGGCCGTGCACGGAGAAAACGTAAGATTAACAACAGTTAAATGAGGTACACGAAATAATTCAGAAAGAGGTAGAAGCAAAATAATTGTGAATAGTACTTCTTGAAGTATTCAGGCAGTCGAGATGACGCCTACACATTTTTTTGTGGTTGTGTTCTTTCTTTTTTTTCTGTTTTCTTTGCAGTGACCATCTACGCAAAGTGCATACTTTATTGTATATTTGTGCCACTGTGTAATTTTGTTTTTTTTTACTGAATCATTTTACCTCATTTTACCAGAATTTTACATAATTCATTGTGTCAAGGGTTCAGACCTTTCTCATACCCGAAAGATCCTGCTTCCTGAGAATTCAAAGCTCGCTCCACGAGCATTCATTGTTTCACGCTTCATCGCCACCGGCTGGAAGGTAGTAGGTGGGCGTGTTATGATATATATATATATATATATATATATATATATATATATATATATATATATACACACACACACACACGAATTGGAAACAAAGGCATGCAGTGCTGTTAATATTTCATATTTTAAGCTCGGCAATGCTGCTGATTTTAATTATGAAAATTATAATTAGCAGAGAAAGCTGATTAAGTTGCCCTAAAACTTGCCAAATACTTGTAATATATCAAATGTTTATTTGTATTTTTACTTTATTAATTTTGACAGATTTAATGTCCTTTATTAATTTTTATTGTAAAATTCACATAAAAATCCATTGAAATGTATTTACATACATTTAAATTATGAGAGTCCTTTCTTTCACTACTTTCTTCCCAACTTTCTTTTCAGAATTTGTTGTATTGTCAACAGAATTTTCAATACTATGTATACATAAAAGAAAGAGTGTTAACTGCAGGCCAATTTTTCTCCGTTGTGAGTTTTGAAAAGTTTCTGAACATCGGTTTTCTTCTCTGTTGTATGTTTTTCATTGGTTTAAATAGAGACTTGTTTCCATCTATCTCACTTAAAAAGGCAGTATCTCCCTTATTTCCAACATATCTCTTTACCAGTATTTCTTTCATTGAAAAGCCAATTTTTTAAATGATGTAACAACACTCTCCCTACCCCAAGGATAATGTGACTTACGGAACTAAACCATAACATCGGGCAGATTTTTTCTATGTTTCAATGTTGAAGACAATATATAAACAGATATATGGATTGCTCATATGAAATAGTTTACAGATCCATTATTACCTCAATTTTCATTTCTTTTTTTTCGGGTTAAGATTCTGAGTGACTTAATATCTATTGCTATAATATGTACATGTCTATTGTATTTGTTTTGTAGTTAATAATTACAGTGCTGTTCAAGAAGATCATTTTCCCATAAAATCTTTCAATAAATTTGTGCCTAATTAACTTTGACTTTCTCTTCACAATATGTCGCTACCCCTGTACTATACAGCACAAACCCAAAAATCCTACTACTGAGATATCAAGGGGAAAATATTTAAAATAGATACACATTTATTGTATTGTATTTATTAAATTTTTATGTTTTTGAAGCATTTGTTTAAAGCAATACAGTGATTTCTCAGTAGTAGGTTTTTTGGGTTTGTGCATTACAGTACTGGAGATGCGATGTGATACTTCACTGATTCAAATAAGTGAAGCCTTACTTTCACTGATTGCAACTGCATTCCACTGGTTCAATTAGTTGTCACAGATTTCACTGATTCAAACAGTGAAGTTTCACTGATTCAAAAAGTGGATCCGTTTTTCATTGATTCGTTCGGTTCAATTCACTGATTGCCAGTGGCGGAGTTATAACTACCACAATCAGTGAATAGTCACTGTCAATCAGTGGTTTTTCACTGATTCAGGCTGAGAGAGTGTAATATGAGCTATAGAAAAAGAATGGTTTCGCATGATTTATGCAATGGAGAAAAAAGGGTGCTGTTTTCAAGAGAAACCTAAGAGGTGTATCAAGGAAATGTTGAAATATTGAATCAAAAAAATGTTTAATTGTTTAGTTATGCTATGAAGAAACCAAGTCAGTAAATATTCCAAAGGAGAAGTAATTTGTTTGTTTGAGGCTGAATTCGATGACTTTAAACTTCATGCTTCGCATGAACAGATGGGAAAAATAATCTGGGAGGCGTTCTGATGCGACTATATTGGTAGACTGAACGTAGAATGCACAACCAGCTTTTCTATTACATTTAAAACCATCTGTATATACTTGGTAATAGTTGAAATAATCTTGTAATCTTGGTATTAAATTTTGGAAACTTGCATTGGGACCAAAAGTAAGGTTGGAGATTTATGGTAATATCATATTTATTACAACATTGTGGTCTCGCCATGGCGGGATGAGAGGCATAGATCTAGGTAAGGTAACTGGTTCAACAATAGGTCCTTAGAAATTCATAGAACATTCGTTCATGTACTTAGAAAACCTCTCTCTTAGTGGTAGTGGGGATTTATTTATTTATTTAGTCAAAAACAGACAAAAACTGTATGTGACGTACGGGGGAGAAAATCATCTGCGCACGCTTTCTTGAGTTTCAGAATCCCTTCCCGACAATATAACTATTATTAGTTTAAAGATGAATAATAATAATAATAATAATAATAATAATAATAATAACAAATTTAAAAAAGCGAGGGATTAACATTTCCAATACTAGATATTTTCGTTGCCAAATTACAGAAAACTAATTTTTAACGGTAAAGGAACAAACAGATTTGATTTTTCTGTATTGTTAACAAAATAGAACCTCACCCTAAGCTGTACTACCACTACAAGCAAAAGGAAAGTTCAACAAAACGTGCGCATAGTGAAGGTACATTTACGTCCAGAAGCAAATCAAGGGGCCATCTCAGCATTTGCTCAATGGATCAGGGAAACTGGACAAAAACCCGATCGAGATAGGGGTCATTGATCCGGAAGTACATTATTTGTTACAGGCATATTGAGTCTTTTTTTAAATTATATAATGCAAATGTAGAATAATTCATTATACTACATCTTGTTTTAGTTAAAGTAATGATTATTTTTCTTTTTGACGATCAGTATAGTCTCTAATTGTATAGAAACAGTTTTGCAGCAGAAAAGATTTTACTTTTAACTTAAATTTGTGTACTAATTTTAATTTCATCTGGCAATGCGTTGTAAAGGAACGTACATGTATTGTATATGGATTTCTTGTAGTGAGCTGTTGATACTGACACTTGATGAACATGATTTCTACGTCGAGTGTTGTAACTATAAATATCAGTATTACATGAAAATAAGTTCCCACCGCTAAGTAAGTCAGTTTTGACAAATGCTACAGACTCATAAATAAATAGGCAATGGTAATATTCCAAGATCAATGAAAAGAGGCTTGCACGGATCACGTGGATGGGATTTTTTGATTATTCGGATAATTTTCTTGCAATCTAAATGTCTGGAAACTAAAGGATCCCCAGAATATTATGCCATATCTCAGGCGGGAATGTACATTTGCAAAATACACGCAACGACCCCATGAATGCTGACAGAATTAGAAAGAATTCTGAATGCATAACATAATGAGCTTAATTTAGTGTTTAATTCTGTTATATGTACATTCCATTTGAGGTTTGATTGAATTGAGAGACCTAGAAATTTTGTTACCTTAACATCAGCATATTGTTCATTTTCAATGGAGTTACGATTGCCGATTTGAAACGCAAAATTGCATTGAGACAGTTTTTCCTTCGTTAACTATTAATTTATTTTATTATTTATTTGATTGAGGATGGGCTTCATGGACGGATGTTTTTAGGTATTTGAAAATATTTGAATATGTAGCATTTGGAGGGACACTTAAAGTTGAGTAAGCATAATTTAAACTTTACGCGGTAGGTCTAATGGTATTTGCCCTGTTTCTACTGACAGGCTATTAGCTGGGCTGGTTCTAAAAGCGCTTAAGAGACATGCGCTTGTGATTATTGGATTTAGCATTTTCAGTGTTATCTTGGTACTCCCTTGGAGTAATATATTACTGCACCGTTGTCCAACTTGGTCTGGATGAATGCTTGGTATATTTTGGCTAGACATTCAGATTGTGCTCCCCATTTGATGTACGACAACATTTTTATTACATTTATTCTCTTTTTACATTCGGACTTGCAGCTGCCTGTTGTTTCCACGAGTGAGTAGAATCAAAAAGCATACCAAGAATTTTACAGACATTTGTTCTTTTGAGTTGAAATGTTCAAAGTTTAAGTTGAATTTCTTCATTCTCATCCTCGCGTCTTCTTGAAAACACTATTAATTCCTATTTTATTTTCGAAATTGTGCATCTCGAGCTAATGGGACAATTATTGATTTTATTTAACGTGTCTTGAATGATAATATTTAAACTTTCTGCCAAAGTTCAGTTGTTAAAGTTTGATGGTGGAGGTTTGATGTGTATTTTTGCCAGGGTTGTATCATATTAGATTAGAGAGTAAGTCCTGCTAAGGCTCTTGCTTCCCTATATATTGTTCTATTTTCTAATGTATTGTTTTTCTTGAATTTTCTAAAGGTTCTTTTTTTATTTTTAATAACTGTAGTACATTATGCAACCACCATGACACTTTGCTTTTTTATTTTTCCTGTAGTTTGGGGGATTGAATCATTAGCTGCTGTTAAAATTAAATAAGTAAATTTACTTACTAAATTATATATGTCTTGTGGGTTTACATTGTCGGGTTTAATGAGATTCTCAATATTGAATGTACTAATATCTTGGAAAGTTTAGAAACTGGATCATTAGATGGAGTATGAATGTTAATGGGATATAGGTCACTGTCATATAGGTCTGGGTTTGTAGACCGTATAATTGTTACTGTCATATCATTAGAAGTAAGGCTTAGATCAATCGCACTATCTGTACCATTACTTATATTAAAATGTGTAAGTAAGTCAGTGTTTAATAAGATCAGGTTGTAGTGGTTGTCCAGCCACTCTTCAATTACTTTCCCTCTTCTGTCCAAGTTGGTAGAGCCCAACAATTTGCTATGACTATTGATATCACCCACTATTACATACGGTTTAGAAAGCTGCGTAAGAATATTATCTAGTTCATAGGTGTAAAAAATTTGACTATTGGGGATATAAATATTACAGTTATAAGTGTTCATTTTTACCTTGACCGCAGTGTCTTCTAGGGTAGTTTGTAGAGGGGTTTTCTGCATAAAATAATCATTCTTTTCATAAATTACCACTTCTCCACTGGCAATTTGTGTACTATTTCAAATAGATGACTCATAGGCAGATAGTTTTCCAAAGTGATTTTCTTTGAAGTTGGTTTCCTGAAGGCACAAAATATCTGGTTTAGTATCTTTCATTAACTATTTAAATTAGGGTAATCTTGCATAACAACTATTACAGTTCCATTGTGTAATTTTCATTGAGAGGGTTTATTTAGACATTTCTGTGTCAGTTTCATCTTCTGTGTCTGTGGATGTGAACATTTTAATTTATTTACTATTCTTCTGGATCTATTTTTAAAGATTTTTCAGTAAGTTAAGGGTAAGTAACTGTCATCATTTTAATAATAGATTGAATATTATTTGTAAAATCTCTAGCGATTAGGGTAGAATTGTTCGATCCAGATGCCATATCTATGGATTTTTTCAATTAGTTGTAAGTGAGGGGAAAATCACCACTGTTAGTCTCAATTATTTCATTTAATGGACAAATAAGATCTTCAAGTGATTTAGTGGTAGACTTATTTTTTTGATGCTGATTTCTTCAATTATTTCTTGTATCTTTTTTTCTTCTTGGGCCATTTTCCTGACTCCATGTTAGAGTTAACCAGTTTATTATTTTCTTGTTCAATTTGTGATGAAGAATCTAATGAAAGAGTTTTTTTAAGTATAGTAGAGACCATATTACCATTCGTCTCCACTGTTTCATTCTGATTTTGAGTATCTACTTCAGTGGTTTTTTCATTAATTGATGATTCTGACAATTTACAGGAAATATACCTAGTGTAATTAGATTCTGTGGAGACACCGGTTAGATTGGTATTCTTATTATGATTGGAGGTGTTAGATGAAGGACATTTTCCAGCTAAGTGTCATGTTTGGTGACAATCTTGCTTTAATAAGCAAGACATGTCGTCAGTTAAAAAAAATATTCGATCCATCATAAAACACAGTAGTAGATTAATTCAGTAAACTCACATCGTAGGAAAAACCCGGTCCAGAAACACTAGCGACACACAAATGAGATTTGAGATGTCAATTTATTATTGTTTTTTGTGAACACATCTATGACTGAATGGGGAATGATGAGACAAACATCAGAAATAATAATTATTTTGGCCTTTGTTAGAAGAGGTCTTAACTTCAATTCATCGTTTTTTGGTTTTAATAACTTTATGACTGTTCCTAAGATTGTCAGCAATAGTTTTAGAACTTAGAAATATACTCGCTCTATTATTAGCAATTAGTGATATAAATCTTATTTCACTGGCATCTTTAATATTAGAAATACTGTTAATATAATCATTAATAGTGAAACATTCTTGTGCGTTGATAATTATGGCCTGATTATTAGCGGGAAAGACTTCTGTCGATAGGGCTCTCGCGTTAGTTTTCATAATTTGGTGAGGTATAGATACCTGCGGTGACGGAAGTGAGGTTAAGGGAGCCCTAATGTCCGACGCCTCCATTCTTTGGTACAGCAGCCTCTGCCCCGGCTGACCATGCACTTGATGAAACATCCTTACACTCGTAGAACAAGGATTTTGACACTCCGTAAGTAATGCGAAGTTTACTATCTGACAAACACAATAACAACTTAAATCTTGCTTGGCACGACCAGAGCACAACGTTACAAATCGGTTGAACAATTTACCAGCTAGCGTTGTTCACAGACGAACGGTCAGAAGTCTTTCTGTCATTTAAGTTTTCGGCAGCAAGAAGCCACAAAGCAAGGATTCTGGCTACACTTTGTTAGAGGATTTTTTCTAAAATTAGCACGTGGATATGTCCAATTTTTTTGTTACCCAGGACACTGTAATAATAGCTTTTCTACCGAAAATTCGCCGTCTTTGAGTGCGGGCAGCATTACATAACTTTTTCTCTACTCCGTTGCGAGAGAAGTAAAATGGCAGGATATGAACCAAGTCAATAGGTAATAAGAACGTTTGATTTTGACATTGTAAATATAGAAAAAAACCTTTCATTTCATTTTAACAATTGCTTTCCTCTTCAAAAACGAAAACTAAATATTTCACGGAAAAGCAATTCTTGGATAACACAAGGGATTAGGACATCTTGTAAAAACAAGCGAATTCTTTCTTTCATTTCTAAACGTCATGACGTATCTCAAGATTTCCTTATCTACTTTAAAAATACAAAACATTGTTACGAAAAGTCATAAGGTAGGCCAAAATCATGAAAAATGATCAGGATAATTTGAACTCAAATAATAAAACAAAAGCAATGTGGAATATAATAAAACATACTACCAAATCAACTAGAAAACCCGTAGAGAATGTTGTTTTAAAATATAACGATATAAATGTGAACGATCCGGCAACAGTGGCTAGTCTCTTTAACCAATACTTTTCGAGAATTGCTGCCGATCTCACTAAGGGTCTTCAGGCACAAAATTCAAAAACAGACAGTTCACCCAAAATTTTAGACACAATGTTCGTTTCCGAAACTTCTTCCTATGAAATTCTCAAAATAATCGGTAAACTAAAAAATAAATATTCGTCCGGTTTAGATGAATTCCCGGATTCTTTGTTAAAGACTTGTGCGTATGCCATTATACACCCGTTAACTCACATATTTAATGCATCTTTATGCACTGGAACGTTTCCAGATATTTTCAAAACAGCTAAATTAAGCCGCTTTTCAAAAAGGCAACAAAATAAAATTTAAAATTATCGGCCCATTTCTCTTCTATAAGTTTTTCAAAAATATTAGAGAGACTTTTTTACGTACGAATGGAAACCTTTCTCAGTAAACACGACGCGCTTTCAGATTGCCAACATGGATTTAGAAAATCAAAATCAACGGAAACAGCTATATTTTCTTTTCTTAAAGATGTCGCCTCATCATTGGATCAAAACGAGGCACCTATTGGATTATTTTTAGATCTCTCAAAAGCTTTTGACGTCATTGATCATGACATTTTACTTTCCAAATTACCTTCATATGGAATTCGTGGTATTGCTCTAGATTGGTTATGTTCGTACCTGAAACAACGATCTCAGAGAGTTGAAATACCTTACTGGAATGATGGAACATTACGTACGCACCTTTCCGACTCCTTGCCCGTTGCATGTGGAGTTCCTCAAGGATCGATTTTAGGCCCTATTCTGTTCCTACTTTACGTAAACGATATCCCCTCGACGATTCGAAACGGAAGAACGGTTCTCTTTGCGGATGATACGAACATCCTTTGCAATAAAGAAACAGTAAATAGTGCAATATCAGATGTTTCAAATTGGTTCCGAAATAACAAATTAATAGTAAACGAAAAGAAAACGGTTTTAATGCAATTTTCCATTTCAAATAAACAATTGTGTGCTCCATTGAAAATAAACGGTGTACCATTGACTGATGTTAAGGCAACAACATTTGTAGGTCTCTCAATTCAGTCAAACCTTAAATGGAACGTCCATTTAAATGAATTGAACACAAAATTAAGTTCATTATGCTACGCGTTCAGAA